>JAKSZU010000009.1:146954989-147392489 GCA_026018925.1 Tupaia tana | reverse complement strand
TTCTAAGCTACTAGAGAGCTGATCTGCCTAGAATGCCAAGAGAGTAACTCTAAGTAGCTTCTCAGCACAGAGCATGTGTTTACTACTCCCTAAAGTGACTAATTCAAAGGAAGACCCCCTTCCAGATGTAGAATCGGGTCCTGCTTGCTTTAGGTGACTTCCTTTAATGCTCCCTCTTACCCCAAGGAATCACAATGTCATGAGACTTTTTTCAAGTTTTAACAAACATGATAGAGGGGGAAAAGCTATATAATGTCTGTCACTGTAAAGATCTGCCACAGCTTAAACATCTAAATTGGGGAGGAAGGTAATTTCCCAGTGGATAGAGCTTTTTTTCTGTCTCCCCAGCTCTAATCAATATCTATACTGAAATGCTTCTTTATGCAAAGACAACACTATCATATTAAGGGAAATCAGCTGAGTGAGTGGGTCCATGCAAAAACTGCTGAGGGAGTGGCTGGTTTGAGAGCTCTCTCCTTGGGTAGAACACTTTTCCACATAGGCCTGAGTCAACTTTAAGAAGCATATAGTTTTTGAGTTGATAGAATTACACATCCGTGAATTTTTAATTTTATATTTATGTTCAGCTTAACAAGGCAGCTATCAGCACCAGGAGAGAGTACCTGAAATCTCCTTCAGAGAAATCACACTAAAGACCTTCCCAACTTCCTTGTTCAGATTCTCAGGTTTAGGACCTCAGGTTCATGCCTATTTCTATTCTCACTCCTTAGCAGTACTCTAAATTTAGCCCTACTTTCCTGGCTGCACAAAGGAACACACATTGTCTGAATGCATATCACTTGGTTGTCACCCTGGAAAGCATCCCCATTTGATTGTCCTTTCCCTGAATCCTAGACGACTTGAAGTTGTCAGGTCAGCTTCATTTGAAACTTCCAACATCCCCAATACTATGAGATTCCTCTTTCACCTGAATTTCTCTAGTGGCACTGAGCAATACTCCACAACACTGATTTTTGAGGCTCCCGGAGTTTCACAGGCCAAAGGCCTCTGTTTCATTAGGCAGGAGACTATGAAGAAGGGTATCTACTGGACTGGAAAATGATACAGACTTACCCAAAGACCAATTGTCAAAATACTGATGGGTGAAAAGGGTAGAGAGAGACTGCTTATACATAGGAGTTTGAATTCTGTGTAACCTTTTCATTTAAAGAAAGACAAAGGCCCATGGAAGGATTAGATGGGGATCAGGGGACTCGTTTGCATCACAATGATTAAAGTGTAGTAAGTTAGTTCAAAAAGAGATTCCAAAGGGGACTCCAGATAAGATTGAGAAACTAGTGTACAATTCCTTGTTTAGCTTTAAACAGCTCCCACAATTTGCAAAGAAGACGAATAAATAATCCTCACCCATTTTCCCAGCTTTCTTCAAAGGATTCAGAGCATCAGTCACTTCTACCTTTGTTGTGTGGACCGTAAGTGGGACTCGGAGGTCAATAGAAGCCAGAATAAAAAGTTCATTCCTGACAGCTATGGTTTCAAAGTGTTTCCAAAAAGCACATGTTGGAAACTTAATCCCTAGTGCAACAGTGTTGGGAGGTGGATCTAATACGAAGTTATTAGACCATGAGGACTTTGCCTTCATGAATGGATTAATGTCATTATTATGGGAAGGGATTCAAGGGGGCCTGTTATTGTGGGAGAGGGTTTTGCTTTGTTTTGTTTTTGCCTTTGTTACAGGATGCATGCACTCACCAGAGAGAGAGAGCAAGAGAAAAAGAGAAGGAGGAAGAGAGAAAGTGAGGAATCACCCCCAGGGGGATAGTCATGCCACAATCCCTTCTCCTCCAGTCTCCACTCAAGATTTTTGGCATGCATGCACACACTCGGCATTTTTTTCCCCAAGCTACCAGCTCTGTGACTTGAACAATAAAGCTGGCCATGTGGGATCCAGTGCTCCAACCTCCAGGCCACCTGCTGGCCCAGGAGTGGGGTCCTTATCAAAGAAAGAGTTCAGCCCTCTTTTGTCCCTCTTTCTCTCTCTCTCAGCTTCTTTTGCTCTTCTATTTTCTGCCATAGGATGATGCAGCATGCAGGCCCTTGCCAGACACTGGCCCCTCAGTTTTGGACTTCCTAGCCTCCAGAAATGTAAAAGACAAACACCTGTTCTTTCTGAATTACCTACTAGGCTATTCTGTTATAGCAGTACAAAACAGATGAAGATACTGACCTACTGTGTGGTGCTGGCAGAAGCTGCAAAAACTAAAATAAATTAAAGAGGGTTTTCAAGGATTGCTCAAGTAAGTTTCAAGGGGTGGGTTTTTTTATTCTTAATCATCATGCATTAAGGGTATTTTTATTTCCAATCAACGTGGGAGAAGTTAGGCAAAAGATCTCTAGGTGAGGGACCAGCAGTTAGCGTAATGACTGTTGCTGGACTCCCATGTAGTTGACCGTGGTTGGAGTCCCGGACCTTGTGGCTTAAAAAACTCACGCCAGGCACGTGTGCGTGTGTGCCCAAGATCCCGAGAGGAGAATGGAGGAGAAGGGATGGCGGCGTGGCCATCTCCCCTGGGGGGTGATTTCTCACTTTCTGTCTCTCTGTCTCTCTCTGTCTGTCTGGTGAGCACACGCGCCCTATAGCAAAAACCTCTCAAAAAAAAAAAAAAAAAAAAAAAAAAAAAAAAAGATCTCCAGGTGAATCTCACTTTGAAGTGTCGTTCTTGTTGTCATACACACTTGGGCTAAAATATGACTAATGAAGAATCAGAGTTTTTCATGCTGAGTATCCATATACTCACCAATTAGAGTTTATTTCCTGCTAAGGAAAGATGGTACCACGGGGCCCTTCCCACTTGAAGAAATAAAAAAGTTGAAAGCCAAGAAAAGAAGTCAGGGTCAAAACACTATAAGTGCCTTTTAAAATGGTTCTATTGGCTTAGAAAGTCACTACATTAAAATATTTATGAACTGAATCTTTAAAAACAAAATCATTGAAGCAGTTCAGAGTAATTAAATCCCCAAATGGCCAGAGGGAACTGATTCACCCCTAATTTAGGGAAAGAAAAGAATATGAACCATTATCAAGTAGGTCCTAAACTCCAAACACAGATGTAAGAGGCTTCCAAATTCAAAAGGTAGGGCGAGTGACAGGATCCAACAACTGCCTATCAGTAGCCAAAGCTTCAACAGCACTCAAAGTGAGAGGTTCCTCCAGAGTCGCTGTCCATGGTGGTGAACCACAGCTCCTCACCAGTACATTGGTGTTTGTCCTAACCCAGAATCACAGAAGGTTGCCCGCCCCAAATACACTCTCCAAAGAGAGAAGAGGTAGTAAAGAGAAATAAAGGTAGATAAAAGAGGGAGATAAAGGAGGAAAAAGAGATGAGACAATTGGAGACTCTTAGGGAAGCAACCAGGATGAAGAGAGACTTGTTTTGACACTATTTGCAAATAACGGATTTAGCACAAAAGTTTAACATCTTGGGAAGTCAGGGCAGGGCATATGTGACACTCACTTCCATATCTAGTTAGCACCATACATGGATCCATTAGGAAATTCAGCCCTGGGGCCTCCCAGCAAGCCTGGGCTACTCTGAACTGTCAAAGCATCTTTCTCACTTATGAATGCCTCCCAGATAAGGTTGGCATAAGGTTTATGGAAATTCCAGGCATGGATGTGACCAACCAAGCATCTTAGATGTTTAGTAAAGCCCTGACCTTCAGAGGTGAAGGAGGTTGGTGTTGAGGATTTCTAAAAAGGACAGAATAGAAAGTGTCTAGAGTTCTAGAACTCTTCAAGATTCCTGAAAATGAGCTTATAGCTAGTTATCTAGTTAGCTGGTTAATTAAATAAATACATAGATAAATAACTAGGTAAATCAAGCCTTACACTTTGTCACCTAGTACCAAGCACTTCAGAATAAAGTCCTTGGCCAGGAGAATTCCCTTCCAGAAAAGAGCTTTCAGTAAGAATTTCCCCACCTGTATTTTGACAGCAAAACAAAACAAGAAAAAGAGGAAAAAGAATTTGGTTATTTGAGGGAAATTAAAAACAATAGGTGAGAAGAAATAAAAAGTACTCCTAATTTGTGTGTGTGTTCTGTGGCCAATTTGGAATGGTTCTTACATGCCAGCAGCCCAGGTTGTATTCTACAAAAAGATGCTAAAGGAAAAGATTCTCAGGGCATGTCTGGCACTTTAGTTTTCTGTTTTGCCTTCAACAATATTTATTGATGTTTGAGTAGCAAAGGCACTTCCATTTGCACTACAGTTTATGAACCCTTGAGGCCAAAGGACAAAGATCACCCCATAGAAACTGGAGCTTAAATGAAAATAAACCAGAAAAATATATACAAGAGTAACAATTAAAAAAATTATAAAAGATTTGATAGGAATAAGATAACATGAGGTGACTGGATACTTTGAAATAAACTATTCACATATCTCTCTGCTTGTCTTTTAACAGGAAAACATGTATACATATCAAGTTTCAAAAAAAAGGGCTGAATTATTGCTTTATCACCTTCGAGTTGTTCATTTCAATATTCATTTCACTTCAAAACCCAAATTTATAATATAAATCATGTGAGTCACACATTTATTACTACCTATAAGTTTTATAAGTTAGAATTTTGGTATTTTACAAACGAATTTAGAAACTTGTGATCTTATTTTTATGATCTAGAACTTGATAGCATGGAAATAGAACAGAAATTTTCATGGATATGTGAAAAAATCCTGCAGTAAAATAATTGTGATCAAGAAAAAACAGAAAAGCAGAATATCAGTGGTGGTAAATTTTGGGATTTTATTCTTTCAGCATTTCTTTTTGTAAAATTAAGAGACATATACTGTTTTTTGCTAGTTTATCCAAGATTGTGGGGGAAATTAAATCATAATAAATTAGACATATTTCTTTTCACCATCTTTCTTATTTCCCAACCATTAAATTAACATGTCTTCTTTGGATACTCTCATGCCAGTACTAAAGATGTTAAGAATAAGAACACAGAGTCATTGCCTATAGCTTTTTAGTCTAGGGCTGTTTCATATGAAGAAGATGGTAAGAATTAAAGCTATATTGTAAATAAATAACAAGTAAAAAGAAAGGGTGAGGAAGAGAGAAGGTTCCAGATGAGAGCGGTCAAGCGTAAATACCCTGAAGCAAGGCAGTTTGATGCTTTCAGAAACTACAATTTCTTTAAAGGGGGTACTTGTATTTACTTATTTTTATAGGTAGCATGTGCTTGCTGGAGAGAAGAGAGAGGGAGAGAGAAATTGAGAAATCACTCTCTAGGAGGAATGGCCACACCACAATCCCTTCTTCTCCATTCTCCTCTTGGGATTTTGGGCATGCTTGCATGTGTGCTCAGTTTTTCAAGCTGCCAGGTCCAGGACTCAAAGTGCATGTCAACCTTGTGGAATCCAGGCACCTTAACCTTTGCACCACCTGCTGGCCCTAAAGGAGGTACTTTTTTATTTTCTTTTTGGAGAGGTTTTTGCTACAGGGCGCATGCGCTCACCAGAAAGACAGAGAGAGACATAGAGACAGGAAGCGAGAAATCACCCCCCAGGGAGGATGGCCATGCCACAATCCCTTCTCCTTTCTCCTCTCGGGATCTTGGGCATGCAAGCACACGCGCCTGGCGTGAGTTTAAGCCACCGGGTCCAGGACTTGAACCACAGTCGACTACGTGGGAGTCCAGCGACATAGCCATTGCACTAACTGCTGGTCCCAGTACTTTTTTTTTTTTTTGAGATGTAGTACTTTAAAAAAAAAAAAAGAATTATTTTATTTAACTTTATTTATTTATTTACTTATTTTATTTTCACCAGAGAGGGACAAAGTGAGAGAGAGAGAGGGAAAGTGAGAAAGCAAGCTGTCAGGTCTAGGATTCGAACTACGGTTGACCATGTAGGAGTCCTTAGCCACCATGCCACCTGCTGGCCCCCAGGAGGTACCTTTAAATTAAGCTAGATGATTGGGCTGCATGAGAATCGTAAGCACAGGGCTCTCAAATCGTGGGTCTCAGAGTCAAGAGACTGAAACCTGGATTGAAAAACTGTTCTCTTTTTTTTCTTTTATTCTTTTTTAGCAGTTTTTGCCTTAAGTAGCATAAACTCATGAGAGAGAGAGAGAGAGAGAGAGAGAGAGAGAGAGAGAGAGAGAGAAACCGCTATGCCATCTGCTGCCCCCAGGAAACTGTTCTTAACAATTGTTTTGAGGGTGCGTGTGCATGTGTGCTCAGGATCCTGAGAGAAGAATGGAGGAGAAGGGATTGCGGTGTGGCCATCCCCCCTGGGGGGTGATTTCTCGCTTTCTGTCTCTCTGTCTCTTTCTGTGTTTCTGGCAAGTGCACATGCCCTATAGCAAAAACCTCTCAAAACAAACAAACAAACAAGACCACTCTTTTAAGTGCTTTACAAATGTAAGATGTATTTCAACAGTCCTACATGATAGGGCTCACTTTGCAGATGAAGAACTTCAATTTTCTCGAATTCATGAGGCTGCTAAGTGACAGGGCTGGGACTATACCCCTAAAACCACACTGGTCTACTACTCTCAGCCTGAGGAAGACCTTGTCTCTCTCTCTCTCTTTTTTTTTATTTTTTTGTAAGAGAAATTTTTGGTATAGGGTGTGTATGCATGCCAGAGACAGAGAGAGACAGAAACAAGAAATCATACACAAGGGGTATGGCCACACCACAAACTATTCTTCATTCTTCTCATGGGATCTTGGGCATGCATGCACACATGCCTGGTATTAGTTTTAAGTCACCAGGTCAGGGCTTGAACTGCTGTCAACAATGTGGAAGTTCAGCGATGTAACCATTATGCCATTTGCTGGTCCCAGACCTTGCGTCTGTTTGTTCACTCTTCTTACTAGTTCAAAATGTGTTTCAGGTAATATGTAAAATCAAAACAAAACACACCCTGTAACCAACGTACTATAAACAGTCTTAGTAAAGGAAGGTTAATATGAGCATTAAACCAGAGCTTGGAGACTATTTGCGGACTTAATTGACCTAGGGCCCTGCTGCCCTACCACAGGGTTCCTTGAAAGCCGACTCTGCTCAGGGGCTAGCTTTTAGCTCCAGCTCTCTGTATCATAGCACTTTTCCCTGTATCTTCCCCAGTGTGCCCTCCTGTCAAACTCTGGACAATGACCTACTGGCTGGATTTTCACTGCTTCCTATGACCTAATATAAACCAATTTCTGGTCTTGCTGGTGAAAAATTATAGGATTTTAATCTTTTTATTTGTGGTCAACATTTTTTTCCTTTTACCCTCTAATTTTTTACATTCAATTACTGTATGTCTTTACAATATAGAAAATGAGTTTCCCAGCATGACTACACTGTATGTTACTGCAGTCAAGGATATTACCATAAACATTTATTTATTTATTTATTTTGCCATAATACAGTGAGAGGGAAAGTGTGATATCACCCCCAGAGGGGTTGGTTGTGCTTCAATCCCTTCTCATCCATTTTCCTCCTGGGATTTTGGGCATGCATGCGCATGCGCCCAGCATGAGTTCCAAGCTGCTGGATCCAGGACTCAAACTGCAGTTGGCCATATGAGAGTCCAGTGCTTTAACCACTACGTCACCTGCTGGCTCCTGTCATCAGTATTTTATCCACACTGCTAAAACACATAAGTATTACATTTAACTTATACAATAATATACATACTTAAAATGTGATTTTCAGGGACCAGCAGTTAGCATAATGGCTATGTCACTGGACTCCCACGTAGTCGACTACGGTTCGAGTTCCAGACCCGGTGGCTTAAACTCACACCGGGCACGTGTGCGTGCGTGCCCAAGATCCTGAGAGGAGAATGGAGGAGAAGGGATTGCGGCATGGCCATGCCCCCTGGGTGGTGATTTCTAGCTTTCTATCTCTCTGTCTCTCTCTGTCTGTCTGGTGAGCGCACACACCCTATAGCAAAAAGACTCTCAAAAAATGTGATTTGCAGATAAAAAAACACATATACTCTAGGTGGTTTTGTTTTTTGTTTTGTTTTCACAATGCTGATCAACTTCTTGCCTGGTTTCATTTGGCCTCAGGTTTACCTACTGATTTATAATGAGGAGGAAAAATGAAATCCAAGCAGTAGGATATATCTACTTAAATTTAAAAGCCTGCCTTCCAAAAATGTATCATACATATTTTTAAAGAAGTGTATGTTTTTGTGAGGTTTATTCATTTATTTCTTTCATGAGCAAGAGACAGAGAGACAGGCATAACAAGGTCTTTATACTGAGATCCACCACTTCTCTGAGCTGGCCTGGATTAGAGGTACATGTATGCTCACCTGGCATGCTCAGGGAGGTCCCAGGATGTGAACCCAGAACTTTTCCCATGTGGATTCAGTTGTGCCAACTCTGTGCCACAACATGATCCCTTAACTTACTTTTTTTTTGAGATGTTTTTGCTATAGGGTGTGTGCGCTCGACAGAAAGACAGAGAGAGACAGAGAGACAGAAAGTGAGAAATCACCCCCCCAGGGGGGATGGCCATGCCACAATCCCTTCTCCTCCATTGTTCTCTCAGGATCTTGGGCATGAACGCACATGTGCCCGGTGTGAGTTCAAGTCATCAGGTCTGGGACTCGAACTGTAGTCAACTACATGGGAGTTCAGTGACATAGCCATTATGCTAACTGCTGGTCCTCTGTAACTTTAAACAGTTACATATTACTACTGGACCATAAGCGGTCATTATTATTTCACTTTATCAAGTATTCTGTCATTCTTGCCCTTTCTGCCGCTCCTATATTATATAGTCCTTGCTAAACATGGACAATTTCCTATACTTTTAGCTGTGTCCAAAGCCACTTCTCAATATTCTTTTGCTATCTTCTCAGACTGACATCAGATATTCAGCTTCTGTGACCCTATACTCCATCTCTCAAACCCCAGATATTCTTAATTCTTCTGCATTTTATTCTGGTTTAAATCCCAATGAATGGAAATTCTCACATAATCAAAAATAACATTTTTCCCCAAATTTTTGTGTCCTGCATTCTTTGGAAAAATTTCTATGTCACTTTTGTACATGTGTCTCTTCCTTTTATAGTACTTCACGATTTATTCATTAGTACAATTATGTTCTGTTAATCCCAGAAACAATTTAAGAGGTTTACATAGGGCACCCAACAGTGGCACAATGTAAAAAGCAACACTCCATGAGCCCAATCCACAAGATGAGGTCCTGGGTTCGTGTTTGGAGACCTCCCTGAGTATGTCAGGCATGCCCATGATTCAGGCTGGCTGAAGCTAGGAATGGATTGTGGAGTCATGACCCTGTTGGTGGTTCTCTCTCTCTCTCTCTCTTTCTCTCCTGTCTCTCTTGCTCATAAAAGAAAGATTTTTTTAAAAGAAGGTTTATGCGGGACCAGCTGATGGAGTAATTGTTACATCAGTGGACTCCTACATAGTAGACTGCAGTTTGAGTCCTGGACTCAGCAGTTTAAAATTTACACCAGGCAAAGGATGCATGTGTGTACATGCCCAAAATCCTAAAAGGAGAATGGAGGAGAAGTGATTGCAGCATGGCCGTCCCCTCTGAGGGGTGATTTCTCACTTTCTATCTCTTTCTCTCTCTCTGTCTGTCCGGCAAGCATACCCACCCTATACCAAAAATCTCTCAAATAAAAAAAAGGAAGTGTACAGGACTAGCATATGGTATAGTAATTATTTTGCTGAACTCCCATATGGGTGACCACAGTTCAATTTCTGGATATGGTGGCTTCAAAATCACACCAGGTATATGTGTGTTCATCACCAAGATCCTGGGAGGAGAATGGAGAAGAAGGGATTGTGGTATGGCCATCCCCGTAGAGGGTGATTTCGCACTTTCCTTCTCACTGTGTCTGTCTCTCTCTCTCTGGTGAGCACTCACACCCTAAGGCAAAAAAAAAAAAAAAACTCTAAAAAAAGTTTACATAAAAATATGGTTTAGTAAGATAACATAAAATTTTTAAATATGAATGATTAAAACTAAGATACAAAAATAAAAGTAGAAATGGTAAGTAGAATTCAGTGAGGAGGAGGACTTGGTATGAAAAAATGCTTGCTGTCTATCCTCTGTTCATTTTGGCCCTAAATTTGGTCCTTTTATTTCTAACATCTTATGCAAAAGTGAGGTTAAAAATATGATGAATCAGCTAGCTGGTGGCATAGTGGTTAAGGTAGCTAGATCCCACATGGCCAAACACATGGTTCAAGTCTCAGACTCAGCAGCTTGGAAAACATGCTGGGTGCATGTGTATGTGTGCCAAAAATCTTGAAGGGAGAATGGAGAAAGGATTGTGGTGTGGCCATCGCTCCTGGAGGGTGATTTTTCACTTTCCCTCTCTCTCTTTCTGTCTGTCTGAACGGCATGTGTGCCCTATAGCAAATTAGACAAAAAAACCCCAAAAAACAAAAAACTAATTTATAAGGCCCATAAAAGTCAAGACTACTTCTTGGCACAGCTCTTCCTACTATAAGAAATGAAAAAGAGAGAGAGAGAGGGAAGATAAAGAGAGAGTGTGGGAAGGAGAGAGATTTGGTGGGCAATGGGGACAGGTCTCCCTCAGTTCCTTAAACATATGGAGAGGACATATTGCTATCTGGTATACACTGTTCTCCCTCAGCCTTAGAGTGAATACACTGTAAGATTTCACGGGTATCCCAGAAGCACTGCTCGGCTGCACAGGCTGTCTCAGTGGCTTATAGGAATACATGGACTGTGTGGCTTTCAAATCAATCTCCTTTCATGCTTTACATTTCTCCCACTCTGCTAAGTTTTTGATAATATTGTCCCACCTCTTTTGCTTAAATTTCCTTTGTGTTTCCTCCTGTGCTGGCCCTATTCTTCTACCTTTTGGGAGAGCATTTGTGGATATTTTTCTGACAGTAAGTCTCCTTCCTGCTCTATGGTTCCATGATATATATGTGTGTATATATACATATATATATGTGTGTGTGTGTGTGTGTGTGTGTGTGTATACATATACATATAATTATTATTTTTTTTTTGGAGAAGTTTTTGCTATAGTGCGCGTGCGCTCACCAGAAAGACAGAGAGTGACATAGAGACAGAAAATGAGAAATCACTCCCCGGGGAGATGGCCATGCTTCTCCTCCATTCTCCTCTCGGGATCTTGGGCATGCACGCACACGCACCCGGCGTGAGGTTAAGCCACCGGGTCCGGGACTTGAACTGCTGTCGGCTACATGGGAGTTCAGCCACATAGCCATTACGCTAACTGCTAGTCCCCGATGTTTTTCAGAGTCTGAAGGGATCTATAATAGACACACCTTGTCCTTTATTGTACAGGAGAAACTGTATCCTTCCAAAAAGGTAACATGGCTTGGTAAAGGTAGACCTAAAGCTCAATCTTACTGTAATAATTATGATCTTACATATTTAAATTTTTAGAATCCATTCTCATGGTGTTCTGGTGATCTGTGTAAAATGTAAATCATATTTCACTGTTTAAGATGTTACTGTTTAATGAAGAGATGTCTATGAATGCTGCCAGTGCCAACAGAGTGAGACTGCTGAACAACAAAGGCTGAAAGCAATGTGGGTCATTTCCCTGTCTTATATATTAATTTTTAATTTATTGGGACATTGGAAAAGTGATGATGCATTTTTGCATAGTAAAACATGAAAAATATATGTCATGACTTTTCCGATCACCCAATATATGTACTATATATAATATACACTCTCCAGGTATACTCTCTATTTAGCACTTTTTTTCTTTCTGTCCTTTATTTTTACCTTTCACCAACCATAACATAGAGATTATTATTTGCTTCTTCTATTTTTTTTTCCAAGAGGTATTTGCTATAGGGCATGTGTACTCACTGGAGAGACAGAGTGAGAGAAAGTGAGAAATCATGCCCAAGCAGGGATGGCCACGCCACAATCCCTTCTCTGCCATTCTCCTCAGGATTTTGGGTATGCACACACATTTGCTCGGTGTAGTTTCAAGCTGCTAGGTCTGAGACTCAAACTGCAATCAGCCATGTGGGAGTCCAGCACCTCAACCACGAGGCCACCTGCTGGACCCGTCACTCTAATTTACATAAACCTATCACTTTATCATATCCTACTGCCTTTGTATTATGCCACATTTTGTTTTAAATCACTGCCTCTAACAGAAGCACATTCTGATCAGGTGGTCTAGTCAGCTGCAATGGGCTTCAGAAATGTTACCTGATGAGGAGAGAAGAAATGGACATTGATAAACACTAGTAATTGTAGTTTTACACTTCCCTATTTACTGAAAAGACTTTATGGGGGCGACAGATGGTGTAGCAGTTACGTTGCTGGACTCCCACACGGCTGACAGGGGTTCGAGTCCCAGACCCAGTGACCTGAGAATCATACCAGGTATATGTGCATGCATGCCGAAGACCCCAGGAGGAGAATGGAGGGTAAGAGGTTGTGGCTTGGCCATCTGTTCTGGGGGTGATCTATCACTTTCTCTCTCACTGTCTGTCTCTTTCTCTCTCTCCAGTGAGCACATGCGCCCTAAGGCAAAAACCTCTTAATAAAAATAAAGAAAAGACTTTTAAAATAGGAGTTCAGCAGGTGGTATGGTGTTTAAGATCTCGGATTCCCACATGGCAGACCACAGTTCAAGTTCTGGACCCAGTAGGTTGAAAATCATGATGGGCATGTGTGCATGTGTGCCCAAAAGCTCAAGAGGAGAATGGAGGAGAAGGGACTGTGGCATGGCCATTCCCCCATTGGGGGGATGGATTTCCCTTTCACTGTCTCTCTCTGGCAAGTGCATGTGCCCTATGGCAGAAACCTTAACAAATAAGACTTTAAAAATGATTTTAGACTCACATAGAAATCATACAACTAAACAGTACAGAGTTCTTGCCTAACCTTCTCTTAGCTTTAAGCAAAGCTATCAATTTTCATAGAATAATACATTTATTAAAACTCAGAAAGCGACATTGGTACAATATGGTTAACCAAGTGACAATTTAATTGAAATTGAATAGTTTTTACATACACTCCTTTGACAGGACAGTGGTAATAGCTCCATGAATCTTTTTGTAGCATGCATTGATTCATGTACGCCCAACCACAATCAGGATACTATCCACTCACCACAAAGCCCCTCATTCTCCTCATTTAAAATCACCCCTTTCCCTGACCTTAACCTGTGACAATATCGATCTACTCCCCATCACTGTAATTTTGTCATTTTAAGAATTTTGGGACCAGCAGTTAGCGTAATGGCTATGTCGCTGGACTCCCATGTAGTCAACCCCGGTTCGCGTCCTGGACCCGGTGGCTTAAAATTCATGCCGGGCGTGTGGGCGTGCGTGCCCAAGATCCTGAGAGGAGAATGGAGGAGAAGGGATTGCAGTGTGGCCATCCCCCCGGGGAGTGATTTCTCACTTTCTGTCTCTCTGTCTCTCTCTGTCTGTCTGGCGAGTGCACACGCCCTATAGCAAAAACCTCTTCAATAAAAAAAAGAATTTTATGTAAATGTAATTTTATAGTATGTAATATTTGATATTCAGATTGGCTTTTTCACTCAACGTAAGGACTTTGAGATCCATCTGGGTCATTACATGTATTATTCATCACTTTATATTTTAATTGATTAATTTTTTTTTTTTGAGAGGTTTTTGCTATAAGGCGCATGCGCTCTCCAGAAAGACAGAGACAGACGAAGAGACAGAAAGTGAGAAATCAGCTCCTGGGGGATGGCCATGCTGCAATCCCTTCTCCTCTATTCTCCTCTCAGGATCTTGGGCAAGCATGCACGTGTGCCCAGTGTGAGTTTAAGCCACTGGGTCCGGGACTCAAACCATGGTCAACTACATGGGAGTCCAGTGACATAGCCATTAAGCCAACTGCTGGTCCCATTAGTCACTTTATTAATGCTGAGTAGTATTCCATCACATGGATGTACATCAGTCTCTTAACCATCTATTGAAAGACAGCAGGATAATCTTCGTTGTTGGACTACTAAAAATGAAGCTTCTATGTACATTTGTTTGCAGTATTTTATGTTTTCTTTTCTCTACATGAAATTTCCAGGCCAGGCCTGCTTAATCATATAATAAGTATATGTTTAATTTTATAAAAACTGTCAAATTGATTTCCAGAGATCCATTTAACATGAACCATTTAACCTGAACCATTTAACCTTTCCACTACCAGTGTATGAGAGACCCTATTACTTCTAATCTTCACCAAAAATGTGGCACTTTTCAGTAAGTTTGATTTTAGCCATTATAGTAAGTTGGTAATGGCAGCTCATCACAGCACCCATTTGTATTTATTTAATCAGGAATCATATTAAATATATTTACCTCTGGCTATTTATTATACATATATCCTCTTTCATGAAATGAGTGTTGAAGTCATATGTACA
Organism: Tupaia tana; assembly: GCA_026018925.1. Lineage (NCBI taxonomy): Eukaryota > Metazoa > Chordata > Mammalia > Scandentia > Tupaiidae > Tupaia > Tupaia tana. The sequence continues at coordinate 147,378,121 of JAKSZU010000009.1, read as the reverse complement.
TTTTCTAATTGGACTCAATTTTTTTTTTTTTGCTTATTGTTGGGTTTAGTGCATTTCTTCATTTTAAATATGTGTACAGTATTTTATCTGATGTATTATTTGCAAATATTTTCTCCTTATGTCTGTTTTTTTTAATTCATCTTTAATAATGTCTCTTGCACAGCAAAAGGTTTTAGTTTGGATTAAGCACTTCTTTTTTTTGAGAGAAATTTTTGCTACAGGGTGCATGCACTTGTTGGAAAAACAGAGAGACAAAAAGCGAGAAATCACCCCCCACGGGGGATAGACATGCCTCAATCCCTTCTCCTTCAGTTTCCCTCTCGGTATTTTGGACACGCACTCACACACGCCCAGTGTGAGTTTTAGGCTGTCATGTCCAGGACTTGAACTGTGGTCGACTATGTGGGAGTCCAGTGACATAACCATTACACCATCTGCTGGTCCCAAAGCACAGTTTATATATGCTTTCTTTATAGACCCACAGTTAGTTCATAAAATGATTTATGGTGGAGGGGAGGAGAAGCCCCTGAAATTGTGCTTGTCCTGTAACCTGCAATAGAAGATGTATGACAAGACTGGGTGAACTAAAGGTTTTAAAGTTCTGACTTCATTTCTTCCCAGTGTGCCTTGGGACATTGAATTTCTATTGCTTCACTACAGGTATCTGAACAATCATCTCAGCATGTGTTCACAGGTTCTAGTACTATGGGGTCATATAATGAAACACAAAAGTTTGGAGGGTTGATGTACTGTTTCCCCAGGAAATGTACGAATAAATAACTGAACTTCATATAAAGGTAAATACTGAGTTTTGAAATTATTATTTTAAGAGCTTTTTGCCATAGGGCATGTGCACTCATCGGAGAGAGAAAGAAAAAGACAATGAGAGGGAAAGTGAGAAATCACACCCCTCCCCCCTAGGGATGGGTGCAATCCCTTCTCCTCCATTCTCCTCCTGGGATCTTGGGCATGTACACACACATGCCTGACATGATTTTCAAACTGCCAGGTCTGGGACTCGAATTGCAGTCGAACATGTGGGGGTCCAGTGGTATAATAGCTACACCATTTGCTGGACATTGAAATTATTTTATGGACTGTAGGTAATAGATGAAAAATAGAACAGTGAATAGCAGAGTGAATCACACATAGTAAGGTTAGGGAATTTTTTGTGGATCTTTTGACATTGTGTGTATGCACACATAACACTAACACATACACTTCTTACTATCACATACATATTGCTACATTTGAGGGTTAAAAAATAAAAGGCCACTGACTGGACTATGCAATGTTATATACAGGGAACTTAAAAAGGTTCATGAAAATTCATATTACGAAAAAAAGCATGAGTTTAAAAAATTTGCACCAAAATAAACTAATACTTTAATTCTATTTTCCATAAATTTTCTTTTTTTTCTTTTTTGAGAGTTTTTTTTTTTTTTAATTTGCTATAGGGTGCATGCACTCGCCAGAAAGACAGAGAGAGACAGAAAGATAGAAAGCGAGAAATCACCCCCCCCCGAGGGGATGGCCACGCACAATCCATTCTCCTCCATTTTCCTCTCGGGATCTTGGGCACGCACACACATGAGTTTAAGCCACCGGGTCTGGGATTCGAACTGCAGTCGGCTACATGGGAGTTCGGCGACATAGCCATTACGCTAACTGCTGGTCCCTGTTTTCCATAAATGTTCTGAAGTCTCCTCACATAACCTCTAAAGATCAGGGCCTCTCAAGATCATCCAGTTCTTCCTCTTCCTTGTAGTAAGTCAATGTTTTTTTTTAAATGTTATTTCTTCCATGAGCAAGGGAGAGAGAAAAGAGGAGAGGGAACAGCAGAGAGAGAAAGAGAGAGAGAGAGAGAGAGATAGCATCCTCAGTACTCAATAGGGTTTTGACACACAATTCATCCCCAGCTTCAGCTAGCCCACGAGCGTGTATTGCCCAGTGTACTTAAGGAGGGCTACACACACTAACCTAGAACCTTCCCATATAGTCCTGCCTCATGGAGAATCATGCGTTTTTTTTTTTTTTTCCTTTTTTGAGGTTACTCAAACAAATTTACTTTATATTGATAACTACAAAATTTCATATGTCATACATAGCCATTACAGGATTTGGTCTTCAAAAGGAAATATGTGAACAGGTATTCTGCTTTTCTGTTAAGATACTGCCTTCTTAGCATCATGTTTTAAAAGAAAGAAACCACTGCTGGAGCCAGTACCAGAGTAGAAAACTTAAACCATGTTTAAAATTTTCTGGATCCTTATTTTAGAAGAGGCTGAGAGTTACAAACTCTAGAGGAATCACTACAATAGGGACCCAAATATTTGTGTGAGTTTTACCGCCAGGAGCCCTAACAGGTTCTCACAGCAAAGATTGAAAACGGATTAAAAAAAGAAATGCCTTTATACTTCCATTAGGGGGAAGGAGAAAGCCATTTTGAAATATGCCCAGAACAATCTGTTTTTTATAAGTAGGTCTCCTTAAAGAGAAACTGTTTACCAGAGCCTAACTGACAAGAGTTTCACCAGAGCCTAACAATTTAGGTGAAGGGATGTACCAGCCCCCTTTAGCCTTCTAAGTGGGGAAAGAGGAAAGGGAATTAGTTAATTATAGGCACTTTCAACTTCCTGTTTCACCTAGGGGGCGATAAAACTGAGAAATACTTGTGAAGTTGTAACCCAGAGGCCAAGGCTTAGTAAAAGACAAGGACCTCATCATAGGATTATAGAATGCTTGATAAACCTATGGCCATATTAACTAAGAAAAGAGAAGGCACAAATTGCTCTTATCAAAAGTAGAAGAGGGATCACCACAAATGATTACACAGATATTAAAGAATAATGAAGGAATATTATAAACAACTCTATGACACATATTTGGTAACCTAGATAAGATGAGTCAATTTCTTGAAAGATGCATTCTAGAAAAGTCACACAAGAAAAGATAGATCATCATAGTGTGGGCCTAGGAGAGATAAACCATCTCTCATTGGCCTACATCTATGAGAGAAATTGAGTAAATAATAATCTCACAAAAAAGAAAACAGCAGTTTCCGACTTACTTACTGGTGAGTTCTACAAAAACTTTTAGGAAGAAATGATACCAGTTCTCTACAAAACAGCACATGAAAAGATGAAGAGCATCGTGTTTACCTGAACTGCAAATTAGAACAATGAGATACCACTACATATTAGAATGGCTAAAAGCAAAACACTGACAAGATCAAATGCTGGAGAGGATAGGGAGCAAGAGGGTCTCTCATTCAGTGCTGATGGGAATGCAAAAAACAGTAGAGCCTCATTGGAAGATAGTTTGGCAGTGTTTTATAAAATTAAACATGTTCTCATCATATGATCCAGCAATTGCACTTCTTGGTATTGACCTAAATGAGCTGAAAACTATGTCTACACAAAAGCTTGTACACAAATATTCATAGAAGCTTTATTCACAATTACCAAGTTCCAAAGAAATCAAGATGTCCTTCTATAGGTGAATGGAAAAACAAAATGTGGTACATTCATATGATAGAATATTGTTTAGGTATAAAAAGAAATGAGTGATTAAGCCATGAAAAGACATGGAGAAACTCTAACTACATATTTCTAAATGAAAGTGGCCTACCTGAAAAGGCTACATACTGTATGATTCCAAGCATATGGCGGTCTGGAAGAAAAGGTCCAATTATGGAGACAGCAAAATATCATACATCTTAGAAAATCCATAGAATGAGTGAGAAGGATCTTTCATAACACACATGAAAAATGTGTATTATGAAAAACCTATATATGAATTTCAAATTTCTTTCCACCATAATTCCATAGCGTAATTCAACTTTTTTTTAAAGAGAGGTTTTTGCTATAGGCTGTGTGTGCTCGTTGGAGTGACAGAGAGAGACAGAGAGACAAAAAGTGAGAAGCCACGCCCCTGGGGAGATGGCCATACTGCAATCCCTTCTCCTCCATTCTCTTCTCAGGATTTTGGGCATGAACGCACATGTGCCTGGTGTGAGTTTCAAGCTGCTGGGTCTGGGACACAAACTGCAGTTGACTACATGCGAGTCCAGTGACGTAACCATTTTGCCATCTGCTGGTCCCTGTAATTCCATTTTTTGACAAATTTTTTGAAGTCGCCTTGCCTAATGAAAACAGTGACCCCTAATACATATTATGGAATTTAGTTAATACATCTATATTGCCTCATCATTTGTAACAACTGTACCACACTAATGCAAGATGCAAATATAAGGGGAAGCATGTATAGGAAAGGATAAGAAGGTATGTAGAAACTCTGTACTTTCTGCCCAATTTTTCTGTAAAATAAAAACCATTCAAAAAAAGTTTATGAATTTAAGAAAAGCCTGAGTTATATATGTAGAGTAGTTTCTGTTTCCCTGGATAATTCATGAATATTTGTTGACCAGTTTTTTAAATAGATTGTCTCATGTGAAACCTTTTCACTCCTTAAAATAAAAGCATTTCTAGGGACCAGCAGTTGGTGTGATGGCTATGTCACTGGACTCCGATGTAGTCAACCGCAGTTTGAGTCCCAGACCCGGTGGCGTAAACTCAAGCTGGGCGCGTGTGCCTGCGTGCCCAGTATCCCAAGAAGAGAATGGAAGAGAAGGGATTGTGGCATGGCCATCCCCCCAGGGGGTGATTTCTTACCTTCTGTCTCTCTTTCTCTCTCTGTCTTTCTGGTGAGCACACACACCCTATAGCAAAAACCTCTCTAAAAGAAAAAGCATTTCTAACACTGGCAGTTAAATTTATTCAAATCTCTCTGCATAAAATACAACACAGCAACACCCCATGGATCCTGAAGCCTCTTGTAAATAATTCTGTTTCTGTTCTGAAAAATAATTTTTACTTTCCCTAGTGTTTGTGTGCATAAACACACACACACACAAAATATATACATATATTTATGTATCAAAATATTATGGAGCATTTGATAGATATATTCAGGGCCCAGCAGGTGGTATGGTGGTCAAGGCACTGAACTCCCTTATAATCCACCATGGTTCAAGTTCTGGACCTGACGGCTTGAAAATCACACTGGGTGCATGTGTGTGCCCAAAAATCCTGAGAGGAGAATAGAGGAGAAGGGATTGTGGCATGGCCATCCCTCCTGGGGGGTGATCTCTGATTTCTCACTTTCCCTCTCTCTGTCTCTCTCCAGCAAGCATACACACTCTATGGCAAAAAGCTAATATATATATATATATTCATCATTCAACTTATAAAACATTTAACTGGCATACGTAAAGGTCTATAAGAACTATTGTTTGGAAATAGCTCAAATAGTACTCACAGGGATATCTAATGCATTAAATGGGTTTATTAGGAAAAATATTGAAAACATCCAAATAATTCAAGAAGCTAGAGAATGACTAGCATATTAAATATAAAGAAATAGAAAGTAGGAAATAATGAAGATAAATGCAAAAGTGATAAACTAGAAAACAGTGGAAGCCACTAGTGAAAGCCAGCCAGTTCTTTGAAAAGACTTGTAGTACAATATTGATAAGTATTATCCAGAAATAAATGATATTAGGTAAATAGAGGTGGACACTATTTAGATGCAGAAGAGATTTAATGATAATAAGGTAACAGTATAATCAGTATTATCAACATCTCAGGATAACAAATGGTAGACAAAGAAAAGGTTATATGTACCTAAAGAACTTCAGGTAATAGAGGAATTTTGGAATCAGAGAAATACATTACAGCCCCTACTGAATTAATGGATAAAGGTGATTGTTGCCTATTCCAACACAAAAGAGAAAACACAAAGTGTCACCTCTGGAGCATGCATGTCAACAACAATAACAAAAATCAAACTTTAATATGAACAAGGGTCTACTTATAAAAACTGAGTATTTTTGATGACCAATGTCAGGTAATTGGATTCATTATTCTATTTTCTGTTACACTGTAGATATTTTAAAATTTTATCAAAAAGGATGTTATTATAGATACCATGCCTTTAAATTGAAAACTTACATAAAATGGAGCAATCCTTATCAAAATATAAATGGCAACAAATGTCCATAAAGAAGTAGAAATCTTCAGTTGTACAATAGAAACTGAAACTATAGTTCAAACTCACAGCACCATTAAAATGGTCTAGGACCATCCATGACACCAAATGGTGAGGAAAAACCTAATCACCCTCTTGTGTAAACTCTTCCAAACTATACAAAAAGACTCAGAATTAATCAATCATCATTTTAACCAGCTAGTTTTCTTTGATACAAAGACCAGATGAGGATGCCCCCAATAAATTAACACATGATACAAGTTCACTCAAAGTCAAAATATTCCAAATAAATTCATAGCATACCCAACATAGAAGTGAATTAATGAACAAGCAGAAATGCATCTGAGGAATATAAGGATGTATAGCATTAAGAAATACTGCCAACTGGAAATCACTGCATTAACAAAAAAGTGGAAAAGTGGGTGATAAAAAAAGAAAAAAACTCAAAATCAGTTCATGATAATAACTTTTGGCAAACTTAGATTTCATCTTGTAAAATCTACAATGAACATTTTTTGAGAGATTTTTTACTATAGGGTATGTGCTCACCAGAAAGACAGAGAGAGACAGAAAGTGAGAAATCACCCCCCAGGGCCACTCCACAATTCCCTCTCCTCCATTCTCCTCTCAGGATTTTGGGCACACATGTACTTGTGCTCAGTGTGATTCCCAAGCCTCCAGGTCCAGGACTCGAACTGCATGCAACCACATGGGAGTCCAGCACCTAACCAGCATGCCACCTGCTGCCCCTAAAATGAACATATGAAATGTGAAACATAACAAGCATACCCAGAAGAGTACAGAAGAATACACGGAGGTGTTTAATTGACACAAAAAAGAAAAGTTATTTGCTGATGATAATGTATATGGTAATATCTTTGTCTTGGCTGATATGTACTGCATCTGTGCTGTAAAAGCAGTCTTGTACACTGTAAAGATATATAGCAATTAAATGTAAATTTTAAAAACAAGACAAAGAAAAATACACAGAGATATCGTATCAATTCTATTGTTGACAATTGGATGAAAATACATTGCTAGTCCACAACTATAAGAATAACAAAGTAAATTAGAGGTAAGAATAATGAAAAGAGATAATAATGGCAATAATATGATCACCTAATTAAAAAAATGTAACCAGTGCCAAAGATATTTAAATACATAAGGAAATTCAGAAAACTGCTGTACAAAAAACTATAGAAAAAATAAGGAGACAGACCCATGCCAGCTATTAACCTGGCCGATTGTAGAGAGGGGGCTCCTCTGTGGGCTTCTTCCTGCAGAGGAGCAGGATTCTGGGCTTTCTAGGACTCCAGGCCATTGAAGATGACAATTTGGAAGCAATGGAAGAAGTATGGCTTAAAAAGTGAAAACAGTGAAGAAATGTCAATAAAGACCCTGTGAAAGAAGATGTGGAAAAAGCTAAGAAAAGAACAGGTAGAGAATTTATCACCAAATCTCCCATGAAGTGCCAAAGCAGATGAATGCTATCATTGATAATGTGATAAACTACAAAGACAGTTGTAATGTGGAAAAGGTGCCCAGTAATTCTCAGTTTGAAATAGAAGGAAACAGTTAAGGGTCACAGTTCAGTGAAGTCAGTTGCCTTCAGGGAAAGAATTACCAAATAAAGAAATACATGAGGAAGCCAGTGGATTTCAACAAAATAAAGAATCCATAATCATAAATACTGAAGTCGAGGTGACCTGGAAAAAAAAGTCATGCTTCTCTGTCACATGCTCAAATACTCAACTTGGAGGGATCCCAGATCTATGAAGGCTTCTTAGAGTCAGTGACTAAGAATGTTCAGCAGGGCCAGCAGGTGGCGTGGTAATTAAAGGCACTGGACTCCCACATGACTGACTGTAGTTTGAGTCCCGGCCCTGGTGCCTTGCTTTCTCACTCTCCCTCTCTCTCTCTCTCTGGTCAAGTTAGAAAAAAGTAATAATGATGATAATAAATGAAATAAAATAAAATAATTTAAAAAAATGTTCAGCAGAAAAATGCCAAGAGGAAGAAAGCAAGGATGAGAGCAATGAAGAGGCAAAATCAGTTAAGGTGAAAATCAAGGTCAGTTAAAAAGATAGAAAAGGCCAGGACAAAGGAAAAGGCAAGAAAATGCCAGATTAAGGAAAAGCCAAGTCTATAGTTAGTTATCTTGACAGTGAGAGCACAAGAATGATAATGAATAGTCAGAAGCAAGTGGGTCCAATGATAACCAAAATTGACCATGGGAAAATTAAAGGAGGAATAAAGACAAAAAAATGAAACAAAACAAACAAATATAAAAGAAAACAATATTAAAAATAAAGAAAAACAACAAAAATGAGCCCCCTGAGGGACAGTAAGTCGCTTTTGAACTACAGCCTGTCTATGGACAAGGGAGGAGCACACCCTGAAGTGAAGAAAGGGATGTAGCTTGAAATAGAGCACATGACAAAACTAGTCAGAGGAGGAGTCTTAAAGTTTGAGCACTGATACATCTACTGTGCCCAGAAAATACAAATTCCTACTACTTCACTGGACAACTCTGGGGCAGCACCTCAGATCCCGCTCACCAGAACCCGGGGAAAACAGCAGAAAAACAGAAACAGCAGGATTGGTTGAGGCAGTACCCGTCCATACCTTGTACTAATAAACACATGAAACCTGTGTACATGAGAACTGGACTCTTACGATCACCTTAGACTATAAGGCATGAACTAAGATAGAATGGGAAGGGTCACACGGGAACACACATAATAAAGGTACAAGCTTACTCATGAAATATTTCCAAAACGTCCCAGAGGTCAACGAAGAGAGTTCACAGAGAGGTCACGATAAGGAGCCCCTCATGTTGTACTGGGGGATTTTGCAGGTGATGGTCAGAGGAAGGGGATGCATTTAGAGCAGAAAAGAAAGGAACCCCAGGCAGTGCCAGCAGTCAGTGTGAGGACCCTGAGTGAGGACAGAGGGACCCCACAAAAATTCCTCTACAAACTACCATGCACACTCCACCACGACCCACCTGCAGCAGCCAGGTCTGGAAGACCCCTACCCATTAAGGTCTTTGGTTTGAGGGCTTGTCCCCATGTCAGCAGAGAGGAGGTGGCCCAGCACCTGTAGGGAGTCAAGGTAAGACCCGAGACGGGACTGAGGGCAGCATCCACCCCACGAGAGAGACCCCACAAAGCCCCACCCCTGCTTTCAGTTATGGGAGGTCCCAGGCATGGCTGCTGGGCTTAGACTCCCACTCACTACTGACTGAGATCTCTCAGGGGAAACGAGATCCTTGGCGTAAGTCTGGGGGACTCACCCAGCAGAGGGCACGGTGCCAAGGCGTGCAGAAAGTCAACCAAAAGACTTCAGGAGGGTCCCCTGGGACTCACTGGCCCAGACCAGCGGGGGCAACAGAGCCCCGCCCTTCCAGCGCAGATTGGGGGGGGCAGGTGGGCGTGGCTGGAAGTAGCTGGCTCCGACTTCCTCCTCTCCAGACCATTGGGGGCGAGGTTTCAGTGGAGGAGGTGCAGCCTCAGGCCTTTCCCGGAGGCATCTGGTGTCTGGGTGGGCAGCGTACATCAGGAGAGCTGGCATGGTCGTGACCACGGTGACTGCCTTGTTCCGAGCAGGGGAGGCCGCACGCCAGGCCTGCTCTGTTCCCAGGAGCCTGCAGCATGACCATTAGGCCCCAAGCCCCTTCGCTTCCCCCAGGGTGTGGGCAAATAAAGACCTTGGTCTGAGGCTGGTCGGCTCAGGTTGGCAGAGGGCGAAACCCCAGAATAAAAGAGGGCCCCTGGGGAGGACTGAGTGGACCCCATGTCCCAGAATGGGGGTGGGAGAAAGGCAGGGGGATGGGCGAATGCAAATGGCGGATGGGGAACGGAATGGGGGGTGGGCGGTGTGGGGGGTGAGGGGCGACGAGCAGGGCCGGGGCAACAAGGGGGTGGATTGGGGTGGAGATGGAGCCGGGCAGTGGGGTGTGAAGGGGGCAGAGAGGGACAGATAGGATGCACGAGGGGTGCTGGAGAGGAGGAGCAGTGGGGGGAAGCCTGCGGCTCGCAGCACTCGCCAGTGATAATGGCCAGGGAGGGTCTGGACAGGTTTAAAGACGGAATTGCTCCCTCATTTTGTCCTTGGGAGAACTCTGGGAGGTGAGGCCACTTGTGGGGGCTGCTAGGCAGAGGACAGTTTACATGTTATCTGATGAGTCAGGCTGAAGAAACTGATCACTGTGGCAACCACACTCTGTGGCAACAGGGGCACCTCTGAGTCTTTAGCTGACATCATCCAGGGAAGCCCAGGCCTATGTGTCATTCAAGGGCTCCTTCCTCAGTTCCTCCTCTGGGATCAGCGAAAAGTGATGGCTTTTTTCTGAGGGGACAGTCACATTTCAGTGAACGGAATGATTTTAAACTGTTCCAGGGATCAAACAGGTCCTTGAGACTGCAATTTTCTGTTGCATCTTTCAGTTCTGAAGACTGTACAGAAGTGGAGCTGAATAAGGACAAGCTGAATTCTGCTTGGCTTTCAGGTAAGTCCTAACCTTAAAATGGTGAGATAGGGCTCAAGTAAAGAGGAAGGAAGACTCAGGTCCAACGGCAGGAGGAAGAGGATGCAGAGAGAAGACTGAGGTGTTAGCCACGGAGTTCAGGAGACAGGCAAGGTCCCTGACCCACCAGTGCTCTTGGGGGCGGGGAAGGTGCATGGAGCCTGCAGAAGTGGCCTGGGGCAAAGCCAGTTGTGACTCTCCCTGCTGAAAGTGCTCACACAGTGTCACTCTTCCCTTCTAGGTGCCTGCCTTGTCAGCTCTCCAGCTTTCCCTGGAAAGCCACCATGCCTCGTGGTCAGAAAAGTAAGACCCGTGCCCGGGAGAAACGCCAACAGGCCCGTGGCGTGACCCAGAGCCCCAGGGTCCCTCAGATCACTGCAGCAGGGGAAGAAGAGTCTTCCCCATCCTCCTCTCCTGCCTATGGAGGACGCAGCTCTCCTTGCAGCTCTCCTGCTGCCTGCTCTCCCCCAGAGTCTCAGGGAGACCCACCCACTAGCTCTTCTGATGCAGGTGCCTCAGGCACAAAATCTGATGTAGGGGCCCAGAGCCTGGAGGAGGAAAGTCCAATATCCTCTCAGGCAGCATTCGCTGCCCTATGGTCATGCAGAGATCCTCTCACCCGGAAGGCTGGTCAGTTGGTGCAATTCCTGTTGGAGAAGTATAAAGAGAACCAGCCCATTACAGAGGCAATCATGTTAAAGGTTTTCAGCAGGAAGTATAGGCAGCACTTCCCTGAGATTTTGAGGAGAGCCTCAGAGCGCCTGGAGCTGATCTTTGGCCTAGAGTTGAAGGAAGTTGACCCTGTCAGTCACTCCTATGCTCTTATCAGCAAGCTAGGCCTCTCCAATGAGGGAAGCGTGAGTGGTGACAAGGGGCTGCCCAAGACCGGTCTCCTGATGACGCTCCTGGGTGTGATTTTCATGAAGGGTGACCGTGCCACTGAGGAGGAGATGTGGGAATTCCTGAATATGCTGGGGTTATATGCTGGGAGGAGCCACTTCATCTTTGGGGAACCTCACAAGCTCATCACCGAAGATTTAGTGAGGGAAAAGTACTTGGTGTACCAGCAGGTGCCCAACAGTGACCCTCCATGCCATGTGTTCCTGTGGGGTCCCCGGGCCTATGCCGAAACCAGTAAGATGAAAGTCCTGGAGGTTTTGGCTAAGATCAGTGACACAGTCCCTAGTTCCTTCCCCTATCTGTATGAAGAGGCTCTGAGAGAGGAGGCATTGAGGGCAGGAGGGAGAATTGCAGGCAGGATTGGCACTGTGGTCCAGGTCAGGCCAGGTCCTAGGGCCATGTCCCCCTGCTCTCCCCACATCTAGTGAAGTTCAAGGTAGATTTTAACTTAGTGTTTGGAGAGAGCAGAGTGTTAAGGGTTGGTGGAATCTAAATTAAATGTCTATCTTCATTCTTTTGCTGTTATACATGAGTGATTTATAATGAGTTAAGTAATAACTTTGTTATTTTTCTAATATTTCTAATTTTTACTTATATTTGAACATTTATTTTTTTAGTCTGAATTTCTTAATGTCATGAATTATATATTTATTACTGTTTGTCAAATTTAAGACTATCAGTTTTTTTATTCTTAAATTGAAATGCTTTCTATATTTGTTTTTAGTACAGAATATGGTAACATGATATTGGAGTAGAGATTTTTGGAAATGTGATAGAACTCCACAGGAAAAATGTTAGGATTTTTAAACTGTGAAACAAAAGTAAAGTGTTTAATTCCTGTTTTGCACTGTTCTCTTTGCTTTTTGCTCACAAAATAAAATATTACCTTGGATTTGCTAACTTTATTCAAACTGCTTGCAAATTTAAAAATCATAATAAATTAGATGTGTTCACTTTAACTGATTTGTTGTCATTATTTCCCAAGCATTAATTAAGCATCTGCATTTTGAAGGTTGTCTGATGGTACTGGGGATCGTAAGGAAAAGAAATCTGTTCACTACCCATGCATTTTTATTGTCTAGCAACAGCTATCATATAAGGAAGATGGTGAGACACCATGTAAGATATAAAGGACAAGTGAAAAGGAGTGAGGTCAGGGAGATCTCAAATAAAAGCCGTCAAATATCCATTGTCTGATCATGTCAGTTTTGAGTATTAGGAAGCTGCAAGTCTTTGGGAATTAGTTTTAAGTGAGGCTGCATGGTGGGCTGGATGAGGCTGTGGAATTTGTCAGCAGGAGCCAGACTCTCAGATGGTACATCTCATATTTGAGAGCTAAGCATGGAATGGGAATGGGAAACAAATCTTAACAGTTACCTTGGAATTGTGAGTACACAACTTGGTGTAAGAATGGAAGGGGTTCTGTGTGTCTGCCCCAGTACAGGTCAATACAATGCACAAACTAGACTTGGGGAATTGGGGGTGGGCACATGATTTCCAGAGAGTTTCTGAGAAACATAGGTGATAACACCTTGAAATGTGTTGCCAAGAAGCCACTGACTGTTACTGTTGTGGGCTGGGAGAGTAGTCTACTTCATTAAAAGAGCATTTTTGATTAGGTGACTTTTAGTGTGAAACTCTGAACAGAAGGCTTGATTCAAGGTGTGATTAAATGAGTGAACATAGGCATGGTTTGGATGGAATCGTGCCTGTGCAGGAGATTTTTTTGTCTTTGACGCAAGACAGGGATTGAAGTTACCTCCAGCTAAAGAAGACACCAGACAGTGGAACTAAGTAACACATGTTCCAATGGGGAAACGCTACTTAGTTTTAATTGCTTAGAAAAGGGGCACATGCACATTCATGCATGCCCATGATGAGCCGGAGGAGTGGGGAAAGGGAATGGCAGCATGATGAGACCTTGTTGAAGGCCTGTGCTTCTCTTGCCTACTCTCTCTCTCAAATACACGCATGTGCTCTCTATCACTAATACAATAAAATTAAAAAAAAAAACTTGCCATTTTCTCAAGTTCACACGGTTGCTAAGTGTCAGAGCTAGACTAGACTCTGACTCTGAATTCTGCTAGAGTTGAACACTGTTCCACTGGCAGCCTGGGTAGACTTTGTGTCACTTACTCATTTTCTTCTCACTATTTCAAAATGTGTTTCAGGTGATAAAAGCAAGACTTGATACCCAAAATACTATTTTGGGATGTACAGCCCAAGGAATAATCAACAAAATTACCAAAATAAATGAGAGTTGTGAATAAAGACAGACAGACATATTTGTTAACAATATTATCTATACAGGAAATGTCAGTAAACTCCAAAAGATCAGGGGCTCATGGAATTTGACTTGTCCCCTTCTCTGTAGAAAGTAGACATATTAGAACAGAAGTTACATAAGAGGCTCAGTCTGGCAGATGAAGGGACAGTATAGATGAGCATGTTTTTCTCTAATAGCACAATACCTGCCCGGGGCTCTTTGCTTGTGTTTCAGCTTCCCCAGCATATATCACTACTGGGACCCATATTCTCTGCAAAATTTGTAGAGGTCAAACTAACCAAGAGTTTGGAGTAATGTGGCATTACTGTGGAAGCCTCTCATAGAAAGTATGGGTATTAAGATGAAGACTCTGATGAATGAGAACTGAAGAAACAAACACTCCATAATAAATGTAGTCACAAGCCAGCCTGTGTCTGCTCTGATATCTAATAGAAGGCTGAAGCAGGGCTGTTATTGTTCAGGGTTGTCAAGTGCATTGGTTTACATGGATGACCTGAAGCTGACAAAAAGAGGGAACTTGGGTCTGTGTGGAGTCAAGGTGAGGACACTGAGTGAAGACAGGACATACCCCTACCCCAGACATAGAGAGTCCCAAGGAGCCTGGCTCTTGATGTCATCAAGGGCGCCCTGACTTTGGCTTCTGGACATCAGGGAGTCAGAACATTGATCTGAGGGTCTGAGACTAGGACAGTAGAAGGAGGTGTCCCATTTTCTGCCAAGAATCAGATGCTGAACTATGTATGGCAATGGAGGAGACTGGAGACCCCAGAAGCACAATAAGGCACAGATCCTGCCTCTACCATCAACTTTGGGAGGCTTTAGGCAGGGCTGTCAGAGTGGCTTCCATAAAAACTGCCTCAGGGATGTGATAACCTTGGTCTGAGGGAAGGATACATAAGTAAAAAAAGGAAAGAGTCCCAGGCGTGCCAGGAGTGAAGATAAGGGTCTTAGGACCCCCTCCACCTTCAGAACTGAGAGGGTCAGACAGGGCCCGCTGACATCATGTGACATACATCACTTCCTCCTATGATGTCACAAAGGGCTGAGAGACTTGGTCTAAGGGTTGTAACCGAAGGCCAGTAGTGGGAGGATTTTCAGGTTTTTCCAGATGTCCTGGTAAGTACCTGAGGGCTAAGTGAAACCACACATCCCATAACAGTGGGCTCCCCACAGAATCCATTTCTTATTGTCAGCCTTGGGAGACCAAGGACAGGTACTGTAAGATTAGAAGATCCTTAGATCCCCATGGAGGCGTAGTCTCAGGGTGATTTTGTCCTTTGTATGAAGAGACAGGTCTCAGGGCAAGGAGGGAGGAGTTGCAGGCCATTCCAGAGGTCATATCAAGTACTCAGAGGGCCACCCACTACTTAACAGAAGGAATAACAAAGAATATGGCCCTGCCCAGGTTTTAAGCCTTAAAAATCAAGGGGAAGGCTGTTAAACTGAAGCTCCTCTGATTATTTGTCAGGTCTATGGGAGGGAGATCCTTAGTCTAAAGGTACACCCCACTCAAATGAAGGTGTGGAGGTACTAGGCCTTATGTGCTAACTCCAGGACTCTAAATGAGGATTGAGGACCCCAAAAGACCAGACAAGAGAATTCCCCACTGAGCAGTCAGCACTGGGAACACCCAGACAGAAGTGATATGTCAAAGACCACCCTATTTACCTCTTTCTTATGGGTCTCAGGGAGGATTGTGATATCAACTTAAGAGCAGTAGAGGGAATGGTTCCCATAACCTACCACTAGTTGATATGATAGTCTTGAATGTGAAACAAGAGAAACTTTAAAGTCAGAACACCGCCAGCCCCTTCTATCACCCCAGTATACCTGAGGCAGTGCTGGCAGGCTGCAGCCTAAGGTTCATTCTAGCTTCCTACACAGGTTTCCCAGGTGGCAGGCTCATCAGGAGAACAGGAACTCAGTGGGTTCCTAGAGCAGTTGTCTCAAGGAAAACTGCGATTACAGCCTTCCTTTAAACCATAGTGGAAGTTCTGTGCTAAAAATGTACACACCCTATCAATGTCCCTCCTGCAGAGTGGGCTCTTGTTACCTATTCTCCTACTTGCAGTGCTGCTTGCTGTCCCTGAATACAGCCATCATGCCTCGAGGTCAGAAGAGTAAGCTCCGTAGCCGGGAGAAACGCCGCCGTGCTCGAGATGATTCCCAGAGCCACAAGGAAACTCAGGCCAGTGTAATAGTGGAACAAGATCTTCCCTTATTTTCCTCTCCAGTTTGTGGGGATATTCCCCTGAGTTCATCTGCTGTAGGCTTAGACAGCACTTCCCAGGGACCTTGGAGAGTGCAACCCATGGATGATACTTCTGCAGACATTTCTGATACAAGATCTGATGAAGTTGATAACAACCAAGATGAGGAAAATCTATGTTCCTTAGATAGCTCATCCTCTCCTGAGAGCTTATACTATGATTCGGTAGATAGGAAAGTGGATTTGTTGGAGCAGTTCATGCTCTACAAGTATAAAATGAAACAGCCCATTATGAAGGCAGATATATTGAAGATAGTTAGTGAAAGGTACCAAGACCAGTTTGATCAAATCCTTAGGAAAGCTTCTGAACGCATTGAGGTTATCTTTGCAGTCAGTGTGAAGGAAATCGACTCAACTAATCACTCATACAACCTTGTCAGCAAACTGAAACTCCCCAACAATGGGAGGGTGCGTGCTGGCAGGGGGTTGCCCAAGACTGGTCTTCTAATGACTATCCTTGGTGTGATCTTCATTAAGGGCAACCGTGCCAGTGAGGAAGATATCTGGAAATTCTTGAATATGATGAGAGTGCATGCCGGAAGGAAGCACTTTATCTATGGAGAACCCAGGAAGCTCATCACCCAAGATTTGGTGAGGCTAAAGTACCTGGTGTACCGACAGGTTCCCTACAGTTATCCTCCACTCTATGAATTCCTGTGGGGTCCAAAAGCCCATGCGGAAACTAGTAAGATGGAAGTTCTGGAATTTTTGGCTAAGGTCAGTGGTACTGTTCCCAGTGCCTTCTCAACACGATATGAAGAGGCTTTGCAAGATGAGGAAGAGAGAGCTCAAGCCAGAATTGCTGCTGAGCCTAGAATTACTACCACGGCCAACTCTAATTCATATCTCTGTTCAGAAGCTCCTTCCACCTCTGTGGAATTCTGAGGCTCTTTGGTACCAGACAAGTAAATGTGACACCACATAGGGAATTTCCTAGAAATATGAAAAAAAAAATCCCACACAAAAATAGTTAATAACAAAATAAATAAATAAATAAAAGCAATTAATCTTTGTTTTCCTTGTTGTTTTTAGTCTTTTGCAAAATTAAATGATTTACACCTTTATATACTTAGTTGATTAAAACATGTAGGGGAAATTAAATTTAAAAAAATTAAACCTTTTGCTCACTCCTACTCCACAAGCATTAATTGTGTATCTGCTCTTTGAAAGAGTCTGTGCTAGTACGGGGGATGCACCAAGAAAGACTCAACTTCTGCCCATAGAATTTTAGAAGCTAGGAGTTGCAGAAATACAGATACTCCTCTATTTAAAATGGAGATACAGTCCCATAAACCCTCAAAGTCGAAACTATTCTTAGTCCAAATACATTTAATATTCCTGACATACTGAATATCAACTTAGTCTAGCCTACTTTAACATGCTCAGAAGAACACTCCCATTAATGTACAATTGAGCAAAATCATCTAACACAAGGCCTATTTTAAAACAAAAGGCTGAATATTTCTTTTTTTTTTTTCCCCTTTTTCTTGGAGAGGTTTTTCCTATAGGGCGTGTGCGCTTGCCAGAAAGACAGAGAGAGACAGAGAGACAGAAAGCGAGAAATCACCCCCCAAGTGAGATGGCCACGCTGCAATCCCTTCTCCATTCTCCTCTCAGGATCTTGGGCACACACGTACATGTGCCCAATGTGAGTTTAAGCCACCGGGTCTGGGACTCGAACCGTGGTCGACTACATGGAAGTCCAGCAACATAGCCATTACACTAACTGCTGGTCCCAAGGCTGAGTATTTTATGTAATTTAATGAACACTGTACAAGAAACCAAAAACAAAAGGGTTATATGAGTATTTGAAGAATGGCTTCTACTGAATGCATATAACTTTCACACCATTGTAAACTCAAAAAACTCCTAAGCCAAACCATTCTAAGTCAAAGACTGTTTCTATAAGGAGGAAAATGTTAAGATACCCACTATGACTTAACAGGAAAATAGAAATAATGAGTAAAAAGTGGGGTGTTCCATTTGACAGCAGTGAAGTATAAATTCCTTGAGACATGGCAGCTTGAGTTTTGGAAAACTGCGACTCAATGCAATGTACCGTTTTAAAAACATTTTGCTTTAAGGCACGTGCACTCTCCAGAGAGACAGAGAGAGAGATAGAAAGTAAGAAAGTATCCTCCAAGGTGTGGGGGGTGACCATGCCACAATCCCTTCTCCTCCATTCTCCTCTTGGGATATTGGGCACACACACAGAAGTGCCCGGTGTGTTTTTCTTTTCTTATTTATTTATTTATTTATTTATTTATTTATTGTGGGGATAGGAAAGTGGGGAGTTTATTGAGGAGAGGGAAGGAAAAACAGCTCCCAAAAAGAAGGGAGGTATCCTGGAAAATGGGTTGGCAAGGAAGAACTGAGGCTTGGGGTTTTTATTTTGGTCCAGAAGGGCCTTGTCCAACTTGCTTCTCTTCTCTTCATAGGGGGCACATGCTGGATGGGTCCAGTGGGTACCAAGGTCAGAAGATTCTTTATCTAGAAACTTCAGGCCATAAAAACCATTATCCTTTTCCCAGAATGTGGTGGGACAGAATCTCCCCCAAGGAAAGGCTCCAAGCCCTAGAGGACACAAAGGGCACCCTGCTGGTACCAGGCACCAGGTTCAAAGCGACCCCTCAGAAGATCTCCAGTTCATCTCTGAACCCTTCAGGGTAGCAATCTTGTCGACGGAAATAACCAACTCTGTAAAAACAATAATGTGTTTTATTCCTAAGCAGAATATGAGTGGCCTAGGCCTGGAGCGGAGGCAAATAGTCCTTTCTCAGTGTGATCAGTTATAGGGGTTCCTTTGATTTCAAGTGTGGTTTTCAAACCACTGGGTCTGGGATTCAAACTGGACCAGTTGGGTATATGAGATTCAACCTCCTTAACCACCAGGCTGTCAGTTGGCCCTGTAATGTAATGTTTAAGTTAAGCTATGTGGTGGACTAGATGAGGCTGTAGAAGACCTTCAGATGATGTGTCTAAGTTGAGAGAGAAAGCCCTTGAACAGAAAACTGAACTATAATGGAAGACATAAAATTAAAGGCCAATATTTTGTTCTGTCTTGACATTTGGTGAAATCAGCAGGACCTCAAATGGCATAACTGGAAATTCCTCTCTGTACTCTGCACTTGCAGATAAAATCCCCTAGTTAAACAACCATCATTATCAAGGAGACCAGATATAGATCTAGCTTATTCCTAAACAGGGGCTCATTCCTTATCAGGCTTCAGAATTATTCAGACAAGCCAATCACCTCCTTTTATAGGAACTAGAGGTCACCTCTCACTCTTGATCTACAAGTCTTGGCTCTCATAGGTCTTGCTTATACTCTGTTTCTGAATACAACCCCATGTGGCCCTGTGTGGCTTGTGGTGTCTTCCTCTCCCAGGCTATAACTATGACTATATATGATTAACAAACTGCATATAGTGTCCATTTTGGGTACCACATGGGAATTGTTCCTTTCTTAGTGGGATAAATAGAAGGCAATTGAAACATGCTTTTAGGAAAACGTAGGGATTGTAAATAATTCAGAAATAAGTCTATATTTAGGGCAGTATTAGTTTGTTAGGGCTATCATAACAAAATTTTAATTTTAGGTTAACTTTTATTTTTAATGATTTCTTATTCATATATAGCTGTATATCTCTATAGAACTCAATATTGTTTTTCAAAGTATGCATGCAGTACATGACAATCAAATCAAGGATATTAAAAATCTTATCTTCAAACACAATCACATTCTGAAGTACTGGAGTTCAGAACCGCAAGATATAAAAATTTGGGGGGACACAATTCACGTTATAATAAGCATTGCTCATCTCAATGAGCATAGTGCACAAACTAGTTGTCCTATGCCTTGTCTCCAGGGAGTTTCTGAAAATTAAGGGTAATAGTGCTTTCAAGTAAGGTGTACAGTAGCTACTGTGTTGGCATTTTAGCCCTGAGTGGGGAGAAATCGATTCCACTATATTAAAAGTTCATTCTAATTAGTTTATCTTTCTAATTAGGTTGTCTTTTTTTTTATGAGGAAAAAGAGAAGGAGGGAGAAAGAGAGAGATAGATAGAGAGTTTTTTGACAGGTCTTGCCATGTAAAGATCCTCCCGATCCAGCCTCACAGTTAGCTAGGATTACAGGGAGGTACTACCAACCACAGATGTTCAGGTTGCTCCAAACACTGGAAGGGCCACATGGAAGGGCCCTGGCCTTATAGAGTTGTGCCTTATCACTTGCCCTACCATCGATGAGCCTAATTACACTACTTTGAGTGAAATTCAGCAAATTCTAAGGGAGGGCTAGATTTGGGTGAGAAAGAAATAAATGAAAGCAGGGATGGTTTGGATGGAATAAAAACTGGGAAGCACTGAAGGGGCTGGAATGGTAGCTGGGAAGCACTGAAGAAGTTGGTCCTTGACAAAATTCTCGGAGCTCTGAGTTGCATCCAGGTGGGAAAGAACATTCCATGTTTTAATTAAATAATAGAAACCCTAGTGGGGAAAATCAATTTTTTTTGAGAGGTTTTTGCTATAGGGCACGTGCGCTTGCCAGACAGAGAGAGACAGAGAGACAGAAAGTGAGAAATCACCCCCTAGGGGGATGGTCACGCCACAATCCCTTTTCCTCTGTTCTCCTCTCGGGATCTTGGGCATGCACGCACACGCGCCCAGCGTGAGTTTTAAGCCACTGGGTCCGGAACGCAAACCGCGGTTGACTACGTGGGAGTCCAGTGACATAGCCATTACGCTAACTGCTGGTCCCGGGGAAAGTCAAATTTAACTTACTGAAGTAAATCTTTCACTAATTTGGTGTTTTTTGAGTGCATTGCATTTTCTCTGAAATATACTGAATTAATAAAAATTTCCAGATAAGAGGGTGCTATTTTCTGAATTAAAAAAATCTTAATTGATACTCATTATTAATAACACTCAGTATTTGCCAGTAAGTATGACAGGTACTTTCTATGCAGTATATACATTTCAATGGTCCTACAAAACAGGTTTGTCTTAGTTCAGACTGAATACCATAGACTGGATGACTTAAACAACAAACATTTATTTCTTGAAGTTCTGGAAGCTGAGAAGTACAAGATCAAGATGCCAACAGATTAAGTTTCTGGTGCGAGCTCCCTTGTGAACAGTCCTATTTTTGTTGTATCCTCATATAGTCAAGAGAGCACAGGTTTTTTGGTCTCTTATATGGGCACTAATCCCATGATAAGGGCCCCACCCTCATGACATCAGCTAAACCTAATTATCACCTAAGACTCCACCCTCTAAAAATCACTGCATTGGGGGTTAGAATTTGAACATATGAATTTTGGAGGAACACAAACATTTAGTCCATAACAGGGTTTACTGTTATCTGCCAACTCAGGTGGCAGATGCAGAACTCGCAATATTTTCATAGTCACAAGGTGGCAGGTAATAGAGCTAGGTTAAAATTCTGATCCAAATTTTCTAGGGCACATGCTGCTTTCTTACTGTCACCCTGAAATTGATCTTGTGTATCTTTATTCACTTTTCTCCCCACTACTGTAAACTATATCTCAGCTGATTTAAAAAAAAAGAATGTTGTGTTCAAAGTACTGTATTAGAATATATATAGCAGTAAGAATACTAAAATAAATAAGAGATTTGAATAACATAAAGGAAATCATATTTGTTAACAATATGCACATCTACAAATGCAGTGTCAGTTAATCTCAAAAGATTGGAATCTCACAAAATTATCTAACTCAGCCCATTGTCTGCAGTGAGTAAATCTTTTAGAACAGAAGTTACCTAAAAGATAAGTCTGAAGGCCAGCCAGTACCAACAGCTAAGCGCTGTGCAGAGGGAGGTGGACCATAATTGAAGTCCTGCTCCAGCAACCTGAAAAACATAGGGGGTCTCTCTCTCTCTCTCTCTCTCTCTCTCTCTCTCTCTCTCTCTCTCTCTCTCATATGCATCTACACACATCCTGTGGCATTAAAAAAATTAAGTCTCTAGTGATGAAGAAAAAGAATAGGTCAGTGGACAGTGTACATTTTGTCTGATAGCCACCTCCTATCCCAGACTTTCTGTTTCGTCCTTTAACTTCCCCATCTCCCCTTACTCTGGGGACACAGGCCTATTCTCTGTGAGATATGAAGTAGGGAGACTATTAAAGAGTTTGCAGGGATGTGGTATTTCCCAGGAAGCCTTTCATTAGACATATAGGAGCCAAGATGAGGACCTGGATGAATGTTGGCAAAGGACAACACTCAAGTATATGGGGGTCATGCGGAGACTTTTTTTAGATCCAGAGGGCTAAGACAACACTGTTAGGCTTATGTTCATAGGAGGGTCTCAGTGACTTGAGGGCCTTGCTGTGGAGGGTGAGGAGGTGGGAGAGCTACGGTAGAGCCTATGGCTCTAACGGATGTCAAGCGGAGAACACTCTCTGAGATGAACCACCCCAGAACAGAGGGGGGAGCCAGAGATGCAGCCCTGCCGTCAGCTGTGCAGGGGTTCTTTTCCTTGGTTGTACGTTGGGTGGCGTTCATTTCCTCCTAGGGCATCTCCGGAACTTGAGAGACTTCCTGAGGCTGCTACCTTTGCGCCGTCAACAGCCCCAGTGCAATAGAGCGAGGAGGCCCGGACTTTTTAGCAAGAGTCAAGGTAAGGAGCCTGAATGAGAACGAGAGAACCACTTATCTCTGATGTGTACCCCTTCCACACAGTTACCCCAGCATAGCTCCCTCTCCAACTCTCTGGTTTCAGTCTTCCTTTTCGAGTTCCTAAACAGAATAATCAGGCAGAAATATGCGCTTATTTCTGTCTCGAGGCCCCCAGGAAGGTGTGGGCCTTGCTTAAAGGGGCCGCCCCAGTTCCACAGTTGGAGAAGCAGGCTTACGCGAGTAATTGTCAAGGCAGGGAACGTTAGAACAAAAGTCCCACCAATCTACTATTTGGAGCTCTCGGAGGACACAAACGTAGCATTGAGGATAAGTGAGCATTTCTTTTCTATTTGATGATGTCAGAGACTTGAAGGTCTTGGATTATGGGAGTGGGACGGGGAACAGGGCAGAAAGACTACCGCTCTGCAGGTAATCAATAGAATTCTGAGTGAATTCTGAGGGTTTCACTGACTCCAAAAGGGTGAGGTGGCTCAGTCTGTCCCTGTGGTTGACCCTGGGAGCCCTCAGGAGGGGCTATCAAAAATAACCTTGGCGGGACCAGCAGTTAGTGTAATGGCTATGTCGCTGGACTCCCACGTAGTCCACCGCGGTTCGAGTCCTGGGCCCCGTGGCTTAAACTCACGCCGGGCGCGTGCGTTCGTGCCCAAGATCCTGAGAGGAGAATGGAGGGGAAGGAATTGCGGCATGGCCATCCCCTTGGGGGTGATTTCTCGCTTTCTGTCTCTCTGTCTGTCTCTGTCTGTCTGGCGAGCGCACGCGCCCTATAGCAAAAAAAGCTCTCCAAAAAAAAAAAAAAAAAGATAACCTTGGCAAGAAGGGTCTCAGGAATGTGAGAACATTGTTCTGAAGGGAGAGTCTTCAAGTCTGCAAAGAAAAGCATCTCAGACAGAGCCAGGAGTCAAGGTGAGGGCCCTGTGCCAGGACTGAGGGAACCCCCACCCCGCTGGCAACCTGGTAAACCTGTGTACTGGCTACATGATTCTCACTGATTTCCTCCCTATGGAATTGGGAATGGGGGTTGGGGGGTGGTTGTTGTTGGTGGTAGGGATTTTATCTAAGAGGGCTGGTCTAAGGTCTGCAGTAAGAGGATTTCTGGGAATTCCTAGGACTTAAGGTGAATACCATGATGTCTGAGTTGAACACTAACAAGATGATACCATAGAATCCATCCCTTATTCTGAGTCTTGGGAGATCATAGGCAATGGAAACGACCCTCACATCTTCCTAGCAGTCTTAGGAGATGCTGACAGGAAGAAAGAAACCCCAGGCTATGAGAAAAGTCAAAGGAATAGTTAAGAAAAACACCTACCACTGAATAGATAACAAAGAATCTGAGCCCTACCTTTGCACTTAACACTATGGGGCCCAGGGCGGGGCTGTCATGCAAAGGCTTTGCATCATTTCTTTATATCAAATCCAAGGAACATGAGATCTTTGGTGTGATGGTGCAGCCACCAGCTAGCAGAAGGGAGGTATATCAGGCACTATGTGGAGATCGGTTTAGTTCCCTGAGTGAGAATTGCATACTCAGGCAGCCCATGAAAGAAAAGGCTCCAATGGCTCTTAGTTGGGTTCTCTCTGACAAGTATGATAGACTGAGAAACTCCATCACTTCCTTCTTTGGGGTCTAGGGAAATGAGGGTTTTGGTTTGAGATATCAACCTTAGAGTAGCAGAAGAGAGAGGCCCAGAACCTTCCAGCAATTGTCATGATGATTTTGAACTGAAAAAAAACTCACACTTTGAAACCAGAGGGCTCCCACTACCAGCCTCTGTTGTCACCCCAGCACACCCCATGCAGGACTGGCAGCCTAAGATTCAGTCTAATTTTGTCCACAGGATTCTTGGAGCAGGCTGACCAGGAGTACCCAAGCTCTGCAGGTTCCTAGAGCGGTGCTCTCATGCAAAACTGAAGAAGTGGCCTTGGTTAAAGACCAAGTGGTCTCTTTCTGATGATGTGCTCACATCATTTCCTTCTTCTTTCAGGTGACTACATCACCACTTGTCCTACTCACAATCTTTCCTACTGTCATTAATCTGAGTCATCATGTCTCATGGTCAGAAGAAGAGTAAGCTGCGTGCCCGGGAGAGATGTCGCCAGGCCAGAGGTGAGACTCAGAGCTCTGGGGATGCTCAGGCCACTTCAGCACCAGCAGAAGAGCCCCCTACCTCCTCCTATTCTCTTTGTGGAAGTGTTACTCAGAGCCTACCTGCTGCTGGGTCAGGTAGCCCATGCGAGGAGCCTCAGAAAACACCATCCACCACCACTGCTGCTGTAGGTACTTCTTCCACTAACGCTACTAAAGTTTCCAACAGCCAATATGAGGAAAAGAAAAGCACCTCTGAGACCCGACAATCCACTGAGAACTCATGCAGAGGCCTTCTGAATAGAAAGGCTCTGTTGTTGGAGCAGTTCCTGCTCTATAAGTATAAAATGAAACAGCGTATTAAGAAGGAGGATATGTTGAAGGTTATCGACCAAAAGTACGAAGACCAGTTTGCTGAGATCTTCAAGAAAGCCTCTCAGCACATTGAAGAAACCTTTGCAGTTGAAGTGAAAGAAATCGACTCAACCAGTCACTTATATGATCTTGTCAGCAAGCTGAAACTCCCCAACAATGGGAGGGTGCGTGCTGGCAGGGGATTACCGAAGACTGGTCTCCTGATGAATATCCTAGGTATGATCTTCATGAGGGGCAACTGTGCTAGTGAGGAAGACATCTGGAAATTTTTAAATGTGATGAATATATATGCTGGGAGGAAGCACTTCATCTATGGAGAGCCCAGGAAGCTCATCACTCAAGATTTGGTTAGGCTCAAGTATCTGGTGTACCAACAAGTCCCCAACAGTGATCCTGCATGCTATGAATTCCTGTGGGGCCCAAGAGCCCATGAAGAAACGAGCAAGATGAAAGTCCTGGAGTTTTTGGCCAAGATCCATGGTACTGCCCCTACTTACTTCCCCTCCCAGTATGAAGAAGCTTTGCAAGATGAGGAAGAGAGAGCCCAAGCCAGAAATGCAGTCAACCCCGGCACTATTGCCAAGAGTGTAGTTTCCAACGCCAGGGCCAAATGCCCAGCATATTCTTCCACCAGTTATTGAAGTCTAAGGGTTTATTATGCAGATAAGGATCCCATGGTACATTAAGAGAGTTAATATAATTAAAAAAAAAGAGAAATGCAAAAGAAATACAAAAGAAGAAAAGCTAAAGCATGTTCAATCCTTGTTTGTAAGGCATCCCTTTTAGTCTTTTGTAAGATTGCTCTTAGTCATTTTTAAGACTAAATTATCTGTACTTTACTGTTATTAGCTTATTCAAGAAAGCAGGAAAAATTAAATGTTAATAAATTAGACTTCATGTTTACCGACTATTTTTTTCCACCAAACATTACATGAGCACATGCTCTTTATAAAGCTCTGTAACAGTACTTAGGATGTTCAGATAAAGAAGATCCAGACCCTGTTGATAGAATTTTTGATCCTACAAGCTACAACTATACAAATAAGATGTTGAACTACCCTCTATAAGCAAGGTGAAAAGAATGAGTGAGGATAAAGGTGTTCCTTATTTGAGCAGTCAAGTGGAAATTTCCTGAGCAAGGTGGTTTAGGGTTTTGGAAGACTGTAAGACCTTGGTAGGATATAACTTTTGTTTTGGTGGGTGGTGGGCCACTTGAGGGTGTGGAAGCAGTGAGTAGAGGCCATATCCTCAGATAGTGTTCTTCAGAGAAACAAAACCCTGTGAGTTAGTCTGCTTGGGCTGCTATGATGAAATATCATAGGGTGGTGTAAACAACAGATGTATTTCTCTTAGTTCTAGAGGCTAAGTCCAAGATCAACATATCAGCAGATTTGATTCCTGACGAGGGTAACTAACACGCGGCTTACAGAAATCACCTTCTCTCTGTGTTCTCATATGGCAGAGAGAGAGAACAAGAGGACTCCTCCTCTTCTTATAGGTACATTAATCCCAACATAGGGGCCCCGCCCTCATAACATCGTCTAAATGTAATCACTTTTCAAAGGCCCCGCTTTCAGATACCATCACGTTGGGTGTTAAGGCTTCAGTGTATGAATTTTTCATAATAGAATTCCTCCTACAATTTACTTTTGAACTCTGGGTAAACCAGGGACAAATGACCTGTGCAAGAAAGGAAGATCCTGTGCTCTGGTTCCAGTGCAGATGAACACAATTTCCAAACTATTAATAGGTTTTCTATTCACATTTTCTCAATGGCATGAGAAATAAGCATGAAGATGCACAGAAGCCACTATGTTGGGTTGAACTGGGATACCTGCATTAAAAGGGCATTTATTTATTGATTTATTTATTGTTAGAGGGTGTGTGCACCCATGAGAGAGACAGAGAGAGAGAGAGGAATTGAAAGCACTCCTCCCCCCCCCCCCAAATAAGGTGTGGTCATGTTGCAATACTTTTTCTTCCACTTCTTCATCCTGCTAGGATCCTGGTTTACACACTCACAGATACTTAACATGTTTTTCAAACCACCAGTCCCGGACTCAATCCATAGTCAGTCATGTGAGATCTGGATCCCACAGCACTTAGCCACTACACTTTGGAGCCAGCCCTCAAAAGAGCATTTAAAAGTTTATTTCTTCCATGAGAGAAAGTGAGAGAGCAAGCACCCCCTAATAGGGTCTTGACACTGTGATTCACCACCCCCAGCCTTCAGTCAGCCCCAGATAATGGGCACACATATGCCCCGAATACTCAGGGAGATCTCAAGACCTGAACCGGGAACCTTCCCATGCAGGATTGCCTGGCAGAACATTGTATTTTACTGCTGTGCCACCATCTGGCCCTTCTCCAGTGTATTTGAATGCAGTTTGCAAAGTAATTACTTTATCCCTATCTTCCCAAATGATTTACTGAAAAATAAGGATTACACTCTTCTGAGTTGATCTTTGGAAACCAATTGGCTGGCACTCTTTGTTTTTCTTGGCCTGAGAGTTCTATTCCAATATATTATAATAACATATTTTTTTCCAAGTACAAAATTTTATTTTTAAGGCCATATTGGGATACAGCAGTAACACAACTGGACCCACATAGTTTTTCAAATGCAATTTGGCAAGGGCTGAATTTTTTGTGGCTGTGAAATGAGTGGCAATTGGTGTAGTTCGAAGATACAGCTGGAAGCAAAAAAAGGGAGAAAAACATAATGGTACTTGATCTGGTATACAACCACTAGAATTGAGTTACATCTAGCTCGCTCGGGACAACTGGCTCGCACCCAAATTAAAATACCTTCTCTGGAGTATTTAGTTTTAAGTATCGGTTTTTACTCTTTTGATAGATTGGGTCCTAAGTACCTCAGATTCCCTGAGACGTTTTCAATAGCTTAAAAAAACTACAGAAGCTGTGGTGATTCTTGGTGAATGAATGTAAATTAATTAATTAATTAAAAATAAAAATGAAATAAAAGACCCAGAAGGGAAGGCAGCAGTGTGTACAATCAGCACCAGTAATGGTAATGATTTTCATTTAGTAAAGGTTTAATACATGAAGAAAAGTTGGCTAAGTGCTTTATCTATATTATCTCTTTAACCTTTCCAACAGTCTTATAAAAGGAAGCTCATTTTACAGATGAAGAACCTAAGACTCAGGGAGCTCAAGAAATTTCCTCAAGATCACATAGCCAGTCGGTAACAAAGAACAGTACAAATTTGTGTAGATTTCAAACTTTCTCCACTCCTCCCAGCCTGGAGTGGGCCTTGTGTCTTGTCTTTCAACACCTGTCCACTATTCATATCTTTCATGACATAAAAAGGCCTTTGTAGCCAGTGTTCCAAAAACAGGCCTAAAGAGAGTAGGCAAAAGGTAAATAAATGTAAATATAAAAAAAAACCTCACAATTTCAGGATTGTCATTTGGATGTGTTATTACTCAGGAGCTTCCTGTTTCTGCACCAGGGCTCCTTGAAGGCTGGTACTGTTCAGACAGTTGTATTTTATCCATATCTAGCATCCTTCACCTTAGTCATCCCAGTGGACTTTTCTGTCAAATTATGTATCTTGACCCTGCTAACTAGTGCTTCACAGCCCCTGACATTGCTTCCCATGAGAAAAAAAAAAATCAGACTCAACTGTCTTCCTCCTGATTCAGGTTTCCTACTCTCTGTAGGTTATCCTTACCTATCCCATCCCAATAGTAATAGCCCCATTCAATGGGAAAGTTTACTTTGGAGAGTGAATTTTTTTTTCTTTTTTTTTTTGGCTATAGAGCACGTGCGCTCGCCAGACAGAGAGAGAGAGAGACAGAAAGCGAGAAATCACCCCCCAAGGGAGATGGCCATGCCGCAATCCCTTCTCCTCCATTCTCCTCTCAGGATCTTGGGCACGCATGCACACACGCCTGGCATGAGTTTTAAGCCACCAGGTCCGGGACGCGAACCGCGGTCGCCTACTTGGGAGTCCAGCGACATAGCCATTACGCTAACTGCTGGTCCCCTGGAGAGTGAACTTTTAGATACCAGGTCATCCCCTCTTCCTAGATTCATTCATATGTATTTCCCCTGATATTTCCCCCACCTCGCCTTTCCCATAAGTCATGCCTAACGATAAAGTCATCAGGTATGACAACAGAATACTCAGGAAGCCTTCCTCTTTATCCTTACCTTCATCTCTTGCCAGCTTGTGTTAAATATGCATTTTCTGTTTCCTCATTGCATTCCTCCTTGCTCACTGAAATAAGAGAAGGATTTCTGGAAGCCTCTATTTGCAGCAGGACTTTTTTTTTCAATAACAATTCATTTTTATTAAGTCATTACTATGTACTAGACATAGTTTATATGCTTCATGTAATTTATTTCTTAAAACAGGCCTGTGAGGTCAATACTATTATTACACTCCATTTGAAGACTAAAAAGTAAGGTTTTATCATTTATCACCATTCTAATCTTTTTTTTATGTTTTCCTTCTATTAGCTGGGGTGTTGTTAATTCTTTTTGAATTTCTGAGATCTCCATTTTGTTCCACTGATCTATTCGTATATTGTGGTATTTCCCAATACTACACTGTCTTGATTACTGTAGCTTTATAGTGAATCTTGAGGTTAAATAGAGTCAATCCTCTGACTCATTTCTTCTTTTTCAATACTGTGTTGGCTCTGCTGAGTCATTTCACTCTTCATACAAACTTTAGAATTTGTTTGTTGATATCACAAATTAACTTGCTAAGATTTTGATCAGGTTCCCTTAGATTTATAGATGAAGTTATTAATATCTGACATCTTGACTATATTGACTTGTTCTACTCATGAAAATTGAACATCTCTTCATTTATTTTGTTCTTATATCTTTCACCAGAGTTTTGTAGTTTTCCTTATAGATCTTATACATTTTTTGTTAGATTTATTCCTAGGTATTTCATTTTTAGAGTGTTATATAAATAATGTGTTTTTAATTTTAAATTTTGGTACCAGCAGATGGTGTATTGGTTATGTTGCTGGACTCCCACATAGACGGCTGCAGTTCAAGTCCTGGACCCAGTAACTTAAAACTCACACTGGGCACATGTGTGCATGTGCACACTCAAAATTCCAAGAGGAGAATGGAGGAGAAGGGATTGTGGCATGGTCATCCCCACTGGGGAATGGCTTCTTGCTTTTTATCTCCCTGACTCTCCCTGTTTTTCCGGTGAGTGCACATGCCCTATAGCAAAAATCTCTCAAAAAATTTTTTAAAAAGGAAGAAAAAGAAAGAAAAATAAATTAATTCCCACTTGTTCATTTGGGATTTGGTACATAGGAAAAAATACTGACTTTTGTGAGTTAACCTGATATCCTATCGACCATATCTTAGTTCTAGGAATTTATTGGTTGATATTTTCAGATTGTCTACATAGATAGATTATCTACATATCTGTCTGGGAGAAAGGATAGTTTTCTTTCTTTGTTCACATGCTCTCCATACAAAGTTGAAAAGAGGTGGTGAGAGGGGAGGTCCTGCTTTGTTGTTGGTCTGATCTTGTTATGAAAGCTTAAAGGTTCTCACATTTAAATGTGATGTTTGTTGTAGGTTTTTAGTAGATGCTCTTTTCCAAGTTCAGAAAATTTCTTTCTATTCCTGATTTGCTGAGCATTTTATTATAAACAGGTGCTGGACTTTGTCAAGTGCCTTTTCTGTATCTAATAATATAATCTAATTTTTTCCTTTTTAGCTTGTTGATAGAATGGATTACATTAATTGATTTTCAAATAATAAACCAACCTTGCTTATGTGGTGTAAATCCCACTTCTTTTGGGTGTATAATTATTTTTATACATTGATGGATTATTAATATTTTGTTAAGGAATTTTATAATTTTATGTTCACCATATCTGTCCGTAGATTTTTGTTTATATGTTCATTTTCCCTTTCCTCTCATAATGTCATTGTCTACTTTGGGCATTAAAATAATGTTGGCCCTATACAATGAGTTAGGAAATATTCCTTCTCCTGTTATGCTCCAGAAGAAATACTAGAGACTTGGTATAATTTTTTCCTTAACTTTACCAGTGAACCCATCCTGACTTGGTGCTTTGTGTTTTGGAGGGTTATCAATTATGGATTAAATTTCTTTAATAGATACGTATTTGTTCATATTGTCTATTTCTTTGCTTTTTTAAAACAATTGGCTTACTGGGGAGAGAGAGGAGAGAGGGAGAGAGAGAGAAGGATACAAAGCATCCTCCATGGGGAAATGGTCACAGTGCAATACCGTCTTCTTCATTTCTCCCTCCTTTCAGGATTTTGAGCATGTGTATACAGGTACCTGGTGTGTTTTTCAAGCCACCAAGTTCAGGACTTGAACCATGTGGTCAGCCATGTGGGATCAATTCACCTGAACCACCAAGCCAGAGGCTGGCCCCATAAATTCTACTCTGTAAGTTATATTCAATGTTCCTGGATTATTAAGGCAAGTCTTTCATATAGACATAGTAAATGTATAGCTAAGTTTTTGCAAAATGTCACACAGAATTCATAATCGCATTTATATTTTATTTATATATTTAATTTTTTCTTGCCATAGGGCACATGTAATTGCCACGGAGAGACAGAGAAAGCATCCTCCAAGAGGACATAGTCACACTACAATCCTTTTACCTCCATTTCTCCATCTCATTAGAATTTTGGGCATGCATGTATGTGTGCCTGGTGTGTTTTTCAGGCTGCTGAGGCTGGCATTTCAACCACCGTCAGCCATATGGGATCTGGTTCTCAAGCACAGCACTTAGCCACTGCACTATGGAACCAGCCTTGACACTGATATTTTAAATTTTATCCACAACTACATAGCCT
This sequence comes from Tupaia tana, assembly GCA_026018925.1. Taxonomy (NCBI): domain Eukaryota; kingdom Metazoa; phylum Chordata; class Mammalia; order Scandentia; family Tupaiidae; genus Tupaia; species Tupaia tana. Next base: position 147,346,128 of record JAKSZU010000009.1, on the reverse strand, counting down.
ATAGATTAGTAAACTCAATAGTTGTTCTTGGAAGTCTATGATACATCAACAATGTGACCAGGGACAGTTTATATGAATAATTTAGCTAATCCACCATGTCAATTATGTATCATCATTATAAAATAAAATATTTAAAAATATTGATTTCAAGAAACAGTACTATATGATCTGTGATGGCATGTTAGGCTTCTGGATGTATGTTAGATTAATAAAATAGTAATACCTATTTTTACAAACAATGCATATTGTGAATACTGACAGGAGTACCATCAGAATTAACCTGAACAATTGCTTTCATTGCATGAAAATCAGTTTTTGAAAATTGAACTTTAAACCACAATGCTAAAATGCTGCGTGGGTCTAAGTCACCTGCTATCCATGAATACAATACTGCTCTTAAAGCACTATTTGGAAATGTAAGAGTTTGGTCTATAAGTATTATAGGGATAATTCCCATTATAGTCAGATTATTTGTTAAATCAAAATGACTAGTTCATGATACGGTTCAGTGGTGTGCAAAATTTCTTTTGGAGAAATAAAGAATTTCTTTGGACCAATGCATAAAACAGATGCTAGTTTCTTCCTTTGACCATTGCTCATGTGATCATAAAAATTCTTCCAACTTTCAAAATATTCTCATTTTTAGCTTTTGCAAATGAGGAGTTATTCATTTTGCAAATAAATATTACTCATTTTTCGAATTGAATCTTATTTAGTATAAATTATTTTATGTAATTAGGGAGGAATTTCCTTAATAAATTGCAGCAAACTAAAAATAAGCAAGTTTCTTAACGCAACAAAATCTTTAAAATTATATGGCACAGGGAACCAGCAGTTAGCGTAATGGCTATGTCGCTGGACTCCCATGTAGTTGACTGCAGTTCGTGTCCCGGACCTGGTGGCTTAAAACTCACGCCGGGTGCGTGTGTGTGCATGCCCAAGATCCCGAGAGGAGAATGGAGGAGAAGGGATTGCGGCGTGATCATCCCCCCTGGGGGGTGATTTCTCGCTTTCTATCTCTATGTCTCTCTCTGTCTGGTGAGTGCACGCGCCCTACAGCAAAAACCTCTCAAAAAAAATTATATGGCACAAATATTATCTGCTAAACAAAAGAGTTAAATATGCTGTGGATCTATAATTTATTTTAAGTCAGACCACCTCAAACATACAGTTCACATTTTATTTATGTAAAATAATATTATTATATTTACCTGTGACTCAGTAAAACTTTTTATGTGATTATTTAGCCTGAAAGTAAAAGGTGTTAAATGGTTAAGGCAATAAATGAAAGGATGAATTATGGTCTCTTTTGAAGATATCTCTACTCTCAGTATGCAGTATAGCATTAGACATATTAACAATAATAAAAAAAACTTGAAAGTAGGGGGAAAACTGGTTAATGGCATTACATAGTCAATTATAGTTGGTTCTACTGTTGAGTCACATTTTCTTGGAAAGTGGTTATTATTATATGTTATTAATGTTATTCTTTTTCTTTTTTTTTAGAGAGATTTTTGCTATAGGACACGTACACTCACTAGAGACACAGAGAGAGAGACAGAGAGAAAGTGAGAAATCACCCCCTACAGGGTTGGCCATGCCACAGTACCTTCTCCTCCATTCTCTTCTCTGGATTTTGGGCACGCATACACATGTGCCCAGCATGAGTTTAAAGCTGCCAGGTCCATGACTCGAACTGCCATTAGCGATATGGGAGCCCAGAGCCACAACCATCACATCTCATGCTGGCCCCGATGTTAATTCTTTCAAAGTGAATATCAATTTAATCAGCACATTATATAAACCTTGCAACCCAAATAATAATAATGCGAAGGGAAAATACTACATAGAACAAATAAATAGCTTTAAACTTTCAGGGTATCCATAGAATATGCGAAGTAGATCTTAAAGGTGCTAAAAAGTGGCTAGACTTCAAATACCTTCTTTGCTTTGTTGTACTCTATAAAATAAGGATGTATGTGTACATCCATTAAAAAAATCTAAGGAAAAATTATTTAGGAAATTATAGTTCTGGGCTGTGAGGTCAGTATTCAGGTTAATTAACTGTTGCTAAACTGATTTTTTGGGGCAAAAGTAATGGCTATGTTTAACAATTTGACTTCTTGGCTTGGGATATCTTGTTCTCAAATGCCAGAATTTTCTGCTCATGTATGTTACCTTCTTTTTTACTCTTTTAAAGTATATTTAAGGAACCAGCAGTTGGCTTGATGGCTATGTCACTGGACTCCCACGTAGTCGACTGCGGTTCAAGTGCGTGCACAAGATCCAGAGGGGAGAATGGAGGAGAAGGGATTGTGGCGTGGCCATCCTCCCTGGGGGGTGATTTCTCTCTTTATGTCTCTCTGTCTCTCTCTTTCTGGCAAGTGCATGTGCCCTATGGCAAAAACCTCTCCAAAAAAAAAAGTGTATTTGTTAAAACACAAATTTCATCAGATATCTCATTTTATTTTACTTCTTTGTAAGCTTTATTGTCATAGGAAATAGTGCTTAATTACTAATTATTCTCTAAATTACTCAGGCAATAAAATGGACATCTGTGACATCTAAAATACTAAATACTAAGTTAAGAGATTAAAATACAAAAAGGCGCAAGAAATAGGCACAAGAAACAGCTTCATCTGAACTTCGGCAATAAAAAGAATGTAACCACGATGCAGGCTATTGGAATTTTAAGATTTTTCTTGACTACCAAAATGATAACATCAAGAAAGCATAACTAAAAATGAATCTTTATAGTATTGCTGATATCTGAGGTAATTATGCTAATTGGAGAATTACTTTTTTCAAAATCCTAAAACAGATTTTGGAGAGGTATTTTAGGATTGTAGTCATTTTAGAATTTTCTTGAAGAATAATGATTTTGGGGGCCTGACGGTGGTACAACAGCAACATAAGTGGATCCACACGGGAAAGGTCCTGGGTTCATATATTAGGACCTTCCTGAGCACACCATGGGTCCATACATCCCTGCATTTCAGGATTGCTGAGACTAGAGGTGGATTGTGGTGTGAAGACTTTGTTGGGGGTGCCCCCCCCCTGTTTCTTACATAGAAGGAATAAATGAAGGTTTTTAAAAAAAGAATAGCTATTTTTATTTGAGTTAATATTCTTAATAGACATGTAATGCAGTGTTTCTAAATTCTGTGTGTGTGTGTGTGTGTGTGTGAGAGAGAGAGAGAGAGAGAGAGAGAGAGAGAGAGAGAGAGACAGAAAGAGAGTATATGTATCAATCACAATCTACATTATTTGTGTGTGTTTATTAAGTAATGAACCCTGTATTGCCATTTACTTGCTGTTGGCCTTCAGGTGAATTTGAGTCTCAGTTTCCTCATCCATGAATTACAGTCACTCTTATGCCGTTTTATGAAGATGGAATGTGATAATATAGCAAAGCTACTACTCTCATGATGGCTATGGTAGATATCATACCATGTATTCATCAAATTCATGTTCATTTTCCTGTTTCTGAGTACACAACAGGGCTACATTTCTCAGCTTTTCACAATACTGTGTTAACAATAAAGAAATGCAGTCAGAAGTGCAGAAGTGATATACATCTCTTCCAAGCCTGGTCAAACACCACATGCAAATCTCCAGTTCATTTTCCTCTCCTGTGGTAACAATGAATGACCTGTGTTTCCTCTGGTGCAGCCGCAAGACAGCTGATCCTCTATCAGTCTGGTTTCTTAAGACACTATTTTGAGCATAGCTGGTCATAAACTCTGTGCAAGAAATAAACATTTGTAATGCTGATACAGTGAGATCTTGGGGGTTATTTTGACAGAATAGCTTATCATATCCAGACTAATACAGTGGCTGATGATCAAATACTATTTTCCTTCGTTTGCTATTTTCTTATATAAGGAGAATTAAAATAACACCTTAACTGATTCATGATTATTTCCTTATCACAGGCCCACTTTTAAAAAATATTACTATTAGGAGCCAGCAGGTGGTGTAGTGGTTAAAGGGCTGAACTCTCACATGGCTGACTGTGGTTTGAGTCCTGGGGCTGGAGGCTTGAAACTTACACTGGGCCTGTGTGCCCAAAAATCTCAAGAGGAAAATGAAGGAGAAGGGAATGTGGTGTGGTCATCCCCTCTGGGAGTGATTTCTCATTTTTCTCTTCTCTGTCTCTCTGGTGAGTACACACACCCTATAGCAAAAACAAAAACAAAAACAAAAACAAAAAACTCCCAAAGATATTACTCTTAAATTACTAAAATATGCAGAAGTATATAAAGAATAATATATTGAGTACATATACATTAAAAAAATAACAGTTTCTGGTATGAATATGGTTGGTTAAGTTAACCTTCTCATCCTCCTCCCGGAAACCATTTAGCAGGAGAAAAGAAAAACAGAAGACACAAACTCCATTTTAATGAAAATAGGAAGTAAACTTAAAGATATGTTTTGTGGGATACTAAAAGTGGAAATTACAGAAGAGGTAGAGAGAAGTCAAGAATAAATCTCAGCAAAAAAAGATATCATTTCATATATATTAATATTAATATGACATGTGAATGAATTAAACCAATCAAATGCAGAAATGATCAGATTGGGTTAAAAACATTAGTTTTAGTATATATACATACTGTTTGTAGGAAACACACTTTGTAGTCAAAGATACAAATAGGTTAAAAGTAAAGAGATAGCCCCATGGCCTGGGTTAAGGGAGTCAGATTCCACATGGTTAGACAGTTGATTTGGGTCCTGGTCTCAGTAGCTTGAGAAGTATGACAGGCATTTGTGTGTGGATGCCCCAAAATTCCTACGGATGAAGAGATGGAGTAGAGGGTGTTGTGGTGTGATCTTGCCCATTGGGGAGGTACTTTCTTCCTCCCCCTCTCTCTCTGTCTTTCTGTCTCTCTCTGGCAAGTACACACACCATCTGACAAAAGAAAAAGAAAAAAATATAAAGAGATAAAAAAAAAGGAGTTATACCGTATAAATAGCAACAGTAAGAAAGTGTGAGTTATATAATCTTACTATGTTGTGTTAGTACTAGAAATATTATAATGTTGTCAATGTTATCTCCCATTCTCTTCTCTTATTTCAAACTATTTTTTTTGAAGACGTTTTTGCTATAGGGTGTGTGCTCTTGCCAGAAAGACAGAGAGAGACAGAAAAGCAAGAAATCACCCCCTGGGGTGGGTGGCCATGCCGCAATCCCTTCTCCTCCATTCTCCTCTTGGGATCTTGGGCATGCACGCATGCATGCCTGGCGTGTTTAAGCCACCGGGTCTGACTCAAACCGCAGTCAGCTACATGGGAGTCCAGGGACATATCCATTACGCCAACTGCTGATCCCCATTCTTTTATTTTATATTAAAATTTTTTAAGTTAAAAAAAAACGATAGAGATAACATCGCTTTTTAATTTTAACCACTTTTTTCATTTTTTTTTCCAGCTTGTCAAAGGGCATGTGAGTTTGCTGGGGAGAGCGAGTGGGAGAGAGAGAGACAGGGACAGAGACAGAGAAAAAAAGAACCCCCCCCATGGGGCATGATGCAGCTGCAATCCCTTCTCCTCCATTTTTTTCTTCCTGTCAAGAGTTTAGGCATCCATGCACACAAGCCCAGCAAGTTTCTCAAGTGACTGGCCCAGATTGAACTTTGGAGTCAACCATGTGGGATCCAGCCTCCTTAACCACCATGCCACAGGCTGGCACAATTTTAGCTATACTAATAAAGAGTGATAGTTCATCATTACTAGCATGGGCATTTCCCTGACTACTGGTGAATTTAAGCATCTTTGCTCTACCTATATTTGTTGGCTTTTTGGAATTGGACATAGGTAAAATGTTTATGAACAGTCCTTTATTTATTAGATTGGATGTCTATTTATTGTCCATTTGTTAGAGTATTTGTTATTTTGTTTTATTTTATTTTGAGAGGTTTTTGCTACAGGGCGCGTGCGCTCGCCAGACAGACAGAGAGAGACAGAGAAACAGAAAGCAAGAAATCACCCCCCAGGGGTGATGGCCATGCCGCAGTCTCTTCTCCTCCATTCTCCTCTCGGGATCTTGGGTATGCACGCACACGCGCCCGGCATGAGTTTTTTAAGCCACCGGGTCCGCGACTCGAACCACAGTCGACTACATGGGAGTCCAGCGACATAGCCATTACACTAACTGCTGGTCCCAAGTATTTGTTATTTTAGAAATTAACCAGTTATAAAATGTGTTATACTTTCTTTACAATTCTGTCATTAGTGAATTAACTTGGTTTAGTACATATTTTGCTATAATTAATTTTTAAAAATGCTTTTATCTTTTATAGACTTTTGTCTTTTCATCGTGATTAAAGTTTATTAAAGGCCTCTATGCCATAGTTTCTTTCTTTTCTTTCTTTCTTTCTTTCTTTTGGAGGGCATGTGCACTTGCCAGAAAGACAGAGAGAGACAGAGAGACAGAAAGCAAGAAAAGAAATCAACCCTGAGGGGAGGATGGCCACGCTGCAATCGCAAGCCATTCTCCTCCATTCTCCTCTCAGGATCTTGGGCATGCATGCACATGCACCCAGCATCAGTTTAAGCCACTGGTTCAGGGACTCGAACCACGGTCAACTATATGGGATTCCAGTGACATAGCCATTATGCCAACTGCTGGTCCCTGCCATTGTTTCTTATGTGAGATTTTGAATATTTTTTTTGAAAATTGTATTGTTTTATTATTTTATTTAAGTCTTTTTATGCTGGGGGCATGTGTCTTAGAGAGAGAGAATGAGAAAGTACTCCCATAATGGTCCCTGGTCACATGGCAATCCTTTTCCCTCCAATTCTCCATCCCATCAGGATCCTGGGCAAGCCCGCATGTATTAAATGTGTAAGCTGCCAGGGCTGGGACTCAAACTCTGGTGAGCCACATGGAATCTGGCTTCGTCAGAAAAGGTCAAGGATTTTTTTCTTTCTTTGCTTATTTACATTTGACTTTGAGTCAAACTATTTCAAATTATGTATGACTTTTATATAGGCATAGATTTAGATATACAAATTACAGAATTACGCACCTCAAAGTAAATTATCAAGATCTCACCTCCAGGTAGAGAAATGGACTATCCACGTTTTAAAAATTGTTCAGCTGGGAACCAGCAGTTAGCATAATGGTTATGTCGCTGGACTCCCACGTAGTCGACCGCGGTTCGCGTACCGGACCCAGTGGCTTAAAACTCACGCCGGGCACGTGTGCCTGCGTGCCCAAGATCCCGAGAGGAGAATGAAGGAGAAGGGATTGCGGCGCGACCATCCCCCCTGGGGGGTGATTTCTCGCTTTCTGTCTCTATGTCTCTCTCTGTCTGGCGAGCGCATGCGCCCTATAGTGAAAAAACTTCTCAAAAAAAAAATTGTTCAGCTGTCTGGGGCCAGCAGTTAGCGTAATGGCTATGTCACTGGACTCCCACGTAGACGACCGCAGTTCGTGTCCCAGACCCAGTGGCTTAAAACTCATGTTGGGCACGTGTGCGTGCGTGACCAAGATCCCAAGAGGAGAAAGGAGGAGAAGGGATTGCGGTGTGGCCATCCCCCCTGGGAGGTGATTTCTCGCTTTCTGTCTCTGTCTCTGTCTGTCTGGCGAGTGCACGTGCCCTATAGCAAAAACCTCTAAAAAAAAAATTATTCAGCTGTCTCTCCTGTCTAGTTATTTTCCTTAGCATTTAAAAAATAATGTAGATTAATTTCAATACTATTATGTTGAAAGCCAAGAAATTGTTATTGTTTCATTTGGATATCTATTAAAGAAAAATATCAGTATATTTTCGCTGCTGTTGTTTGGTCTTGTGCTTTTTTTTTATGTGATTACTTAACATTTTTTTATTATTGCATTACTTTATCCCCATTGTTAAAGGTGAAATAGCTTTCATTAAAATGTTTGGTATTTTTGTCATATATCACTAAGGCCTTTATCTGACAATATAACTACTAGTCTAGTAGATCATATTTAAGGATGATGTAAAAAGATATTCTTTGTCTTAAATGCTGTCGAATACGTAATAATAATCTCAATCTCTTTCTTTAAACATTTTACAAAAGTAATTTTTTAGTTTTGATTCATATCATTTCATTAATCTACATATGGAATGGACCAAGCAAAATTCATGAATGGTGTTTATATTTTCATCTAGTTTTATTTTTTAATTTTGGTTTTGCTAATTGAAGTCTATTCATCAAATATGTTTGTTCACAACATGTACCATGTATTTTTGGCTTTATGCCCAATCATCTTTTTTATTCTAATCCAAGTGTCTACTTCCTTGTCACTGTCAGCCATTTGTAGTCTCCGCAGATGAAGCTTTATTTGACGCAGTTCTACTTTTAGTTTTAGCTTAGGTTGCTTTCTAAATATGAAGTATGAATGCCTTCTGTTCTTTCAATCTTCCTAAGTCAAATGCTAAAAATTATTTATTTTAAATAAAAGGGCAAAATTTGCTCTTTACAAATAAATGCATAAAGCTGCCAGATGGTTTTATCAGCATCTTAAATCTTCTGGATTTGATGGGTTATGCTTGAAGCAAAAACATCAATTATATCTCCTGTCATGAAACTATTAGGGATGGCCAACTCTCATCAGTGTTGATCCATGTGTATTAGGTTTTCAGAAGCCTCTGATTTCATGATTGACACCTGCTTTGGGATCTTTAAGGAATCCCAATTACATACTAGTTTCCAAATGAAAACAGGCTTCTGATATAGTGTTTAAATTTTTATTTTTCGGGGGGGGGGAGTCAATACTAATTTTAATGTTCTTATTATATTTCAGATGTTCTGATAAGTTACATATTTACTGAAAAGGAAGGTCTCCAATTTTTATAGATCACAAATGTATATACATATGTTGAGTCTTCAAAAAGTCCATGAAAAACACATACCATGTGAAAATTATGCATGGATTGCATTTTTTGCATTAAGATAAATTCACACTACTTACTATAACATGCTTGAATATAATTTATCTAGTTTGAGCCAATAAGAAGGATAAGACACCAGCCAAAAAGAGCCCCTATAAGAACAATATAAATTCTGCCAAAATTGAAGCAAGAACAAACATCAAATTTATGGTGAATCTTGGGCAGAAGAATAGTGAAATCATTGATGCTTTAGGGAAGTTTATGGGAACAATGCTACCCCCAAACCATAAGCTTACAAATGGATAACACATTATAAGAAGGGATGAGACAATGTTGAAGATAACACCAGCAGTGCCAGATCATCCACATCAACTTGCAAGAAAAAAAAAAATCCATCTTATTTATGCACCAAGTGGGAAGGATTGGCGATTCATAGCAGAAAAAAATGCCAGCACCATAGACATCTCAGTTAGTTCAGCTTACGCAAATATGACAGAAAAAATTAAAGTTGAGCAAACCTTCTGCTCAGTGGGTGCCAAAATTTGCATCCAGATCAGCTGCAGACAAGAGCAGAGCTTTCAGTTGAATTTTTAAACAAGTGAGATCAAGGTCCTGGAACATTTCTTTGAAAAATTATAACAGGAGATGAAACACAGCCTTTATCAGTACAACTGAGCACAAACCAATAGCTACCAAGCCTTGGAAGTGGTCTAGTCAAAGCAAAAGCAGACCAATCAAGAATGAAAGTCATGGCAAATTTTTTGAGATGGTCACAGCATTTAACTTGTTGATTTTCTGGAATGCTGGAGAATGACAACATCTGCTTATTATGAGAATATTCTGAGAAAATTAGCTGAAGCTTTAGAAGAAAAATTCCCGGGAAAGCTACACCGGAGAGTCCTTCTCCACCACTACAATGCTCCTGCTCATTCTTCTCATCAAACAAGGGGAATTTTGGGAAAGTTTCAATGGAAAATCATCAGGCATCCAATTTACAGTCCTGATTTAGGTAATTGTGATCTCTTTTCAATCTTAAAAAATAGAAAAAGGACAAAATTTTTTCTTCAGTTAACATAAAAAGGGGCCAGTCTGTGGCATGGTGGTTAAGGTAGCTGGATCTCACAAGGCTGACTGCACCATCTGAGTCCTAGACCTGGTGGCTTGAGAAGCATGCTGTGTGTGTGTGTGTGTGTGTGTGTGTGCCCAAAGTCTCAAAAAGAGGGAGAAATGGAGAAGGAATTGCAGTGTGACCATGCCCCATGGGGATACTTCCTCCATTTTCTCTCCTTGGTAAACACAAACACCCTCTGGAAAAATAAAAGTTAAATGTAAAGGGACCAGCAGTTAGCGTAATGGCTATGTCGCTGGACTCCCACGTAGTCGACCGCGGTTCGAGTCCCGGACCCGGCAGCTTAAACTCACGCCGGGCGCGTGTGCGTGCGTGCCCAAGATCCTGAGAGGAGAATGGAGGAGAAGGGATTGCGGCGTGGCCATCCCCCCTGGGGGGTGATTTCCTGCTTTCTATCTCTCTGTCTCTCTCTGTCTGTCTGGCGAGCGCACGCGCCCTATAGCAAAAACCTCTCCAAAAAAAAAAAGAAAAGAAAAAAAAAAAAAAAAAAAAAAAAAAAGTTAAATGTAAAAAAGACTTCATTGATTTGGTTAAATTCTTAGGACCTCAGTTCTTTAGGAATAAAATAGGTATTTGTTATCATCCCTTATGAAAGTGTCTTGAACTTGATGGACCTTATATTGAGAAATAAAGTTTGTAGTTTTTATTTTTATCTTTTAATTCCATTTTTTTTACAATTTTTAAGTACTCTTGTGTATATTTAAAGGTTACATATGTGTTTATAGACAAATATGTATGGATTGAATTCTATGTATGCTATGTACAGGTATGAAAATATATATGCACGAATGTATATGTGTACATATTTGTTTCTTCACATGTATGCTTTTTTTTTTTTTTTTTTTGGAGAGGTTTTTGCTATAGGGCGTGTGTGCTCGCCAGACAGACAGAGACAGAGAGACAGAAAGCGAGAAATCACCCCCCAGGGGGGATGGCCACGCCGCAATCCCTTCTCCTCCATTCTCCTCTCGGGATCTTGGGCACGCACGCACACGCGCCCAGCGTGAGTTTAAGCCGCCGGGTCCGGGACTTGAACTGCGGTCGACTACGTGGGAGTCCAGCGACATAGCCATTAACGCTAACTGCTGGTCCCTTCACATGTATGTTTTTAAAGACAGAATGAAAAACCATGTTGAATATAAAATGTAAGTTTGAATAATAGGAGAATATTTATGAGAAATAATTATTTACATAGAGGATCTCACAGATAAAAGAAGTCAAGATATTAATAGTGATGTTCTCTAAATAATTAAGGCAACTTAAAATATAGTTTTGAATATTTTCTATGTTCAACAATGAACATTTACTCCTTATACAATTTTCAAAAGTCATTAAATGTCAAGAAAGAAGCAAAAAAAATGTTTTCTTTTCATCTCTCATATGCGTTTGCCTAATCTGGACATATTTTTGATGTTCCCCTTCTCTAACAGTAATTACATATCCTTTGACTAAAATCTCCTCACTCTGCCCTTCTGGCTAACCACCCAACCCTTTGGTAACTACCATTTCAGTCTCTACTTCTATGAAATCAACTATTTTTTTATTCTGCATATGAGTGAGATCATGTGGTATTTCTTTCTGTGCCTGTTCTAAAAGTGATTGTGATAAAGATTGTTCAACTCTGTGAACAAAGTAAGAACCACTTATTACACACTTTAAATGAGTGAAGTGCTTGGTGTATTATTTCAACAAAGCTGTTTTTTTTTTTTTTGACACCATTAAACATTTGAGTAAGCTTAATAATTTAATTAACAATTAAAAGCTTAAAAATGGTTGCTTAAACAATTTTTAAGAACAAGAAACACGCTTTCCATAACTCCTATGACTATAGAATGAACCAGAATAAATTACCTGTTAAGTCTCCATAATTTTACCCATCTCTGCCCTTTGAAGGTTACCCATCCTACAAAGGAAAAGCTATGAAATTGCTAGAGCAGCACACAGCACTATAATTTTTAGTAGTGCACAGTTTTCTTAAGACAAAAGCCAGTTTCATATGGCTGAAAACAAAATTGCTCTCAGCATCAGAAGTTCAGGTACTCGTCTTGAGATGATACTAACTCAAATTGGGCAGGCTATTAAAAACAAAACAAAGCAAAATAAACCTTTACATTCAAGGACATGCTAACCCTTTCTGTATCATCTGGACATATATTACATATTGGTTTTCTTTTGTACAGAATAAAGTGTGTACAAGTGTGTTGATATATGAAACACCTTCTAGGGAATAATTTGGCATGGGTAATAGCCCCAAGAAATGGGTCCTCTGAAGGCCCAGCCTCTGTGGCACAAGTAGTAGTATCCTGAACTGCAGTGCTGAAAGTCATATGTGCCAAACAGCACATTCAGATCCCTGGCCTGGTCAATCTGACATATGCTGGGTGTACAAGGTACACTGACGATACTAAAGACCCTGGAAAGCAGTGTGATGGGCAACTATGGTATAGTGGGGACCTGTTGAGTAGTGCTTCACTCTTCCTCTTTGTGCACATGCTATCATAAAGAAAAATAAACTTTTTAAAAATAAAAAGAGGGACCAGCAGTTATCGTAATGGCCATGTCACTGGACTCCCATGTAGTTGATCACGGTTCTAGTCCTGGACCCGGTGGCTTAAACTCACTCTGGGAGCATGTGCGTGCGTGCCCAAGATCCCCAGAGGAGAATGGAGGAGAAGGGATTGCGGCGTGGCCATCCCCCCTTGGGGGGGGGTGATTTCTCGCTTTCTGTCTCTCTGTCTCTTTCTGTCTGTCTGGTGAGCACATGTGCCCTATAGCAAAAACCTCTCCTCAATAAATAAATAAATAAATAAATAAATAAATAAATAAATAAAAAGAAAAAGGAATGGGTCATCTGAAACTGCAAACTGGAATGTTAGTATATTTTCTAATGCCCCCTCTCAGTCATAAAATGTTGACTCTCACTGCAGGGAAAAAAATGTAGAAACAAACATTGAGAAAAGTTTAATACTGAGTGGAGATTGATGTGTGAAGAAGAAATGATTTCATGCTTGTCTGATTGATGGGTACATTTCTAAAACTACTGTGGGGAGTGATTAATACAGTAAAATAAAAAAGCACATATCTTATGGGCCAGTCATTCTATTTATCAGTATTTGCACTAGAGAGATATGTTCCCTAAAAGATATGCACAGATGTCTTTAATTACTTGATTTATTTGTATAGTGACAAATTGGATGAAAACTGAATGTCCATCAGTAGGGCATCAATAAAAACCACAGTACCGGGAAACCAGCAGTTAGCGTAATGGCTATGTCGCTGGACTCCCATGTAGTCGACTACGGTTCGCGTCCCGGACCCGGTGGCTTAAAACTCACGCTGGGCGCATGTGCATGCGTGCCCAAGATCCTGAGAGGAGAATGGAGGAGAAGGGATTGCGGCGTGGCCATCCCCCCTGGGGGGTGATTTCTCGCTTTCTGTTTCGATGTCTCTCTCTGTCTGTCTGGAGAGCGCACGCGCCCTATAGCAAAAACCTCTCCCAAAAATAAAATTAAAAATAAAAATTAAAAATAAAAATTAAAAAAAATTAAAAAAACCCACAATACCGAGGAATATTCTACAGTAATTAAGAAGTCTGTGGTTAATATATGTGCATTTATTTGTAAATAGAACCTAAGTAACTTGTTGAGTAATAAATAAGTGCATAAAATAAAAACAATCAGCATGATACATACGTGTCATATTTTAAAACATATAACTTATGTGTTTTCCCCATTGATTCCCTTCCTCCTGTCCCCTATTGCCCACCCTCTTCCCACACTGTCCCTAGTATCCACAGTTGCTCTCCATGCTTTAATGCCTTTCAATCTTTCAGTTTCTGCCATAGAGTGCAGGCATTCAGTATATACTAAGTGAGGGCATACAATGCCTCTGTTTCATAGTCTAGCTTGCTTCACTTAGCATCAAATCTTCCAAATTCATCCACCTTCTATCAAGTTCCAGGGTCTCCTTTTTTTTTTTTTTATAGTGAGTAGTATTCTGTATATGTGCCACGCTTTTACTGGGACTGGCCTTGGGGCCTAGTAGTTAAGGGAGGTGAATCTCACATGGCTGACCAATTTGAATCCCCGCTCCAATGGCTTGAAAACACATGCTGGCCATGTGTGTATGTGTGTCTGAAATATTGACAGGATGGAGAAATGAAGAAGAAAGAATTGCTGCACGATCACACCCCACCAGGGGTGGTTTCACCCTCTCCCTCTCTCTCTAAGTGCACCTACCCTCTGAAAATTTATTTAAAAAAAAAGAAAGAAAAAAAGAAAAAGAAAAAAAGAGGGAAAAAAAGAAAGAAAAAAGAGAAAGAAAAAGAGAAAGAGAAAGAAAGGAAAAGAAAGGAAGAAGTAAGAAAGGAAGAAAGAAAGAAAAAGAAAAGGTCTGAAAACAACCTCTCTTGGGTACATTGGGTTTGTTAATTGTTTCCTCTTTAGGAGAGATATAGATTTTCATTCCTCTTTCCCAACAAGCCTTATTTGCCTTTACTATGTCTTCAAAATTTCCTTTCTCTTTAGCAGACATAGTCTTCCACCTCTCTGAGCACTTCTTAGATGACTCTGAGTAGTTGAATGAAGCATCAGGGTGCTTCTTTTTTGTGTTCCTCCTGAAAGTTTGCACAAAGAATGCATACAATGACATTTTGCCTCTTGGCTTCTTAGGATCTCCTTTGCCCATGTTTAGTTTTTTCCTCTACAAGGCACAGAGTCACCTAGTTCCCCCCTAACTCTCACATTCCCTGGTACTGTGTCTATGGAGCTCAATGTACCCTCTCTTGCCTTTTTGGAAATAGCTATCCTAACACAAGCATGGTGATTTCTACTATGGTTTAACCTGCATTTTCCCTTATGGTTAGTGATGTAGATCACCTATTCATATACCTGTTGGTCATTTTCATGTATTCTTCAGAGAAATGTATATTCAGATCCTTTGACTATTTCTTTTAATGACAGAGAGAGGGAATAAGAGAGAGAGTGAGAGAGAGAGAGAGAGAGAGAGAGAGAGAGAGAGAGCATGTGATCAGGAATGTGGGAGGGAGATAAGAGAGAGAGAGGTATTTTGACAGGGTCTTATCATGTTACAATTCTTCTGTTTTTTTAGCCTCCTATTTAGCTAGGACCACAGGTATGTGCCATCACACTCAGCACGTTTAGGTTGGGCCAGTAGCTGAAACTGGGCCTCCATGTGGCTTCAGCCCCCTTGCAACACTGCCTTCCTCTGATTGTGCCAGTATGGTTGGGCCCTTTGCTTGATTTTTAATTTTTTATTGTTGTTATTGAGTGTGTGAGCTCCTTACATATTTTGGATATTAAGCTCTTATCAGATAAATGTTTTCAGATATTTGCAAACAATATATTCATGTTTTAGGGACCAGCAGTTAGCATAATGGCTATGTCGCTGGGCTCCCATGTAGTCGACCGCGGTTCGAGTCCTGGACCCAGTGGCTTAAACTCACGCTGGGTGTGTGTGCATGCGTGCCCAAAATCCCGAGAGGAGAATGGAGGAGAAGGGATTGCAGTGTGGCCATCCCCCCTTGGGGGTGATTTCTTGCTTTCTGTCTCTCTCTCTCTCTCTGTCTGGCGAGCGCACGTGCCCTATAGCAAAACAACAACAACAACAACAACAAAAAAAAAACCTCCCCCAAAAAAATATATTCATATTTTTAACAACAGATTAATAAAAGTACAGGGAAAATACTCTTGAATTCTGATAATCTGGCAGCAGAATTACTATGTAGGGACCCTGGGCAATGACCAACCTCCTTGTTGCTTCCTCTTGCTGAGAGAGTGCCTATGTTAGCACCAAGTTTTATTCAAGAAACAGAAAAGATCTGTATGCATCCATTTAAACAGATACACATAGATTATTAAGATAAATTCTTTTTGTACAGTGATGTAAATCTCTAGTATAGAAGAGCAGTGGGATAGAAATTACTCAGCTGTTTTATTTAAAAGAAGCATATCAGTATGGAAACTATCACTGGGAGATGCGTACCTTATTAGGAAAGCAAGAAACCACAGAAATTCAATGAACAACACTTTCTTCCTAATTCTACTCTACATAGTCACCTCACTTCTGTTGAATTTATCTTTTTGGCTGAATAAATGCTAGACATACAGTAAGTCTGTTGTCTCCTTCTGCCAGTCCAAAAAAAAAAAAAACCAGCAAAGAAATAAAACCCCTGTAATTCTGCTGTTAAAGATATGGGTGTTTTGCCGAGATTCTTCAGCATTTTGTTTAGAATTGAGAAGGGATTTTCAGAACTGAAGGAAGCAGAGAACTTGTGTTACTGAGGGAGAAAGTATAGCTCTGGACTCAAGATCTTTCAGTTGTTAAAGAATTTACTTGGGGGTCAGCCACATAGCCTAGTGGTTAAAGGAGATGGATCCCACATGGTCAACCATGGTTCAAGCCCCAGCCCCAGAGGCTTGAAAAACATGCTGGGTGTACATGTATAGTGCCTAAAATCCCAACGTGATGGAGAAATGAAGGAGAAGGAATTACGATTTAACCATGTCCCATTGGGGAGTGTTTTTTCTCCCTCCCCATCTCTCTGAAGAGTGCACATGCCCTCTAGAAATAAAAAAATGCACTTGGTAAGAAAGTTGTGTCAGTACGATTTGTCCATTCATTCCCAATATATAACTGGTTAGACATTGTAAATAGTAACGGACAAATAACCCATAGTCAAGGATGTCTAAGGAGCAGCTTCTGGATTCCTTTATTGCTGTCAGAGCCATTGTGTGTGGGACAATGATTCCCAAATTCAGCATGCATAGAATGACCTAGATGTTTGGTTAGAACACAGAGGCCCAAGATTTTGCTTTTTTTTTTTTTTTTTTTTTGAGAGGTTTTTGCTACAGGGCGCGTGCACTCGCCAGAAAGACAGAGAGAGACAGAGACAGAGAGATAGAAAGCGAGAAATCACCCCCCAGGGGGGATGGCCATGCCACAATCCCTTCTCCTCCATTCTCCTCTCAGGATCTTGGGCACGCACGCACATGCGCCTGGCGTGAGTTTAAGTCACCAGGTCCGGGACGTGAACCACAGTCAACTATGTGGGAGTCCAGCGACATAGCCATTACACTAACTGCTTGTCCCAGATTTTGCATTTTTAACATACTTCCAAGTTTTGTGGATGTTACTGAAACTGAAACAACACTGAAAACTATTGATATAGCATAGCCCAAAGGGATAAGAAATCCTCATGATTCTGAGCGCAGCTTAGATATATCTGGTGGCTGAATCATATTATGTTGGGGTTGATAATGCTAACCTGATAGTTGATAATTTTCTAAATAAATAAGTATTGAGGTTTAAGGTATGGAGAAGAAAAGTCTAGAGTTGAGAAATGTTTTTATTCCCACTGATTCTGTTTCCTCTGAAAAGAGCTGTAAATGAGCAGGAAAACCTCCTGAAAGCAAAAACCAAGATTAATGATTACTTTAACTGTGAACAATTTTATTTTGATATGTAGATCATTTTAATTTTTTTTTTTTGCATTTTCTACCTTCTCATCTGCATAAAACTTTGATTCTGGAGCTCTGAATTGGTGCCAATTCATTAGTTTTAAGAACAAATAAGTACCATTTAAGAGGACTGGATTTCAGGCCTAAATTTCTTCTTGTATCAGGTGCCTGAAAAGTACAAAGCTAAAATATTGTTGTAGGCATGAAACGTTGGGAACGTATTTAAAACTTTTTCTTTGAAATATATATATATTTTTTTGGAGAGGTTTTTGCTATAGGGTGCGTGTGCTCGCCAGACAGACAGAGACAGAGAGACAGAAAGCAGGAAATCACCCCCAGGGGGGATGGCCACGCCGCAATCCCTTCTCCTCCATTCTCCTCTCGGGATCTTGGGCATGTACGCACACGCGCCCGGCGTGAGTTTAAGCCACCGGGTCCGGGACTCGAACTGTGGTCGACTACGTGGGAGTCCAGCGACATAGCCATTACGCTGCTGGTACCTGAAATATATTTTTAAAATGTGGAAGTAATGTGCATGTACAATGTTCTAAGATCCTAGGATGGAATTATATTTGTTCATTAGTGAAATAATAAATACATAGTTACTAGGTTCACTGGCATAACATAATCTCAAAATAAATCAGTGGAATTGTCAAGTAGCTTATTTCTTTATTTCATATATAATTTTTGGGTAAAGAAGATGGCCTACTGAGTCAGAGCCAATAGCTATAAGGAGGGGTACAGTTAGCAATGAAACTGGCTTCATCAAGGCTGGGAATGACAGGATTGCTTTATAGTTCCCTTAAGGTATTATAAAGTCACAAGTGGAGGAAACTGCTTCTGAACTGCTTCTGAAACTGAAGCATGTTAGAATGCTTTTTCCTTCAATGGTTAGAGAAATGTTATAGAGAATAAAAGGGGGCAGGTATGAGAATAATAAATGGGTAGCTTTGAGCACATGGTAAATCTATTGTATTTGAAAACATAGGGAAGAAAAACGGTCCTTTTTCTGGAAACCAGTGTGGTGAAGCATGTAGAAGAGGCTAACTAAGCCACCAGG
This sequence comes from Tupaia tana, assembly GCA_026018925.1. NCBI lineage: Eukaryota > Metazoa > Chordata > Mammalia > Scandentia > Tupaiidae > Tupaia > Tupaia tana. The sequence continues at coordinate 147,327,594 of JAKSZU010000009.1, read as the reverse complement.
TTGTGCTCCACCATCCCTGTGCACGGACAGATCTAACTAGGGACATTGGGGCTTCTTTTCATCTTCAGACACATGGGGTTTAACTAATGATGATGAAAGGATTGACTGGACATGTGCACTTTGAAGCCAATTCTAGGACACTTAGGCCAAGAATCAATAACAGTAACAACAGAAGAAAATAGAAACCATTAAAATCACTTTTTTTTTTTAAATTTGCAAGTAACAGGTTTTATCTGGATTTTTTAAAAAAAATGACCAATGAGCCAAATAGACAATTCTCTAACAAAGATACAAAGACATACAAATGGTCAAAATGCATATAAAAAATGTTCAACATCTCTTATCATAAAGGAAATGCAGATCAAAACCACAAGTGCTGGCAAGGATGTGGGGAAAAACAAACCCTATTACACTATTGATGGGAATGTAAATTAGTACAGTCACTATGGAGGTTCCTCAAAAACCTACAAATAGAATTGCCATATGACCCATTAATCTCTTTTATATTTACCCAAAGGAGAGGAAAAAATCTTAGTCAGAAGGACACTTGCACTTCCATGTTTATTGCTGCTTTACTCACAATTGCTAAGATATAGAACCAACCGAAATGCCCAAGAATTGATGACTGACTTGAAAAATTGTTGCACAATACAATAATGTATTCCATAATACATTATGGAATACTATTCAGTCATAAGGAAGGAACAATGAGACTGTCATTTAATTTAAAGTGGATTAATATCAAGGAGTTAATGCTAAGTGAAGAAAGTCAGACTTTGAAAGACAAACATCATATATCCCCATTCAATATATATATCAAATGTTTGCATTCTATGGTAGAAATTGAAAGATCCGAAGATATGATAATAGGGAGGATAACTGTGGATACTAGGGACTGTAAGGGAGAGGAGTTGATGGTAAAGGGTGGGTGAGACAGGCAAAGAGAACGAACACTTAACAGACATAAGAATATAAAGTTCTCTATTGCAAATGATGTATATGGTAACATCTTTGATTAGATTTTCATATATTGCTTGCATATTTTGAAAAAACCATATTGTGCACTATAGAGTTGTGCATTGATTAAACATAAATAAGTAATTATAGAATTAAAAATGGAGAGAAAATTAGCAATTAACAAAATTAATTAGACACATATGTTTTGCTATGATAATTTGGTACATTAAAGTTAGTAAATGAATATCAGGAGCTGGATTAACCAACTCTCATATCAGAACGAGGTAAAAAATGACTTGGAAGTAGCAGAGGAAAAGTATAACACTTGTACAAACTGATGGCTTCTTGGGAAAAATGTAATTTTTCTGTTTTGACTAGGTGATCAAAATTGATCTGAAAAGCACAGGAAAAAATAGTTTACCAGATAACCATGGTGAATTAAAAATGAACCAAGTAAAGATCTTTCTGGTCAAAGAACATTGAAAGCAGGAATTACTATTCAATACTACTGAAACTGGGTCAAGACTACCACAGCAGAGGAGAGAGATTAAACTCAACTGCCCTAAAACAAAAGGCAGTTGAGTTCTTATTTATTTATTTATTTAAATTTTTAAAATTTTTTTTGAGACTTTTTTTGCTATAAGGTGCTTGTGCTTGCCAGAGAGACAGAGAGAGACAGAGACAGAAAGCGAGAAATCACCCCCCAGGGGTCTGGCCATGCCACAATCCCTTCTCCTCCATTCTCCTCTCAGAATCTTGGGCATGCATGCATACACACCCGGCATGAGTATAAGCCACTGGGTCTGGGACTCGAACCGCAGTCTACTACATGGGAGTTCAGCGACATAGCCATTACACTAACTGCTGGTCCCGAGTTTTTATTGATTGACTGATTGATTGATGGAAGTTAAGTTTTTAAGTGCTGAGATAAGTTTGTGGTTAAGTATTGGATGACATTAGAGGGAGGCTGGTCATTACAGTTAGTCCATTTGAGCATGCTAATTAACTCTCTTCAAAGTCAGGGTCCTATTCTCTGACAGAGATTGAGAGATAAAGGCACTCTCTTTCTTGATTAGGACCTTTCAAAGGCACGACTACCAAGTACTTAAGAAAGACAATCCTGGGCCAGCAGGTGGTGTTGTGAAGGTGCTAATCCCACATGGCCAACTGCCTGGTTCGAATCTCAGACCCAGCAACTTGAAAAACACACCAGGTGCCTGCGCATGCATGCCCACAATATATGAAGTAGAATGGAGAAGGTTTTGCAGTGTGGTCAAACTCTTTAGGGGATGATTTGTCATAATTTTTTCTGTCTTTCTCTGTCTCTATGGCAATCTCACACACCCTATAGGAAAATAAAAAGAAAGAACGAGAAAGGAAAAGAAAAGGAGGAAAGAGTGGAGGGAGGGAGGGAGGGAGGGAGGGAGGGGAGAGAGAGAGAGAGAGAGAGAGAGAGAGAAAGGGAAAGAAAGAAAGAAAGAAAGAAAGAAAGAAAGAAAGAAAGAGAAAGAAAGAAAGAAAGAAAGAAAGAAAGAAAGAAAGAAGAAAGAAAGAAAGAAAGAAAGAAAGAAAGAAAGAAAGAAAGAAAGAAAGAAAGAAAAAAGGAAAGAAGGAAGGAAGGAAGGAAGGAAGGAAGGAAGGAAGGAAGGAAGGAAGGAAGAAAGGAAAGAAAGAAAGAATGAACGAACGAAGGAACAGCAGTCCTGGATTGGAAAATAGGGATGAGGGAGAAGATTTACACCTCAAAGAGGAAGAGAAAGAATTTATAATTGCAAATTTTCTTAAATAAATTCTTTAAGAACAAGCTAGTCAAGAGTCTATCACCAAGAAGAAATCTCCCTAAGTCAAGATGAATAGAACATCAAGGCAGTCTTAGTAACTCTAGAAAGAATTCAGGCACATTCCTTTGCAGAGTCTGTAATTCTTTAAAGATGAGGATCACTTTAATGTTCTGTGATATATAACAAATAACAATAAGCTATTTTATAAAAGCTATGCTATAAATAAAGATAAGTATGTTATAAAAAGTTAACAATTCAAATGCTAACTATTAATTCTAATGCAAAATGAGTATAAAAATAGTAAATGAAAGCAAACCACTTAAATTTAAAACTACTGCCCCAAACAATCCATCGCAAGCATGGATACTTAATTCTAGAATTGCAGAATTAGTTTTTTTCTTAATTTTTATTATCATCATAATCTTCTTTCTATTACATTGGATTACATATAACTTTACAGTGTATTACATTGCTTTTTCAAAAGGGAATGCCATGTATGTCAGTCAATACAGAGACATTAATCTCCCTGCTTCAAGTTAGTTTTAAAATAAGAAAATAATGAAGTAATAGAGAATTGTTTAAAACAGTACTATTTGATGACAGACCAGGATTTGAGTCCTGGATCCAGTGGCTTGAAAATCACAATGAATAAATAGATAAATAAGTATTTTTTTGAAAAGCACTATTTGTTATAGCCTTGAACACACTTTTATGCATTTTACTATATATTTGAATAAAAAATTTAGAATTCGATTAATATTGGTCTATTAAACGAATTAACTTTCCGTCTTATGACAGTTTTGGCATCTCACATATTTATTTATTTCCTAGAAATAATCTAGGAATTATATGACTGTGAAGTTGTTAGTAATTATCTTTTAATTTACTTTAATGTGTCTCCATAGTTACTTATCCTTTTCATTCCATATTTTGCCTAATTGTATCTGCTTTCTTGTATGCTTTCAGTCTTACTAAAAGAATATCTTAGCACATTTTTCAAAGGATTAGTTCTGTTTTATTTTTCTTCTCTACTTTTTTCCCATCATTTTCAGTTTACTTGATCTGTCAGTTTCTAAGATGGATACATTAAATATCAAAATAGAGTTGCTGATTCAGCTCATTATCCAGAAAATTTTATCAAAAGTTGCCACATTGCATTTGAAGTTATGTGGTATGCTGCTTAGATGTTTGTCTTATTGTTCCTTTTATAATATACTCTGCTTGTCCCTAAGAAAAATATTTTCACAAATACAATTTTGTCATAGACTATTACTCCAGTTGCTTTTTATTAAAAAATTTCACAGCATATACTTCAATATTATTTCATTTCCAGCCGTTCTATATCTTTTTGTTTTATTTTACATGTATATAATTTTTAAGAATTATTTATTTTAATTATTTATTTATAATATTATTTTAAAAATTTGCTATAAGGCACATGTGCTCACAGAGAGAGAGAGAGAAAGTGAGAACGCAAGCCAAATATAGGACTCGAACTGCAGTTGGCCATGTGGGAGTTCAGTATCTTAACCACCATACTACCTGCGGGCTCCTTACATATGTATCTTAAGAGACAATATCCTATTAAATTTTTCCAATCACAAATACTTTAATATTTTTTCTCCCTTAATTTTCTAGAGGGTGCATGTGCTTAAAAAGGAGAGAAGAAAAGAAAATTAAAAGAGTGAAACTATCAAGATTTATTTTATATCTACAGTAATTAAATTTAGAAAATAACCAATATATATTCAGTGACCTGATTTATGACAAAGCTGATATCATCGTAGAAATGTTCACCTTATTAATAAATTGAACCAGATAAATTTTCGTAAAAAAATTTTTGGAGAGCTTTTTGCTATAGGGTGTGTGCGCTCGTCAGACAGACAGAGAGAGACAGAGAGACAAAAAGCGAGAAATCACACCCCAGGGGGATGGTCACGCCGCTATCCCTTCTCCTCCATTCTCCTCTCAGGATCTTGGGCATGCACGCACACACACCCAGTGTGAGTTTTAAGCCACCTGGTCTGGGACGCGAACCGCGTTCGACTATATGGGAGTCCAGCGACATAGCCATTATGCTAACTGCTGGTCCTGAACCAGATCAATTTGACAGCATATGGACATTTAGTGAATAATGGTCTTTACCTCACCCCAAAAACAAACAAAGGAGTCAATTCCAGATGGATTTCACCTTTCAAGAAAAGGTAAAGACAGAAACTTTTAGAAGAAAACAGAAGAAATTCTTTGTGTACTTAGAGAAGGTAAATATTTTATAAACATAACATAAAGAAATCTAACCATGAAAGAAGTGTTTCATAAATTGGATTTCATTAAAATAAAAAAACTTCTGTTCATTAAACAAACAAACAACAACAACGACAACAACAAAAAAAAAAACAAAAACCACCAATTGGGAAAGTTAAAAGGCAACTGACAGAAAAGAAAAAGGTATTTGCAGCACATGTATCAAACAAAGGACTCATATTCATAATTTATTTATTTTTTTTTTTAGAAAGAAATTTTTACAATAGGGTATGTGCACTTGCTGGAGAGACAGAGAGAGACAGAAAGCAAGAAATCACTCCAAGGGGTGATGGCCACACTGCAATCCCTTCTCTATTCTCTTCTTGAGATTTTGGGCATATACACACACGCATCTGGCATGAGTTTTAAGCCACCAGGTCTGGGACTCAAACTGTGGTCAACTATGCGGTGGGAGTCCAGTGACTTAACCATTATACCATCTACTGGTCCCCATAATTTATTTTTTAAACCTTACAAATAAATAAGAATAAAACCAAACAATCCTATAGAAATATGGGCAATGTGCTTGCACAACCCATTCTAAGAGGATTTACCTATTTCAAAATAAACTCATGACACAGCAAAGAATGGGTAATCACACAAAGAAATGGTGAAAATATATGGCATAAATAACAGTAAAATATGTACAGTGAAGTTGCTGTACATATATTTCAGTATTCAGTTCATCCTAAAAATACCATACATAATAGTTATGGTAGATTGTTCTTAATATTTTTCCTAGTGGTCAAACATTTTCGAAAGAAGAGTAAAAGCCAAATAAAAAAATCTTGGGAAAATGTTTGTAATTTCTTTCACAGGTAAAATGTTTATATTGCAGGGCCAGCAGGTGGTATAGTGGTTAAGGTCCTGGACTCCAACATGACTGACTGTGGTTTGAGTCCCAGACCAGGCAGCTTGACACTCACGCTGGGTGCATGTGTGTGCATGCTTAAAATACTGAGAGGATAATGGAGGGGAAGGGATGGTGGGTTGGCTATCCTCCTTGTGGGGGGGGGGGGGGTCTCACTTTTTCTCTGTCTTTGTCTGTGTCTTTGGCAAGAGCATGAGCCCTATAGCAAAAATCTCTCTCTCTCTAAAAAAAGTTAATGTTGTTATTTTATAAAGGTCTTCTTTAAAAATGATGAAGAAAAAGCCTAACAACTTTATAGAAGTACAGAAAAATATAAAAATATAGAAATAAATATTCTCCCCAATGAAAAATGTCTTTAAACATATCAAAAGGAACCTTGATTATATTCTGGTGCAGTTATGAAGAGGAATGAGGATGGTCTCTCAACACTGAAATGCAATGCCAACTGGGTATTATTGTTAAATGATGAAAACAATATTCAGAATAGTGCTGAATAGCATAAGAAAGAGGAATTGGAATTCTCTCTCTCTCTCTCTCTTCCTTTCTCTCTCTCTCTCTCTGTCTCTGTAAGATATGGATAGGGGAGGAAAATGGAAATGAAATTTCTGTGAATGTAATATGAATATGATTTTGAGTATATAATCATATTTCCCAAAATTTTGAATGTTAGGATAAAAGAAATCCTAAACCCTTAAAACAAACTAAAACAAATGTGCTTAGTGTATATTGTTTGTACATGGCTGGTAGGATAGACACAGGGAGAAACAAATAATTGAGTGATTTGAAAACACAATATTTTGATATACAGTTTTAGTGGGATACATTATAATAACAAAAAAGGAAGACATTTTAAACTTTATTTAGTACTCTTGTTAGCAAAATATATTGATACTCTTATTTTGAAACTATTATAAATATATTGGAGAATAAAGCAGATATTTAATGATGGTAATGCCATCAGCAACCAAAATTTTGAGGATAAAAGTAAAGAGATGTAAATATAAAATAAAAGAAACAAAATGACTAAAACCTTAAATTTGAATCAGTGCAAACTCAGAATTTTTTCTCTTTAAAAAATACCTACTTCCGGGACCAGCAGTTAGGGTAATGGCTATGTCGCTGGACTCCCATGTAGTCGACCATGGTTCGTGTCCCGGACCCGGTGGCTTAAAACTCACACCAGGCACGTGTGCATGCATGCCCAAGATCCTGAGAGGAGAACGGAGGAGAAGGGATTGTGGCGTGGCCATCCACCCTGGGGGGTGATTTCTCGCTTTCTATCTCTCTGTCTCTCTCTGTCTGTCTGGTGAGCGCACCCGGCCTATAGCAAAAACCTCTCAAAAAAAAAAAAAAATACCTACTTCCTGGGCCAGCTCCATAGTCTGGTTGTTAAGGCAGCAAGATCCAATATGGCTTACTACACTGTTAACGTCCTGGACTAGTGACTTGTGAAACATTCTGTGTGTATCTGTGTACATATCCAAAATCCCAAAAGGAGGGAGAGATGGAGGAGAAGGGATTGAGGCATCACCATGCTCCATGAGAATGGGTGTTCTCTCCTCTGCCTCTCTCTCTGGTGAACACACATGCCCTCTAGAATAAAAAGCAAACAAGAAACACAAAATGGAAAAGTATTTGTTCATGATTATGTGTATGGTAAAGTCTTTGAGCCAATATACAGTGTATTCTGGATGGGAAAATTCATTTTGTAGGCTGAAACGATATACAGTGATTGTAAAATAATGATAATAAAAAAAGCAAATGAACAAACAAAAAACATACTTCCTTAGTTTGTCCATTGATAAAGCCTACTAGGGCCCATATGTGATCTCCAAAACTATTTTCCATGATAAGGAATCAGGAATTCTTAAGGAACTCTTGATTAAAGGTATAGAGCAAGAACTATTCAGGATGATTCTGAGCCTGTGTGTGTGTGTGTGTGTGTGTGTGTGTGTGTGTGTGTGATATAAAACAAAAATGTATTCAAAGACTAGGGTAGTCATCTATAAAAGATGCATGATCAAACTTGATGGGACTTCTACAGGCATAAGATAGAGAATATTTATCATCAGAATACTGTAGATATTTGAAAGATATTAAAAATCCAAGATATTTGGATTATGGGAAAATAGTTTATTACTCCCCATTGGAGTTTATTTATTTCTCTGAAAATTGTAAATAGTGATATAGAAGCAACATTTTTTTTCTGAATGTCCTGCACAAACTGTATTTCAAGGTGACCAATGAGTTGATGAGGGAATGTTTTTCTTTATAGAATAAATCCAGCCTATAAAAGCAGAAGGAAATACGGGATTGGAATAACACCATTTTGCCATCAATATTTATTTTTCTAAAATGTTTACAATCACTGTATATTATTACAACATACAAAATGCATTTTCTCATCCATAATACACTGTATATTGTCTCAATCAAAATATTACCATAAATACTAACATCAACAGATAATTTTTCATCTTGTGTTTCTTAAATAGTTTGCTTCTTTCTTTATCCGCTTAATTCCCTCCCTCTTACCCTCTGCCAATGTCTATGAACAGATGAATGGATTGAAAAAGCATGGCACATATACATTTTGGAATACAATTTAACCATTAAAAACAATGAGACCCTAGCATATGATAGAAAGTGGATAAAATTGGAATATTTACTGCTAAACAAAGCAAGCCAGACTATGAAAGAGAAACATTGTATGTCCCCACTCAATATATATGAAATGTCTGCACTCTATGTCAGAAACTGAAATATTGGACAGTATAAGGAATGGAGAGAAACTGTAGATACTGATTTGCCATCTTTTATGAGATAATGAGCTCAGGCAACTATCATAAATACCTACTAAGATCTTGTGGTAAAAACTTGATGGGAATATTTATAATGGAAGCATCAGGCTGATAGCACATGAACTCACTGGTCAACATTAGACACACTAAAATGGTACAAGTGAATTTTATGTTTATCACGAAGTTACGAAATATGAAGTAAACAACACTGGAATGAAGACTTACTTTTGCCTAAAAGTGAACTCTGAATAAAGTCAAGCCTTTGTATCCAACTACAAGCTTACTAAAAATATTGGTCAAAGAGAATGTAAAAGAACAGCAACTTGAAAAAATAACCTGCCAAATTCAGAATATAGGACATTCTACAAGATAAAGGACATGGTTGTTCCTACCAATAAATGGTATGAAGTAGGAAAGGAGAGTTTTACTATATAAATTAGATTTAAGAAACAAAACAACTAAATGCAACATATGGACATATTTAGATATTTCTTTGAACAGCTTAATGGCAGAAAAACAATGTTGAAATCTCTGTTGAGAGTTGAGAGCACTGGTGAAATATGGATTGAATATTACATTATATTAAATCATTATCATTAATAATAAGCATGCTAAAAGCATGATGTCATGATGTTCTTATCACTTAGTGATTGAAATGACATGACGTCTGGGATTTTCTTTAAAATACTCCAGTAAAACAAAGAAATGTATATGGGGGGGTGAAGAATATATGAAACAATGATATCAAGTTGATAACTGTTGAAAATGAGTGCTGGGCACATGGGATTTCATCCATTTTAAGATTCTCTTTTTCTTTTTCTTTTTTTTTTGTTGAGAGGTTTTTGCTATAGGGCGCGTGCGCTCGCCAGACAGAGAGAGACAGAGAGACAGAAAGCAGGAAATCACCCCCCGGGGGGATGGCCACGCCACAATCCCTTCTCCTCCGTTCTCCTCTCGGGATCTTGGGCACGCACGCACACGCGCCCGGCGTGAGTTTAAGCCACCGGGTCCGGGATTTGAACCACGGTCGACTAGGTGGGAGTCCAGCGACATAGCCATTACGCTAACTGCTGGTCCCTCTTTTTCTTTTTTGTATGTATTAAAATGTCCATAAAAATGGTTACAAAGTGGAGCCAGCAGGTGGCATGGTGGTTAATGTGCTGGACTCCCACATGGATGACTGTGGCATAAGTCCTGGACATGGTGGCTTGAAAATCACCCTGGGCATATGTGAATGTGTGACCAAAACCCCAGGAGGAGAATGGAAAGGACTGCAGCATGATCATCCCCCCCGAGGGGGTTTAATTTTTCACTTTCTCTCTCACTGTCTTTCTTTCTCTCTCACAAACACTATGTAGACTATGGCAAAAACTTAAAAAAAATGGTTACAAAGAAAAGGACATAAAATTCACAAGAACATCAAAGCTTGAGTTAGACTAAGCGGGTTCTTGCAAATCCTGGCCCTGCTACTTACTGACATTGTTAACTTTGTCAATGAAAAAGTATTTAAGTAACTTAAATAAAGGTGTGGTTCTGTTTAATCAGTACACACCAGGCAACGCCTGCAGAACAGGGAATTCTTCAACTGAAGTCAGGTCAAGATTTTATAGGATGGGGGAAGTTGAGTGCACATTCTTGAGATTTCGGCTCAGGCAGCAGTTTTGTACTTCAGAGGTGATTCAGAATTGTTACTATTTCATCCTCCTTCTTTGAGAATCGGATAACCATAAGAATATTACTTCTGACGAACTGTTTTTGCAAGTCCTGTGGCTTATTGGCTACTCAAATTTCACAGACAGTTTAAAAAGAAATAAAATGGAGCAAAGTAGAAGGCAAAGAGAAATCTGTAGACCCTCTGTCACATTTGTCTTAGACCTTTTACATCTTGTACACTCCCTATTTATTGCATCACAGTTTGCCAATTTGTAAAATAGAGGTTGTGGCGTACCTAAATCCTAGGGTATTTGTGATATGAAATGAGTCAGCATTGGACATGTTCCTTACCTGCATGCCTGGCATGCAGTAAGTACTCTAAAAATGTCAATCTTTGTCCTGTTAGGCTTCAAACAGGCATTGCTAGATTTCATTTTAATATATCAATCTCAGTGACTCCTTAATCTTCATAAAGATACACATGCCATTTTCTCCCTTCTTCTAGGATGTGATCAATCTTCCTGTTTTTATTAGGTTTCACGTTGTTCTTGGTTGTTTGCTTGCACATCACAAACCTATGTTTGAAAGACATAAGGCAATTATTTAATTTGTAGAAATAAAAATATAATGGATTTTTAAAAAATAATTCTGAAAAAATGCAGTGTTTTGCAGTGAAGTAAAATGTGAATTAAATTCTTCATTTTGCTGGTGGAGTTGCAAGTGCTGGATAAGTGTAATCAGCGAATACAGCCGCTTCAACATTCAGAGGATAACAGGGCTTAGAGAATCCTCACTGAGGACAAATTGCAATGTTGTAATTCAAATGGAAAGAGCACTCAGTAATTAATAGTGAAAATCTACTTAGTATTCACTATTTATCAGACCTTGAGCTAAGTGATTTATATACATTTTCTTGTTTAATCCACACAGTAATCTTATATTACAGCTACTGTTTTTAATCCCTGTTTTCCAGATGAACTCATTGTTAGACAAAGAGATTTAGTAACTAGAATAATGTTTCATACTGCACCAGAAATTAAATATAAGAAGATTTTATAGCTTGTATGCCTAACAATTACAACTTAACCTCTTCTGGTTCAGATATGCATCTGCATTGTATACAAAGAGAGGAAAACTTACTCTGAAGCTACTGTGTAAATCTGTTACAGGATATTGACTATTATATATTAAAAAAATTTTCATTTCTTTTCATTTTATTTCCCAGAGCACTCATGTACTTGTTATAGCAAGACTGAGAGACAGACAGAGAGAGGGACTAGGCACCCCAGTGGGGCATGGTCACACAGCAGTCCCTTCTCCTTAATTTTTCTGTCTTCTTGGAACCTTAGGCACACTTGCACACTCATCAAGTGTGTCCCACAAGCCACCAGGGGCAGGACTCGAACTATGGTCAGCCATACAGAATCTGGCAACCTTAACCACTAGGCTAAGCCACTACATGACTGGCCCAACTCATTATATAGTTTCCATTTTGTGACTTTCATTGGATGTAATTATCTCCACAGATGAAAATTTCATTAGTAGCCAAAGTGAACAGCACATGATGGTCTTGTAGTTCTATTCAAAATGGTAAAATTTTGCAAAATAAGATAAAAATTAAATTATAGGTTTACATTAGCCATTAATATCGAATACTTGGTGGAATAATGGAAAGCATTTATGCTAGAAACTGGCTGGCTTTTCACCAAATTAATTTCTTCTCCTCTTCTACCAATGAATACATTACATGTAGTGCCTCATTTGAAGTAAAATGTGTTCATGTGAATGATTTCTAGCTAATTGAGTGCAAGCAAAAACTAAGTATGCTACTCCCAGGATTGGCCCATGGAATGTTCGAGGCATAATCCTCTAAGCTTTTTGCTTCCAGCCATCTGGTAGCAAAAGAGCACAATGACCTAGGAAGCAATATCTTCAACACAAGGGGGTCACAAGAAAGAATGAGCCTGAATCCACCAGTCACCACTTGAACAAGAGCCACTTTCAAATTGCAGACATTCATTCTGATCCATATATGTGAGAGTCACTTCTACCATATTACGATGGCATGATTTGGGTATTTCTTTCATATAATAGGTAATGTTACCTAAACTAATGTAGAAATTGTTAATTTGAGGAAGGGAACTATTTTAACAAAACCATACAATATATAAAGTGGCTTAGTTATTGGACAGTGGTTGGGCAGTTAAATCAATATTGCAGTAAGATCCATCTGGTGAAGTGAGAAAACATTTGGTGAAAATGTCACCAGCAATAACTTGAATGGCATCGATAATGATGGATTGACATTTATGTTCTGCTTTTTATAACATATTATTAGGCGATAAGATCAGGAAATAATTGGCTGATGTGCAAGCAGAAATGTTTAGCAAGTAGAGAAAGTTCAGAAATGTAGGCACCTGAAAGGGCTAGGAAATCTGACTTATTCTAGGTGCCAAAGTGAAAGAGGCAAGAATTTAAAAGGTGTTAAATGAAAGGCCCAGTAAGACTTCTGAGTTGAGAAACATAACTCAGTTTTATAGCGAAGATTAGGTTATGCAGCATTCCCATTGATTTCTTCAGAGGGAGTCAAGTTATCGTACATTAAGTTGAGAAATAAAGACATAGACACTGCTGTGCTATTAAATTTTTAACACATGGGTCTCAAAAAGTACATAAATAAAAAAACATGATTTATAATATTTGCCAATATTTGTGGTGTAAGTACTCCTGCCATAGCCTATTTCAAGCTATCAATGGATTTCAACTGGCTCACAACATTTCTGAAAATTTGACCATCAGTTCTCAAAAGCCAGTACCGGCTGGTTACAGTGCACCACAGTTATAGAACCAAAGAATACATCATATTCTAGCTGTCTTGGAAACAGCTCAATGTAGCTAAAGATAACAAAACAGCCTGGAATCAAATGCAAAATAAGTCTATTAAGTATTTTTTGACTTTTAGTAATTATATAATGAATAATATCATGCCTTCTGATTTGTATGAGCAAGAAGCAGATTATAAAAACTATATAGTTTGGGACCAGCAGATGGCATAATGATTATGTGGCTGGACTCTCATGTAGTTGATCACGGTTTGAATCCTGGACCCAGAGGCTTAAAACTCATGCCTGATGCATGTGTGTACATGCCCCAAATCCCAAGAGTAGAATGGAAGAGACGGAATTGCAGCATGGCTATCCTCCCTGGAGGAGGGGGGGTGATTTCTTGCTTTCTGTCTCTCTGTCTCTCACTCTGTCTCTCCAGAAAGTCCATGAACCCTATAGCAAAACTCAAAAAAAAAAGGCAAACTATGTAATACTTGAGGAGAGCATAACCCCCAAAGCCCATTTCAGGTAGAGAAAAATCACAGAGAAGGAACCTTGTAGAAAGTAGAGATGAGAGCCTGACCTACTGAAAAACAAAGAATTTATAACCAAAAAAATCAAAATCATCTTTAATTAAAGAACTCACAATTGTCAGGGGAGAAAGTGGGAGTGGTGTTCACAATGCTTGCCTCTTAAGGCTATATTTTTGCTGTGTGCTGGCACTGTGAGTCTCCCATTTTCTCCTCTTCTAAATGGGAATATTTTTGTAGTAACTCTATTCAAGCACCACTATCATGTAGTGCATATTTGTATAGTGAGAGAGCTGTATTGGATTTTTATTGCTACAAATTACAACAAATTTAATGGCTTAAGTCAACATAAATGTATTATCTTACCATTTTGGAGGGCAGAAGTCCAATACTGGTTATTACCAGGACAAAATCAAATTGTTCCTAAAGCCATGTACCTTCCTGGAGAGTCTAGGTGAGAATTTATTGTCTTGGCCTTTCCAACTTTTAGGGGCTGCCTACATTCGTTGGTTCATGTCCCCTTCCTCCGTTTTCAAAGCCAGCAATGGCTGCTTGAGAGCTTTCTTCACATTGCCACTATCTTCCTTTCATTATTAGATCTCCTTCTCTAATTCGGACTACTTTCCTGGTCCCCTCTTCCACTTTTAAGTACCTTTGTGATTACATCGGGCCTATTCAAATGATCCATAATGATAATTTACTTATTGTAAAGTCAGTTGAATAGAAAACAATTCCATCCACAAACTTAATTTTCCTTTGCTGTGCTACCTAAAATACCCACTGGTTCTGGGGCTTAGGGTGAGGACATCTCTGGAGGTGGGGTAGCAGGACATTATTCTACCTATTACAGTGACAAATTCATCTTAGTTCATAGATGAAGAGCAGCTACATAGACTTGACAACAGTTACTGCACATCTCCTGGAGATGCTGGACTTCGATTTAGATGCAATGACTAAATGAGATTTTGGGTTTTCTCTTCTGGAAGTATTCCCTCCTTAAGATACCTAATAACCAGAAGAATAGCTTGTTGCAGTCTGACTACCTGCACATGAAGTCCAATTTCTGTTCTTGGGCACACCACTAGAATACATTTCACAAACTCCCTTACAATGGGGTGTGTCCATGTGACTGAATTCTTACAAATGCAGTGAGTGCAAGTAAAGTGTGCCATGCTTCAGGTTCTAGCCCTTATTGAAATCCACTCATCATCCTACACTCACGTCACCTCCCCCTTTGCTGAAGATGAAGGAGCTTAGTGACTTTCAAGACAATTTGAAAATTGCAGCGCTCGGGACAGCAATTAGCGTAATGGCTATGTCGCTGGACTCCCATGTAGTCGACCGTGGTTCGTGTCCCGGACCTGGTGGCTTAAAACTCATGCCGGGCGCATGTGCGTGCATGCCCAAGATCCCAAGAGGAGAATGGAGGAGAAGGGATTGCGGTGTGGCCATCCCCCCTGGGGGGTGATTTCTCACTTTCTGTCTCTCTGTCTCTCTCTGTCCGTCGAGCGCATGTGCCCTATAGCAAAAACCTCTCCAAAAAAAAAATTTTGCAGCACTGTAAATGAGAAAGTGCTATTAAAAGGATAAATACCCTCAGGTTTGAAGCATTAATTATGTGAATGACAAATAAGGGTGAGATTATCTGCTTGTTTCTTTGGTAGGATTTCCCTGTCACAATCCTCCTGCCTCAGTCTCCCAGCAGGGACTATAGGTCTATAGGCATGAACCACTATACCCGACTCTTTTTTAGACAGAGTCTTGCTACATTTCCAACACCAGCGTTGAGCTCACAAGCCTTCTGCCTCATTGCCACTGCCCCTAGGCTTTGAGTTGGACCAAGAATTGAACTAGGTCCTTTCATTTGGTCCAAGCTTGTAGAGTACAGCATCTTAACAGCATGTGCCATATGTTTGGGACTATAAAGTTAAGTTTGAGTCTTTTACAACTACTAGAGATATCTTGACTTATTAGTTACAAAATAACACTAAGTAGTCATAATCCAAATTGTATGCTAGATTATTTTATAAGAATAAGGACTATAATCCATCATGCAAGTTTTTTTGGAAACTTGACTTTTACTTATCTTAATTGCCTTGTTTGTAAAATAGGTACCTGCCTCATTTGGTTGATGTAACTACTACAGAAGAAATATAAAATTTTATTTTAACAAATTAAACTAACATTATGTTCATAAGGAAACTTTTCATGAAAATCTATTAGTATTAAAAGTGTATCATACAAAATTTAAATATTTGTTATGTATAAATATATAAAGGCACAAAAATTGGAGACAATTAGTTTTATTCACTAAAAATAATCACTGTATAAGTAAAAATTCTAAGGGGAAAAAATCAAGTAATGCATGAAACGAATGGCAAGTTTCTTCCCCATGTATCATTATTGTTCAATTTCCTTTTTCTAATGGAAAAGTCCTTAGCCAAAACTTGGGATTAAGTATTATTTTAAACACATTGAACTGACAGATGAATTATACCACTACTTACCATCTATAATTCAGCTCAGTGTCTCTACATATAAAGCAACCAGTCAATTTACCTAGCCAATAGGCACTCATTGAATACCAACCAAGGTCTTACTATCTACAAACATTTTTCAAAAGCATTTTCCTTATCGTCCTCACTTTAACTGCCATATTTTACAAAGTTGTTTTTGCTGGACATTACTATTTATAATGAGTTTACAAGTGAAGTATATAAAACATATTCACCTTTGAATGTTTGTTACAACTTATTGAGTGCTAACAAATTATATTTTAGTTTAAATGTGAACATTACCATTTTCTCATTTTAACTATTTTCAAGTATACTTAAATTATACTTCATTCAATTAATATCAAATCTCCTATATTTTATACGCATGAATAACAAAGTTTTACACATACATAGTTGAAAAGGCAATTATAAAAATTTTACTTAGTCTAGTCCCATTAGACAGAACTACAAGACGGAATTTCCATTAAGTTAAAATAATTTGTAGAAAGATAAATCAACAGGTTTGTTTGAGCCATATCATGCCAAAAAAAATGATTGAGCTGATTTTATTCTTTGAATTGACAGTATGGAATTTTACTATTGACTGAAGCTAACAGATGTTTTGGCATAATGTAGAGACAATTAAAGCATCCTGAACAGATGAAACTCCTATCTTATTTTCAAAGACATGTGAAAAGGATTTGACAACTTCATTTGGAAATAAATTATAATATTTAATGACTGTCACTCTTAGGAAAGATTTCTTAGATCTATTCTAAGTCTTGTACTTTTTACTTGAATATCTGATTTTGTCCTTATTCAATGTCTAATAAAATTTGAGAACATGAATTCTATTCCTCACATAAATTTTTTCTGCATTATATTTCTCATGTATTATTATTTCCTTTAGGTATTCAATATGGATGTCATGCATATGTATTGATTCATTTGCTCATTTTATCATCTACTAATCATAAAACATTGTACTAAATGCTTTAGAAAATCCATAAATGCCTTAACCATATGCTTAATATAATAGAAAAGGTAACCCACACCCATTGACATGAGAGAACTTCAAAAAGTTCATGGAATTAAATTAATGAATTTAATTCATTATAAATTAATTAAAATTATATCAAAGAGTGCAAGAAATTGAAATCCATGCATAGTTTTGATAACATAAATTTTCTATGAATATTTTTAAAAAGCATTACTTATTTGATTTTATTTAGCATTTAAAAAAATTGCTATAGGGCACACACACTAACTAGAGAGAGACGGGAGAGAGAGAGAGGAAGTGAGAAAGCAAGATGCCAGGTCCAGGACTTGAACTGTGATTGGCCATGTGGGAGTCCAGCGTCCCAACCACATACCAACTGCCAGCCCCTCCATGAATTTTTTAAAGACCCACCCCCCCCTTCATAGCTATGAATTAATGAATGAAAATCCCCTTTGCTGGTATTTATCATATTTGTTGTTACTTGTTCAATATTAATTTTTACTGTTATGCTATGGTTTCCACAAATAAAAGTTATGTCTTGCATAAGAAGTATGTTCATGGTCCAAAACAATTACAAGAGAAATATTTTCTAAATGAATATATGGTTTAATAAGTAAATGTGATATGAACTATATTGATACCACATTATATTGAATATTCTGAATTACTTTGAAGTCTGTTTAATATTTTGGATAAATGTCATTTAAGGTTTTTATACCTGTATTTTATGTAACTAAACCTTGAGAAGAAATGAAATACAAATATCATGTTATGAATAGTTAATGAACCTGTGGCTTGAGTTGAAACCTAGTTTATCATGTTCCTAGAAGTGTAATTATATCATAAGGTAAGAAGAAGTTCACTTGAAATAGTCAAATAAT
This sequence comes from Tupaia tana, assembly GCA_026018925.1. Taxonomy (NCBI): domain Eukaryota; kingdom Metazoa; phylum Chordata; class Mammalia; order Scandentia; family Tupaiidae; genus Tupaia; species Tupaia tana. Next base: position 147,309,496 of record JAKSZU010000009.1, on the reverse strand, counting down.
AACAGCTTGTTTTGGAAGTTTCATAGTGAATTGTACCAAATGGGTCTTTATTTTGTGCTGTTTAGCTACTTTCTGCTCATATATTTAAACATGAAATTTCATAACAGCATATTAAATAAATTAATAAAATAGAAATTTGATTTGCCTTCAATAAATTTTACCAATTAACATCTAATTTTAGCATTAAGCTAAGAAATTTTATATAATATTAAAAATGATACATTTCTCCTTGACATGCTTACACATATTTATAATAGACTGACACAAGCTAATTCTTGGTCTGTTTATGATTTTTGCTGAGTCAAAAAATTATACTATCACAGACAGTACTAGGAATAAAAGTAGCATACTTTGTGCTGATATATTGGTTAAGCTACACATAAAATGTGTAAGAATTTTAATGAGGTTAAGAAGTGAAATAAAAATTTAAGGTCACTTTAATATTTTTCTAACTCTATAGATTTGTGTCACTGGTGATTGATGTACATAGATAAATAAGAAAGATTTTCTATTCTTAAATAAATTCAAATCCTATAGCAAGAAACATGGTGATTATAAAATACAAGTTCTTAATAATGTAGAAGGTGGCATATGTCCTAGATTAAAAATATAGGACACTAGGGGAATTCCAAAGAGAATAGATAACTTCCATTTAGGCCTTTAGGAAGGAAGAGGTATTTGAAATTAGTCTGAAAGAATCAACAGTGGGTATTAAGCATTTTTGAAAATAGTGGCTCACTTTCAACCCTTTTGGGGAAACTAAGACCTATCTTGACGATTGGAAGCATAGCATATAATTAAAATTCCCATTTGAAATGATAAAGTGGTATTTTGGGGTTCCATTTTTAGTACATTAATATAATAAAATCAATGATAGAGGCTTATATGTCATTCCAGTAACAAGGAACAGAAGGTATATTAAAAAGCTGAGCTCAGACTTTAAATTATGTTTTGTTAACCCTAGCCCTGTTTCCTTTAAGAGAAGGTATTAATTTTCATTTTGAGTTGTTTAAAACTACTTTGTCTTTAAGATAGTCAAAACACCTAAATTTAAAGGGTAGTGTTAAGGTGAGATATTATAGGAAAAGCAATGCGTACCAATTCCACATCTGTCTATGACCATATTTCATTTAAAGAGCTATCAAAAAATCTAAATAATACTTCCTTCAGAAAGCAGTTATTTTATACACTGTGATAATTTCCTTTTTAAAAAAGAGCTGAGTAAATCTGATGGGTTTTCTCCTAATTTTTCTAAGTGTTTTTATAACAAGGATGTGCTACCTCAAAAGAAAACTTTATAAATTCAGCTACTTGCAAATTAATATTGTGTGACAGTTGCCTTCCTTAGTGTTGGGTTCTAGTGGAACAGATGAACTAGGTCCAAGAGAGGAATGTGAAAAAGGAAGAATCCGACTAGACATAAAATGTAAGTGAGAGAATAAAGAAAATAAAATATAGGTGCCGTCAGGTGGCATGGTGGTTGCGGGCACTGGACTCCCACATGGCTGACTGAGGTTTGAGTCCCAGACCTGGCGGGTTGGTTTCTCACTTTTCCAATCTCTCTCTCTCTCACTCTGTCCCTCTCTGGTCAAATTAAAATAAATAAATAGACAAATAAATGACTTATCAAAAAAATTTTAAATAAAAAAAGAAAATATACGAATAACAAAAGGAAAAGCTTAATTAAGATGCACAATGAGTGAAAAATCTTAGTCAACGATCTCAAGTGTTGAGAAGGACAATTGATTCATCCATTCAGCATGGTAGACTCCTGGGAAAGAATTTCACCTTAAAAATTGAGGTTTTGGCGGGAACCAGCAGTTAGCGTAATGGCTATGTCACTGGACTCCCGCGTAATCGACCGCGGTTCGCATCCCGGACCCGGTGGCTTAAACTCACGCAGGGCGCGTGTGCGTGCGTGCCCAAGATCCCAAGAGGAGAATGGAGGAGAAGGGATTGCAGCGTGGCCATCCCCCCTGGGGGCTGATTTCTCGCTTTCTATCTCTCTGTCTCTCTCTGTCTGGTGAGCGCATGCGCCCTATAGCAAAAACCTCTCAAAAAAAAATTGAGGCTTTAATTGACTACAGCTTTGAGTAGCTTAAAGTTAGGTTTAGATATGTAGATATTCCCATTGAACTATGTGTGAATAAAATTGCTTTATTTAATTTTTTTATTCATATATTTTTCTAAAGCAGGCAGGCCCAACTGGAGGCAGGTCTTTACTCAAGCCCCTTGCCCATTCTGGGGTGTTGGAGAAGGGGTGTTTTGGATATCATTCATACATTATCACCTCTTAGGTCAATGCCCTGCCATAGTGCCCTGATAGGTCTAGGTATATAGGAGCCAAACATTTGAACATTCTAAGGCTATGGAGGAGTCCTCTTCCATGCTCACATAGAAAAGAAAGAAACCCCTTTATCATTATAAATTTGAACCCAAAACTTTCACTGTGGATACCATACAACCACAGTAGAAGAGGGAACCTGGCATTTAGCTAATTTAGCTCAGAGGGAAGCACCGATGCACAAAGCTACAGAAATTTACTCCAAAGAAGTAGCAAGAAGTGAGTACATCACCAGACAACTAAAACTCACAGCAGAGCCTCAAGAAAAATGAGAAAACCAGGAAATACTGCTTCCCCATAGGAAACACAAAAACTCATCTCCAATAATGGGAAAAAAAGGAGGAAATCACCAAAATGTGAGAAAAAAATTCAGAATATTTATTGTAACTGAACTCAATGAGATGCAAGAGAAACAGAAAAACCAACTCTAGGAGATGAGAAAATTATTCCATGACTTGAAGGGGGCGATCCATAATGACAGAGACACTGTAAAAAAGAACCAAACAGAACTTCTAGAAATGAAGACTATTACAAGAAATCAAAATTTCTGGGAACCAGCAGTTAGCGTAATGGCTATATCGCTGGACTCCCACGTAGTCGACCGCGGTTCGCATCCTGGACCCGGTGGCTTAAAACTCACGCTAGGCACGTGTGCGTGTGTGCCCAAGATCCCGGGAGGAGAATGGAGGAGAAGGGATTGCGGCGTGACCATCCCCTCTGGGGGGTGATTTCTCGCTTTCTGTCTCTTTGTCTCTCTCTGTCTGTCTGGCGAGCGCATGCGGCCTATAGGGAAAATCTCTCAAAAAAAAAAAAAAAAAACTCCCTCGAAAGTATTAATAGCAAATTAGACTATGCAGAAGATAGGATCTCTGATTTAGAAGACAAATCCTCAGATGAGAACAGAACAAAACAATACAAAAAGAATGAAAAGATAACCACCAAAAAAATTAAGAGAAAATACAAGAAATACTAGATATCATTAAATGCCTGAATATCTGAATAATTGGTATGCTAGAAGGTGAAGAATATGATAAGGGCATAGAAAATCTATTTCATGAAATATTTGCAGAAAACTACAAATCTAGAGAAACATTCAGACATCCAGACACAGGAAATACAAAGGATGCCAAATGTAATAAAAAGAAGAAGCTCTTTCTCCAAGCACATTGTAGCTACAAGCACATCATAGCTACATATAGGCAAAAATCAAAGACTAAGTCAAGATTCTTTTTTTTCGTATTCATCACCCTCTGCCATTTCCCATCTTCCTCCCATCCTGTTTCTGGTATCTGTGGTTGCTTTCCATTCCTTTATTCTTTCCCACATTGTATTGATTCACAAAATATCTTAATTAATCTAAATACTTTCAATAGTCAGTTCAGCTGATATATACATATCTATGAACAAAAGTTGATGTTAGGCATGAACATTCTGTTGATAGAATGAATATACTATAAAATAGCCCATAGTTGAGGCTATATAGCTTACTGTGGTTACTAAATATTTTTACATACATTTTTTAATTTCAAGAAAGGCAGTTTTAGCTTTAATAAATCAGAATCAAAAAATGTTGAGAACTTTGCTTAATACTTAAAGCAAAGAAACAGGTTAGGATTCTGTTTGAATAGAAGGTATATGGACCTATCCACAACTTGAGAGAAAACAAAACTTCTTAACATTGGAAAACGAAGCATAGAGGGTCAATTATGTTTTAGTCAAAAGTCATACAATTCTATTTCACCAATTCAAACTCATGTACTTTATCTTCTGTTGTGATCCAATCTTTCCATTTTAATTCTGGAAGATAACGTTGAACTCTGGACTTGTCCCTACCATTAAGCTGCCATTTTCTTAACTGTTTTAGAATGCTTATTTCTGTGTGTCTAACTTTAGTTTTCCTGAGATGGTACTCCCTTCAGAACTTCTTGGAGAGCTGGTATGCTGTTGATAAATTCTTTCAGGCTTTGTTTATCTGAGAATGTTCTTATCTTCTCTTCCCATATGAAGGATTGCTGGATGTTGTATTCTTGGTTGAAATTGTTTTCACTCAACACTGAATATATTTTCCCCTCTTTCCTCGCTTGCATTGTTTCCAGTGAGAGGTCTGCTGTTAGCCTGATGGGATATATTTCGTAGGTAACTTGACGTTTCTCTCGTCAGTCTAACAATCTTGTCTTTATATGTGGTTTTGGTCAATCTGGCTATTATGTGTCTTGGAGAAGATCTTCTTGGGTTGATTCTATTTGGGGTCCTATGTCTTTCTTGGGTCTGCATCTTTGAATGCCTCTCTAAGTTTGAAAAGTATTCTTCCAGGATTTCATGGAATAGATTATCAATGCCCTCATTAGTCTTGTTACCTTCTGGGATAACAATTATCTGGATGTTTGGACATTTGATGGTATTTAGTATTTCTCGTATATTATTCTCATATTTTTGCACTATTTTCTCAGTCTTTGTGGTGGATTTTTTTAGGCTTTATTCCAGGGATGCAAAGGTGTTTTGACATATGCAAGACAATAAATGTTATACATCACGTTAACATAAGGAAAGATAAAAACCTTATGATCATATCAATAGAGACAGAAAATGCATTTGATAAAAATACAAGATCCTTTCATGATTAAGACTCTCAGAAAAATTAGCATATAAGAGAGACACTTCTGAACACAATAAATGCCACATATGACAAGCCCATAGCTAACATCTTACTGAATAAATACTAGAACAAGATAAGGCTACCTACTTTCTCCACTGCTTTTCAGCATAGCACTGGAAGTCCTAGCCAATGCAATCAGACAAGAGAGTAAAATAAACGGCATTGAAATAGATAAACAACTAAAATTATGGGGGCTGGCAGGTGGCGTGGTGGTTAAGAGTGCTGGACTCCCACAAGGCCAACAGCAGTGCAAGTCTCAGACCTAGACCCAGCAGCTTGCTTTCTCACTTTCTCCCTCTGTCTCTCTCTCTTTCACTCTATCCCTCTCTGGTCAAATTTAAATAAATAAATAATGTTCAATAAAATAATTCTTTAAAAAATAAAATAAAATGAATGAACTAAAGTTATCTCTATTTACAGATTATGTAATTGTATACATAAAAAATCCAAAAGAATCCTCAAAATCTCCTGGAAATAAATAAATACAGTAAAGTGGCATCATACAAAATCAACATATAAAAATCTACAGTATTAGTATACACCAATAATGAACAAACAGATAGAATTGAAGAAACAATCCCATTTACAATAGCCACTAAAAATATAAGATATCTAGGAATAAACCTAACCAAAGAAGTCAAAGACCTTTACCAGGAAAACTATTACAAACCAAAAAAAAAAAAAAAAGAAATACAAAATGATTTAAAAAATTGAAAGTCATCCCATGTTCTTGGAGTGAAAGAATTAATATAATCAAAATGTCGATTCAACCCAAGTTAGTTTACAAATTTAATGTAATCTTTGTCAAATTACTAAAGTTCTTCTTCAAAGAATTAGGGATAAAATCATAAAAGGCCCCATATTGCCAAAACAATACTGCACAAAAAGAATAAGATAGGCAGCGTTTCACTTCCTGACCCTAAGATATATTATGCAGCTGTGATAACCAAAACAGCATGTACCAGCAAAAAACAGACACGTAGACCAATAGAACAAAATAGAGAACCCAGAAATAAACTCCAAAACATACAGTCAACTGATCCTTGACAAAGCGCACAAGACAGTTCAGCAGGGAAAAGAAAATTCATTCAGCAAAAGGTTCTGGAAAAACTGGATACATGCAGAAAAATAAAACTGGACCCCTATCTCTCACCATGAACAAAAATCTACTCAAAATGAATGAAGGATCTAAACATAAAACCTAAAACTATGAAACTACTGGTGGAAAGCACAGAGGAAACTCTTGGAAACATTAGAGTAAGCAAAGACTTCTTAAATAAGACCCCCAAAGCACAGGCAATAATCCTGAAAATAGACAAGTGGGACTACATCAGGCTAAAAAAGTTCTGCATAGCAAAAGAAACATTAGTTAGAGTGAGGAGACAACCTCAGAGCGGGAGAATATATTTGCAAATTATGCCTCAGATAATGGACTGATAACCAGAATATACAGGGAACTCAAGCAGCTGTCCTGTAAAAAAAATAATCTAGGGACCAGCAGTTAGCGTAATGGCTATGTCACTGGACTCCCATGTGGTCGACCGCGGTTCGAGCCCCAGACCCTGTGGCTTAAAACTCACGCCGGGCGCATGTGCGTGTGTGCCCAAGATCCTGAGAGGAGAATGGAGGAGAAGGGACTGCGGCATGGCCATCCCCCCCAGGGGATGATTTCTCGCTTTTTGTCTCTCTGTTTCTCTCTGTCTGTCTGGTGAGCACATGCGCCCTATAGCAAAAACCTCTCAAAAAACATAATCTAATATGATGGACAAATGAGCAAATTGACAACTCTCGAGGAAGACATATGAACAGCCAAAAAGCATATGAAAAAAATGCTCAAAATCTCTTATCATAAGGGAAATGTAAATCACAACTACAATGAGATACCACTTTATCCTGGTCAGAATGGCTAAAATTTAAAAAAATAATAAAGAATGATAAGTGCTGGCAAGGCTGCTGTGAACATGGAACCCTCCTACAGAGTTGATGAGAATGTAAATTAGTACCACCTCTGTGGAGAACATATGGAAGTTCCTCAGAGACCTACAGATAGAATTACCATACAACGCAGTATTTCCACTCTTAGGAATCTACCCAAAGGAAAGGAAAACCCTCAGTCAGAAAAATACACTTGCACATCCATGTTGATTGCAGCATTATTCACAATTGGTAGGACTTGGAATTAACCCAAATGGATGGAAATCACATGGTACATGTACTCTATGGAATACTGCTCAGCCATAAAATACAATGAGACCCTGACACTTGATACAAAGAAGATAAATGTGAAAGATTGAATGCTAAGAAAAGCCAACAAGACTGTGAAAAACAGGCATTGTATGGTCCCACTTAATATATACTGAATATCTTCACTCTGCAATAGAAACTTAAAGATTGGAAGGTATAATAGCATGGAGGGCAACTGTAGATTCTAGGGACACTATAAAAGGGTGTGGGTAATAGGGGGTGGGTAATTGTGAGTAGGATAAATGGGACCATGGATAAAACAAACAAGCATAACATTTAAGAGACACAATAATGAAAAGTTATCTGCTGATGATAATGTATATAGTAATGTCTGATTTGACTAATATGCACTGTATTCATGCTGGGAAAACTATATTGTACATTGTAAAGATGTATAGTAATTAAAGGTAAATAAAAATACAATGCTTTTTTTTAACAAAATCATTCAATATTTCTATGGAGAAATTTACTGTGAAATTAGTCACTCCAAATTATAGCTATTATTATTGTTGTCATCATTATTACTTTACACAGTCAGATCATTATATACTTTATGGTTAAAAGATAATAATTTACTTCTCTTTGCTCTAATTTAGTAAAATTGAACATAGGGAGAGCAATTTTAAACACGATAGAAATGAACAGAGAGTGTATGTTTTATCTTGCTTGAAATGACTCCAAGAAGATAGTGTGAATAATAACCTTGGTCTGTGATTACAGGAATGTAAACATTATACAACCTCCTCTTCCTTACCATACCAAGAAGGACAATTTCAGTATAGCATTTAACATTTTCAAGTACTTAAAGCTTAAGATTATTTCTATTTTTACAAGGCTTTATATCAAGTACAATATTACCTTACAATTTTATAATGACAGTTGGTCAAAGTTTACAGCCTATAATTTCTGATGGCCCAGTGCACTAGTCATTCTTGTCGAGGTTATTAAATGGATGTGAAATGAGACAAATCTTAGTCCTAGAAAACATTTAGATGTGAAAAGGATCAGAATTTTGTATTTTGTAAGTTGAAACTTTTAAAATATTGCATGTTTGCTCTTTTTAATTCTACTGTTTTCTTCTTACTATTTAGTTAAGGCTTTTAGATTTTCTTAAAAATTGTCTAATCAATTTTAAAATATTTATATCAATAGTCAAATAATATAAAAGGTTTGTTCTGAAAATGTCTAGAAAAATCTCTATCATCACGTCTCTTTCTCCCATGTTAGAATCCTACTGTAACATCTGAAAGTAATTTCCAAAATTTAAAATATATGACTGCTCTTTGTTTGTATGTTTTGGTAGTTTGCTATAGGGCATGTGTGCTTGCCAGAGAGAGAGAGATACAGGGAGAGAAAGAAATGGAAGAAGCAACCCCCCCGCCCCCACCCCCCCAAGGAGAGGATGGCCATGCCACATTCACTTCTTCATTCTCCTATCTGGACTTTAGGTATGCAAACATATGCACTTGGCATGATTTTCTAGCCACTGGGTCCAGGACATGCACTCTAGTAGGCCATCTGGGATCTCGCCCCCTTAACCTCCATGTCACCTGTTGCCCTAAAAAATGTGTGTGATTTTAATTCTGTCTTACTTTATCATAAGGAAAAAAATCTATTAACTCTTTAATCAGACATTTAAAGTTTTAACTCATTCTATCAACTACAATCACCTGTAGCCAGATAGTGGATGACTATAACATGTTCTTTTGTTGGGAAACTTTATAATGCTAAGTAATATGTTTGTATTTTGGTTTCTTGTTCTATACAGTTTCTGTATATATTTTAACTCTCTTTTGTATAGGATGATGATATCAGTGCCTCCATATATTCTCCACATTCTTTTCCTCTCCTATCTCCCACCATTTGTCACCTACAGATTTACTGTCACACTTGTCAAGGTTGTTAATCCTACACTTCTTTAACCACAATCATAACTTTCTTGCTTTGCCTATAAATTCACACAACCTAAAAATAAATTCATTGCAAATAGAAAATACAGTTCAAATACTATGACTGTAAATAATGTTTATTAGCAAATCAAGACGTATACCAGGATTGCAATTCTTTCTTCTGGATACAATGCATTAACCCTACATTATTTGAAGTAAAATAGTACAGAAATGAAGATTATGTGTGTTGGGACCAGCAAGATGGCATAATGGTTACATTGCTGGACTTCCACATAGTCGACTGCGGTTCGAGTCCTGGACCCAGCAGCTTTAAACTCACACTGGGCGTGTGTGTGTGCCTGCCCAAAATATCAAGGGGAGAATGGGGGAGAAGGGATTGTGGCATGGCCATCCCCCCTGGGGGGTGATTTCTCACTTTCTGCCTCTCTGTCTCTCCCTGTCTCTCTGGCAAGCACATGTGTCCTATAGCAAAAATCTCTCTAAAAAAGATTGTGTGTGTGCTCATGCACATAAATAATTCAGATTATATATAAAATCAAGTCTATATATACATACATATATATATAGTAATGTAACTGAGATTGTATATATGTGTGTATGTATGAGCATATAATCTTACACTCCGGAAATTCTTATAATTGCATTTCACTTTAATTTTCTACATATTTGGACTGTGAGTTTCTTGTAGCAATGTTTTATTTTTTCTGTATTTTTAAATTGCTTTTATTTTTTATTATTGGAACAAAAAAGAGAAGTGCATTTTTATCCCAAATATCTCTTATCAATTCAGATTTAAAGACTCAATTACTTGCCTCTTTCCCTTCAAACCTATTCCTCGTTTACTCTTGTCCCAATATAAGGAATCTGTTTTTCCAGTTCTTCAGGCTATACTTTGCTATCAGTCTTGGCTAAGAAATACTTTGCTGTCAATCTTGGCTCTTCTCTTTTTCTCTCATGCACTTCCAATCTAGCCAAAACTCCTGTCAGCTGTATCTTTAAATCACATCTTAAATCTGACTATCTCTTGTCATTTCTATTGTTAAAACCTTATTTTAAGGAACCATATTTCTTCTGAATTATTTTAATAGTCGCTTCACTGGTTTTCCTTCTTTTACTCTCCCTCCCTAAAAATCTGTTTTACATGTAATAGAATGATCCCATCAAAGTCATCCAATGGTCTACCTTTCATTCAAAATAACCAGTCTTTATCATGGCCTTAAGGACTCCCATGACTTCTGGTTATGTTTCTATCGCTCTCTTGTCTAGCACTTCCTTTCATTCTCTCTACTCCAGCTACACTGTCCTTATTCATGTTTCTGAAACTTTATATTTCAGCTCAAATTATCCCTAAGTAGAAATAACTTATCTTTCCAATCTATTGAAAATGATGGATATGTTTATGTATGGGTCTTTCCTTGTTTCTGTTTTGCTGAGCTGAGTAATCTTTTATTTTGAAGATATTTTCTGTTTTCACTAAAAGCAAACCTCATTCTAGTATTTTCTCTCTAATTTTTTGGTTTTATTTTTCTAGAGAAATCATTGATGGATATTGTAGCACTTGAACAGAAACTCCAAATTGTATGTATTTCTCATACTTTTCAACTCTTGATTTTAAGCTATTTTCTGAGATATTCCCAATCTAATTTGTCTTTTTGATTATTTTACTTTAACAATAATATCCTTAATCTGTTGGACTGTACTTATTTTTTAATCTTTGCCTTTTTTTATACCTGGTTTTAATAGAGCACTATTATTTTTTTGAATGCTCTAAAGTGCTATAAAAATGGTTTTTCGGTTAATTTCCTACCTTTTTTTCTTCTTTTTTTGGAGAGGTTTTTGCTGTAGGGCGCGTGCGCTCGCCAGACAGAGAGAGACAGAGAGACAGAAAGTGAGAAATCACCCCCCCCAGGGGGGATGGCCACGCCGCAATCCCTTCTCCTCCATTCTCCTCTGGGGATCTTGGGCACGCACACACATGCGCCTGGCGGGAGTTTAAGCCACCGGGTCTGGAACTCGAACCGCAGTCGACTACGTGGGAGTCCAGCGACATAGCCATTATGCTGACTGCTGGTCCCTTAATTTCCTATATTCTTGAAGAATTAACTGTAACTGCTGACATTCACTTTTTTTTTTTTTTGAAAGGTTTTTTTTTTTTTTTTTTTTTTTTTTTTTTTGCTATAGGGCGCATGCGCTCGCCAGACAGACAGAGAGAGACAGAGAGATAGAAAGCGAGAAATCACCCCCCAGGGGGGATGGCCACGCCACAATTCCTTCTCCTTCATTCTCCTCTCGGGATCTTGGGCATGCAAGCACACGTACCCAGCGTGAGTTTAAGCCACCGGGTCCAGGACTGGAACCATGGTTGACTATGTGGGAGTCCAGCGACATAGCCATTACGCCAACTGCTGGTCCCAACATTCACTTTTCTTTTGATTAACCCCATTTTTAAAAAGGAAAAATTTTTGGCCATAATGGCACAGAAATAATTTACTTTTGTGTTGCTAAGGCTAGCTCTTTAATAACTCTTACTTAAACTGAATAAAAAGCTAGAGGCCATGATTCTTGCCTCTGTGACCAGGAGCGTCCTTTGTCATGCATTGTTTTATGAAATCACAAAACTTTGGGGTATCTTCATGAAAAATAAAGGGAGTTATTTGAGGAGCCACGTCTCTTGGTCTCCTTAACTTCATATATTTTCCTTTGCACTGCTTCTTTGGTGGTTTCATAGTAAATTAAAGTCACTTAAGATGATTTTCACTTGTTTTCAGCCTTAGAAACTTGTTTGATCTACCTCATTTAACACAGATGGTAATCTAACAACAACAAAAAATCTCATAGCTTTGGTGGGTAGAAGGAAAAAGCCAACAAATGTGAGAATCCTATACGTGTGTGAACTGAATCAAGTCTGGAGCATTCAAAAGGGAGGATTTGCGCTATGCAGTCTCACTTAGAGAAAATGGAATCCCAGAACTAGGTCTTGATGACCGCAGCAATTTTTCTTCAAAACCTTTCTGTGGAGGGCTGGCTGTGTAGCCCCGTGGTTAAAGGAACCAAATCCTACTTGGCCAACTGGGTTCAAGTCCCTGATCTGGTAGTTTTAAAACAAGCCAGGAGGGTGTGCATGCATGTCAAAAACCCTGACAGGATTCAGAAACAGAGGAGAAAGGATTGTAGTGTGACTATGACCCATCAGGCATGGTGCTCATTCTCTCTCTGTCTCTCTCTGTGCCTTTCTCTCTGGTAAGTGAGAAAGCACTTACTTTTTAGCATTAAAACAAGACAAAAACATTTCTGTGGCTTATTGCTGTTACTTGGATATCTCAGCTTTGTCCATCAAGCTAGGGAGGCCAGATTCACTCTACTTCTCACGGGCTTTGGGGTGGGGCTCCAACAAATAGGGGAATCCTCCCTTTTTTTGGTGCCTATTTCTCTATGGGTCCATATTCTGGCTGCATACCATAATGTGAAAAGCTTTTATAACTACAGCATGCATTTAGACGTTATGTGGTGAAATGTAACACTTTTTTTCCTTTTATGTATTCTGGAATTTGTGTTATACTTAGTAAAGCTTTTTCCAGGATGAGAAGATACACTTTTATTGCTTATTTTAATATTTTAATATTTTTACTTTTTTATATTTATATCTTTGATTCTTTTGGAGTTTATTTTGATGTACAGCATGACATAAATTTCCACATTTTTAAAGATTTTTTTCTTAGTGTTTTAAATAGCCAACCTCATATTACATGAAAATCCTATATGTACATGAATTTATTTTTATATACATATGTACTCTTTGGGGCTTGTCTATTTGTAAAACAGTGTTACATTACTTTTAGTTACTTACCTTTAAAGTATTTTTGATATCATATGGGACTAGGGGTCCTGTTTTTATTATAAATTTTTGATCTTTCTTATTTTGTTGCCATGGTTATTGGTTGCTATCTCTCCCTCCATATTGTATCTATGGAAGTCCCTGCAGAAGAGATGACACTTAAACTTCTTTAATTTAGGAAGAATGAATCTATGTACAAAGACCTCAGCAGGAGATAGAGGGGAAGAATAATTCTGTTCCTATGACTATTAATATCTGGGTACCATTGTACTGGGCTGTAAGAGGTAAGAGGAGGAAGCTGTTACCAACAACCCAAAAGCAGTCATGTAGTGAAGGCAACTCATTGGCAATGTAACTGCCAATTGAGGGTTAGAGTACATGCAAGTGAGAGGCAGAAGACAAGGGACCTGCTGATGTGGTCCATGTATTTCAGCCTTGTCAGCACAGAGCAAGCTAGAGAAAAGTCGAGAGAAAATTAGATGGGTATATGGAAGTTATCCAGCACAATAAAATTGTTTTGCTTCTCAGTATGAACATACAACCATCTAGGAGACAAGTTTTTATCTACCAAAGAACAAGTCACACTATCAACTATTTTATAATTATGAAGTAAGGTCAATTCAGTCATACCATCATTTGAAACCTAAATGTTAGTTTATTACTAGATTCCATAAGAGATTATTTCTCTGTAGTCTCCACCAGTATAGATGATTCAGACATAGGTAAAAAGCAGATTTTAAACAGGCAAATAAGCATTTGATTACTTGATAAGATAGATGAATATAGACATGGTTAGGTAGTAATAACTGTTGTTTGTAAAGAGCTTCGGTGCAGCCACATGTCAAAGTGTAGAAGAGGAGAAATTAGAGATACATATAGATAGATAGATAGATGTAATTTCACAAATTATAAAGTCACTGTATAAAGAAAATCAACAGGAAATACAATGATACAATAAGGGAATATCTTGAATAACTTTATGCCAATATGTTTAGTAATCCAAATGAAATGAATGACTACCTTGAAAAATGAAATTTACAAAACCTATAAAAGGTAGTTAGAATGTCTGAATAACACTATTGAATTCTTCATCAGAGTTGAATTTATTATTGTAAATGAGCCCATAATTTCACAGAAAACTTAAGCAAACACTTAGGGAAGAAAGACTAATATTTATACAAAATATTTCAGAACTAAAGGAGGAACAGCTTCCCATTGTATTAAATGGATACCCTTTTAACTAACACCTAAGATATAAAAAGAAAATTAAGGAGCCAGCAAGTGACATAGTGGTTAAGACACTGGACACTCACATGGCTGATTGTGGTTCAAGTCCTGGACCCAGTGACTTGAATATCACACCAGGTGTGTGTGCATGCATGCCCAAAATCCTGAGGAGGATGGAGGAGAATGGATTGTGGCACGGCCATCCCCCTAAAAGGTGATTTATCACTTTCCCACTCTTTCTCTCTTTCTGTCTCTCTGATGAGTCCATGGGCCCTATGGCAAACACCCCTATCCCCCCAAAAAAGAAAACTACAGACTAATACTTTTCTTGATATAATTTCTTAATTAAGTATTGGCAAAATAAATAAGCAATATAGAAAAAGGAAAATTCCTCATGACCTCTCAGGTTTATATAAAGAATGCAACATTGGGTTAATATTTGGAAATCAATACTTTAAAAAATGAAAGAAAAAACCTTATGATCATCTTAGCAGATGGAGAAAGAGCATTTAACATTTAAATATATATTCATAAAAAAGCCCTCAGAAAACTTTCTTGATCTGATTAAAATATCTACAACAGCAACAAAAATTGCAGCTAATTTCTTATTTTGTGGTAATAATACAAGGAATCCTCAAAAAGTAGCTGAGAAATGTGTATTTTACTAAAACTGCATGGATTTAAGTTTTCTTTTTGCACCAAAATAAACTCATAACTTCACTTCCATTTTCCTTGAACTTTTTGAATTTACCACATAATTAATGCTCTTCCATTAAGATTGGAAACATAGTGGGGACAGCAGACACTATGGAGATTAAGGCACTGAATCCTACATGGCTGGCTGTGTAGTTCGAGTCCTGGACTGAGTGGTCTTAAAATCATGCTGTGTACATATGCATGCATGCCCAAAATCCCAAGAGAAGAATGAAAAAGAAGGAATTGTGGCATGTCCATCTCCTCCTCACTGGTGGGGATGATGTAAGAGTGATGATTGTGGCTTTGGAAGATAGTGTTAGATAGATGGTCAACAGGTAGGTACATCGACACTGACATAAGACATAGATATAGATGTATGTATCAGTGAATATAGTGGGTCTGTATAGGACTTGGTCATAACTGGATTTCTCTGTTACCTAGGCTCCAGTCTTCTCTGTGAAAAAGAGATTAGTAACTTTGTTGAAATGTCTTATTTTTATTTCTAATATTTTAGAATTTATTATTATTATTTGAAAGTGAGAGAGAATATCCCTCAATAGGATATCACTTCCTGATTTTTCCTCATCTTTCCCAGCCACCCAGTATCACAGGCATGCATGCCTGGTGTGTCCAGGTCAACCAGGAAACTGAACCTATGCTCTTCCATATGAACCCAGCAATGCTCAAGCAGTGCATCACTTTTTGCCACCACTTCATTGCCAAATCAGCCATAAATGTCTCATTTAATAGGTGTTAGAGATTAAGCTAGGAACAAGAATAGCAATTCTTAAAAATTCATGGGAAAAAGTAGGATTTTTTTTTATATTAGAATAAAGTGTGTGCTTTTCCACAATGAAAAAGATGACAGAGAAAGATAAAACTTGAATGGTCATAGAATGTTCTATAAAGTTTTCAGAGGGTGTAGTCTATTTCCTTGCTTTATAATATCTGCAAATAATACCTCTAGACAAAAGCCAGAAAACATATCAAAATTTTGAAAAAGGTTGCTCAAGTTTGATGGATTCATTTGTAAGGAAAAAAAAAGTTGCAATTACTCTGTTGTCAAACACTAAGTTAATACATTTTTACAATATGGTTCATTTGCTGTCAAATAGCAAATTAGTCTTGGGAACCAGCAGTTAGCGTAATGGCTATGTCACTGGACTCCCACGTAGTCGACTGCGGTTCACGTCCCGGACCCGGTGGCTTAAAACTCATGCTGGGCGCGTGTGTGTGCGTGCCCAAGATCCCAAGAGGAGAATGGAGGAGAAGGGATTGCGGTGTGACCATCCCCCCTGGGGGGTGATTTCTCGCTTTCTGTCTCTATGTCTCTCTCTCTCTCTGTCTGGCGAGCGCACGCGCCCTATAGCGAGAAACCTCTCAAAAAAAAAAAAAAAAAAAAAAAAAAGCAAATTAGTCTTGAAGTACCTCAGTTTGGTATAAACAAAAGAAGTAAAAAGATATATTGACTTGTTTAATCTGACCAATTAATGGATATTTGTGTCTCAACAGAATAGTGTTCTGTGCTTTATGCCAAATATTGTGTCCTGATTATTGAAAAAAAAAAACTACACAAAGTTTCTCTCTTGTGAAAAAACTAAATGTTCTTACTAAAGTGTCATCTTCTAGTAGGTTTTATTTTTAAATGTTTGAACTTTGGGACCAGCAGGAGGCGTGGTGGTTAAGGCACTGGGCTCCCACATGGCTGATTGTGGTTCAAGCCCTGGACCTCGTGCCTTTCTTTTTCACTTTCCCTCTCTGTCTCTCTGTAGTGAACACATGTGTCCTATAGCAAATTAAAAATAATAATAAATAAAATTGAGTAAGTAATTCTTTTAAAAATGTCTGAGTTTCATCTTTGGCTAATCGGTAGCTAAAGCTCAATCTATTCCATGGTCTCAAGTACTTATGCTTCTATTTTAGTAATGTGACAAAATTACATCAGCAAAATATTTTGATTTTGACTTACCAAGATAAGACCATAAACTCATATGAATAATATTTTCAAGATGGAATTAGTAGTATCTCTGGGGTTTTTCAAAATTTTCCTGATCAAATACAGTGATTATTCGTTCACCTTATGACAAAATGACTGCTGAAATACTTTGGTTTATTTGCAAAGCTCCATATTTATTCACTTTAAATTAAAATGTCCATGTTTGCAGATGAAATGATAATCCACCAATAAACTCTTAGACTCATATTTCTTAAATAGTTCAGAACCAGTAGAAGAATTTCAGGGTAAGAGGTTTAAGAAATTTTTTTCCTCTTTAAATATTTTTTGTAATTTACGATTTACATATAGTTATGACATATCTTTGCTGGTTACAAAATGGTCTTCAAAAGCATGTATACAGTGTGTAATAAACAAATTGAGGGTGTAAACATTATATTATGAACATTCAAAACTTGCTCCAATGGTTATTCTGTGAGTTTGTACTGAATTGTCTATGACAATCTTTACTATGAGGTACAGTTCTAAAACAAAACATACTGATTAAAATCAAGCAATAATCTCCTAAATTAGCAAAGATAATCTTAACATAGCCAATGAAAGAAGCATTTGTAATTTCCATGTAGAGGACTGTGAGAGAGAAGAGTTTATAATCTGAAAATAATCTGTGGCTATCAATCATTGGTCCAGTTAGAGATAGGTAAAATTATATGTAGCAATAGCTCATTAGGAAGAGATAAAAAAAAAAAAAAAACACTTCCACTTCCACACTGTGAGTTCTTGCAAGACCATAGTACTGTATTGTGTATAAAGAAATAAGCCCTCTGGAGGCTGGCAGGTGGCGTGGTGGTTAAGGCACTGGACTACCACATGGCTGATCATGGTTTGAGTCCCAGACCTGGTGGCTTGCTTTATCACACGTTCCCTTTCTCTTTCTCTCTGGTCCAATCAAAATTAATAATAATATCAAATGTATAATTCTTAAAAAAAAAGTAAGTCCTCAAAAAAGCAAAGATAGGGAGGGGACCAGTAGTTGGCATAATGGCTATGTCGCTGGACTCCCATGTAGTCAACTGTAGCTCGAGTTCCAGACCTGGTGTCTTAAACTCATACCAGACATGTGTGTATGTGTGCCCAGGATCCTGAGAGGAGAATGGAGGAGAAGGGATTGTGGTGTGGTCATCCCCCCTGGGGAGTGATTTCTCGCTTTCTGTCTCTCTGTCTCTCTCTTTCTGGCGAACGCATGCACCCTATAGCAAAAACCTCTCCAAAAAAAAAAAAAAAAAAAGCAAAGATAAAACAAAATTGGACTCTTTGGCAGCAGTTGAAATATCAGACCACATAAAAGCATGGAGAACAACTGTGGATAGTAGAGACAGTGTGGGAGGAGGGTGGGAAATGGTGGAGGTTGAGAGGGAGGGAATGAATCAACAAGGGAAAAAAGTAAAATATATAAAAAAACACACAAAAAATAAAATAAAGACAATATAAAATATTAACAGGAACAATTTTTTCTTAGTTTTAAAGATTTATTTATTAATCTAAGTCCATTTGTTGCTATTATTTTTTTGATCTTATCAGACAGAGACAGAGAGAGGGAGAAAGGGAAAGGAAGAAAGCAAGCTGCCAGGTTTGGGATTTAACCATGGTCAGCCATGTGGGAATCCAGCACCTTTAACCATCATGCCATATGCCGACCCCAATAAGAACAATTTTTTAACAACTGGAAAGAGATGTTATAAAATGAAGACATGGTAGAGCCAGTGATTTGGTGATATATAGGCTTTATGAAGTTCTTGACTTTAGCTTTTTTGTTTTCTTTTGTTGTTGTTCATTCCAAAGAAAGACCCACCTGTAACATTTTGGACTTTTTCTCTACAATAATAGTTATAATAAATATATAAATTGAAACCTGGGGAGACAACTATCTATTAAATAACTAGTGGATAGATGTTTAAACCTGGTTGTGTTTAAAATTGTTGAATTTATATTTATTTCCAACATTCAATGTTATTATCAATAAGTTTGGATTTACCCTTTTCTTTTTTCCAGTTGTTTTGTGTTCTCTTACTTCTATTTGTCTCTCTTTAGCTTTCCTGATTTAGTGGTCCCTTAAGTATTTCCTGAAGACATGGTTTCATTTTGGTAAATTCTTTCAGCATTTGTTTCTCTGAGAATTATTTTATTTCTCATTTCCATTTGAAGGATAATCTTGCTGATAATCTTGGCTTAAATTACTTTTCTTTCAGAGTTTTAAATATGTATTCCCATTCTTTCCGTACCTGCATTGTTTCATCTGAGAGATCCAATATTAGTCTAATAGGTTGCTTTTGTAAGTAAGCTGGCATTTCACTCTTGCCATATTTAGAATTTGGTCTTTGTCTTTGATTTTTACCAATGTGGCTATGATATGTCTTGGAGAAGATCTTATGTTGTATCTATATGTTGTCCTTTGTATCTTTTGGATTTTGGATGTCCACATACCTCTCTAAATTTGGAAAGTTTTTAGCTAATATACCATGGAAAATGCTTTCTATGCCTTTATCTGTTGCTTAAGCTTCTAGAATACATATATCAGGTGTATATTTGGCCATTTAATGGCATCCAGGGTTTCCTGTATATTGTCCTCATCTTTTTTAAATGCTGCTGCTGCTGCTTCTTTTCTCTCTCTCTCTCTTTTTATTTAGATTAATACCATTTATTAAGTGATATAAGCTGTTGTTGGAGCTGTTGCATGTCAGCCTGTTCTTAAAATATAATGCTCTTCCACTTCCAGGTGGCACGCCAACAGAACAAGAGACTCTGATGACACCAACTTCAATGATGGTGCCATCCAGAGAGGAAGAGGGTCATGGCACATTCAACTGTGGCTTCCAGAGGTTTTGAAAAAGGAGCCTTTGGGGGCCCAGCCTGCCTGGCACTTTGATGTTGTGTGAGTTTTGTATTCCATAATGGTGTTGGGAGGTACTCGCCAGAGTGTATCCCGGATAAAGGCTGTGGTAGCTTGGTCACTGGCAGTCTTATACCAGATTGAAATGATGTCCTCCTGAAAGCGGACAGAGACCACAGCCCTACAGATCTCCCCAACCATGAACTGTTCCCCCAACATGGCCAGGATGAGATTCTCCCAGCAATGCGAGGCCAAGCCCTTCTGCAGCCAAATAATCCACTTGCCACCATTTTTATTTGCATCATCCTCCCACATGGCTTTAATTCCTTCTTTGAAGATATGGACGTCACTGTGGCCTGTCAGGCCCCGGGACGTAACATGTGGCTATAAAACCTCCAGAACTGCCCCACAGAGGCGAAGGTGCCAATCTGTTTGATATTCTGTGTGATATTCTGTTTGATATTTGTAGCTCTGTGGACTCGTGGGATGGCCGGGATCCTTCTGGAGTACCAGACAGTGTAGTTGTATTGCAGGGGATGCTCTGCTGGTCCAGGGATGACAGCCTTCCTCTTGCTGCTGCCCTGATTCTTGTCCTGGTCCGCTTTTTTCCTTCTCACCATCTTTCTGTGTGTTGTTTTCTTCATTCTGATCATGGTCCCCACTGTCATCTTCTTTCAAGGCGTCAAACTTGTTCATCCTCTCATTGCCGATGTCGCCTAATGATTATTCTTCTATTCTTTTCAGTTGCTTGGAGTAAATCAGAGGTTTTGTCTTTACATTCAGAGAGTCTTTCTTCTGCATGGTCTAATCAGCTGTTGATACTTTCAAGGGAGATTTTGATGTGCTGCAACATATTTTTTATTTCCAGAAGTTTTTTTTTGATCGATTCTTTTTCAGTGTGTCTATCTTTGTATAGATTTCCTCCATCAAGTCATGAAAGGATTTTCTCATCTCCTGGAATTAGTTCTCTGTTTTCTCTTGCATATTGTTGAGTGTTACAATAAATATTTTGAATTATTTTTCTGATGTTTCTGCGATCTCTTGTATTTTATTCATTGTTGGTGAGGAGTGATGATCTTTTGAGGGGAAGGTAGTTCCTGATTTTCTCCTGTTTATTCAGGCTCTACTTTGATTTGCAGTCATCTGTTGGTATAATCACTTCTTCCTATTTCTTTGGAGTATGTTTCTATAGCTGTGTGCTCCAGAACTTCTCTATGATATGCATAAGCTCCATGCCAAGTTCCCTCCTCTACTGTGGGTGGAGTGTGGAATCCATAGGAGGAGTCTAGAATTTAGGTATTTAGAGGGGAGTTTCTCTCCTTTTACTCCCAAGGGAGTTATGGAGAAATAATTCCTCCAGAATCTATTTTCAGGTGTTTGGTTCTTGTATACCCAAACCTAACTGATGCCAATATGGTAGGAGGTTGTGCTGACAGATAGAATGCAAGGTGGTAGACCAATTCACGTGGTGTGCTGCTATGTGCTGCAGAACTGTTCCTCTCCCACAGCAGGTTGGGTGGGAGTCCCTGCTGATGAGCTCAAGCCAAGAGGCTTTGCTTGGCCTTGCCTATTAGTCCTGGATGGGCGAGGGGCAGAATGGTATCAGCGTATGTGGACCAGAAGTTCACACCTTCTATCTCTGAAATTGCAGGATCTCCCTGTTGCTTTTCTTTCTCTGGGTTTGCAGGAACCAGCTAATGGTTCCTAAAGGCTGGAGAGCAGCTCCACCCCCACAGCAGACTGGGTGGAGATCCCTGATGATGAGCTCTAGCTGAGTGTCTTGGCTTGGGCCTGCGTGTTGGTCCTTCTATCTCTAGGATTTCTGGGTCTTCCTGTGGATTCTATTTTCTCTAGTATTGCAGGAACCAGTTATTGGTTGTGGAAGTCTAGAGAGCCACCTTAAAACTTTTTTAGAGTTGATTTTATGAAGATAAAATATTAGTAGTAAAAATATGTGACAGAAATTATACCCTTGACAGAATGGACCAAAAGTCCTTGACAAAATCCATCATAAATACCTCCTTTTTTCCTGCTAAATTAATTTTTTTATTGACACATAGTAGTTGTACATAGTTGTAGGGTATAATGTGATTCTTAATACAAGAATACAATATGCAGTGATTAAATCAGAGTAATTAGTATACCCGTTATCTCAATCATTTGCCATTACTTTGTGTTGGGAACATTCAAAATTTTATTTGCTACTCTGAGATAGATGGTGAATTATTGTTAATCACATTCTCCCTACTGTATTTTATAAGACTAGATGACATTGCTCCTTTTATCTATCTTTAATTTTGTTTCCATTAATCAATATCACTCTATCTACTTCCAAACCACTGCCCACCCCAACATTTCCAGCCTCTAGAAGTCATTTGCAATGTCATGGAAAACATTGATTAAGTTCTTATAAAACAGTTGTGCACTACACCCAATGGTTCATTTTCATCTCCTTTATTCTGATTTTGTTTTTACTATTACAGTAATGAATTAACCAGTAATAGTCTTGTGTACCTTATCAGTATTATCACCTGGTGGTTTCTGCTTTAATCTCCTGCTTATTTGAAGGCTGTGCTATAAACCACAGGCTAGATACTACATCATCAACAAAGAAGGGCAAGCTTCAGAAAAATACTCCACAAGATTCTCTTAAATACTGATACTTAAATAACTCATGGCTACAGACTTCTGAGCTGACATTGTTTAGAGCAGTGGTCCCCAACTTTTCTGGCACCAGGGACCAGTTTCATGGAAGACAATTTTTCCATGGACCACGATGGGAGTAGGTGCAGTTTGGGGATGATTCAAGTGCATTACATTTATTGTAATTATTATTTATTATATATTACCATTACCTTGTAATATATAATGAAATAATTATACAACTCACCATAATGCAGAATCATTGAGAACCCTGAGAGTGTTTTCCTGCAACTAGATAGTACCATTTGGGGCTCCTATATAATCTGATGTTGCTGCTGACCTGACAGGAGGCAGAGTTCAGGTGGTAATGTGAGTGATGAGGAGTGGCTAAAAATATAGATTTTCTTGCAAATGAGTTGTTTGAATTCCTTATATATGTTGGATATTAACCACTTACAAGATGCACAGTTAACAAATATTTCCTCCTATTTTATACACTGTCTCTTCACTCTGTCAATCATTTCCTCTGCTGTGCAGAAGTTTTTTAGTCTGATGCAGTCACATTTATTCACTTTTGCTTTTGTCGCCTGTGTTTTTTTTTTTTTTTTTTTTTTTTTTTTTTTTTTTTTTTTTTTTTTTTTTTTTGAGGTTTTTGCCATAGGGTGCATGCACTTACTGGAGAGAGAGAAAGATAGAGACAGTGAGAGGGAAAGTGAGTAAGTTATCCCCCAGGTGGGATGGCCAAGATACAATCCTCTCTCCTCCATTCTCCTCCTGGGATCTTGGGCATGCACACACACGTGCCCAGCATGATTTTTAAGCCACTGCGTCTGGGACTCAAACTGTGGTTGGTCATATAGGAGTCCACTGATGTAACCACTATACTATCTTCTGGCTCCTCTCTCCGTACTTTCTGAATTATACACATACACACACACACACACATACACACACACACACACACACACATACATATATATAAATATATACGTGTGTGTATGTGTGTGTGTGTATGTGTGTGTGTGTAAAATCATTGCCTAGACCAATGCCATGGAACTCTTCCTTTTTGTTTACTTTTTACAGTTTAAGGTTTTACATTAAATTTTTCATTTCAATTTGAGTTGATTTTTGCATGTGGTGTGAGATAAATATACAATTTCATTCTTCCGCGTGTGGATATCCATTTTTTTCAACACCATTTATTGAATAGACTCTCCTCAACATCATTTCTTAAAAGAAGTTTAGTTAGGAAGAGATATGAGGGCACATCTCATAACTTGTGGAGGATAGGGCAGAAATACAGGTTAAAGATAGAAAGTTTATTCCTAAGTTAAAAAACCAAAGGATAACATGGTAGAAAGTTATATGTGAAATCTTTTCCCATTTTGCTAATTGCCTAGGGCTCTTTTATCCACTTAACATCTTTATATATCAGAAGCTACTTTCTGCAAACTTTTAAAGCTTTCGTTAATTCTTGAAAATACTTTAGGGAATTCCCTTTGTTCTATTGTAACACTTAATGGTTGAGAAGAATCTAGAGTAAATGTATGTCCTCAGTCAACTAAATCGATTCTCTCAGAAACGGGGCTTATTTGATTTCCTTAAGATCTATTTCCACATCTGGATTCAATGAGATCCAGATCCCCATTTGGGAAATATTGCTTTAAAATAAATAGCCCTCTAAATTCCACAGAAATTTTGGGGCTGGTAGTTAAGGACACTGGACTCCCACATGGCCAACTGCAATTCTAACCCCAGACCTGGTGGCTTGTTTTCCCACTTTTCCTTTCTCTCTCTCTCTCTCTCTCTCTCTCTCTCTCTCATATACTCTATCCCTCTCTGATCAAATTAAAATAAATAAATAAAGTTAATTAAATAATTCAAATAAAAATTCCACAGAAATTTTAATGACAACAAAGATAACATCATTATTGTAGAAATGGTCGAGACCCATATAAAAGTGATTTTTGCATTTGTTATGAGGAGATAACAGAAACCTATTTTAAATTATTTAATGGATATGTTAAAACAATTATTAGAATTGTTTCATTTATTGGGCTGCCCTACAGCCTAGTAGTTAAGGGAGACAGATCCCACATGACCTATCATGATTCAAACCCTGACTCCATTGGTTTGAAACATGTGCCAGGTATGGGTATGTGTCCCAAATCCCTACTGAAGGGAAAATCGAGGAGAAGGGATTGTGGTATGACCACACTTGGCTGGGAGGTACTTTCTCCCTCTCTTTCTGTCTCTTTGTCTCTCTCTGGCAAGCTCATATGCCCTCTGGAAAAAAAAAGTAAGGAAGTAAGTAAGTAAGTAAGTAAGTAAATAAATAAATAAATAAATAAATAAATAAAGAGAATTCTTCATTTATTTAAAGGTAAGTTTATGGTTTCCAGTAAGGATGTTTAGCTTTAGAGAACATACTGGAGTAATAAAATGTTTTTATTTTAAAAATCCATCAGGGCCATTTAGAGGTTATATAAGAACATATTAAACACACAAAACATCACACTAATTATTGTAGGGAAATTCACTGGGTTTTGCCCTTTGCCATTATATCAGTAAATAGAGGGTCAAGATATCAAAAAGTTATTTCTTATTAATCTTAAGAAAATACTCAAAGAGCTCAAGAAAGGACTCAAAATTCTCTCACACTGACATACAGATAATTGACATCTGCTTAATTGCATTTCTACTGAACATAAAATGCATTTCAGCAAAGGTACAAGGTGGCTGGATATCAGGTGGCTGGTCACACTGTTGGAGTACCAGACCTGGAAGCTTGAGAAACACACCGTGTGTGTGTGTGTGTGTGTGTGTGTGTGTGTGTGCGCACGCGCATGTGTGCCCCAAATCCTCCAAACTGGGAAAACTGGAGGAGAAGGGACTGCAGCACGACCATTCTTCATGCAGAGGAGCAGTGTTTTCTCTCTTTCCTTCTCTCTCTCTGTCTTTCGTTAGTGAGCTCATACACCCTCTGGCAAAATTTAAAAACAAAAACGACGGCACAAGATAGACTCAAAGGATGTAAATACTACACAGAAGTTTAAAAACATTCAAACATATTTGAGATATTTTAGGAACAAGAGGTATTTTTTAGAATCCAAAACTCCAACTAAATAATTCTGAATTTACTTAGGAAAAACTTTCATTTCAATAATTTTTTGACCTGCAAAAAATGGCAGCTTTATAAGATTTAAAGTAATGCTTCTATTTGCATGGTATAATTAACTTATGAAATATAACTTTCTGTCAAATCAAGTCTTACAACTATGAAATGGTGGACATTAATGGGTAGAAGGTTCTTAACCTCTGAATGTGTTGACTTGTGTCTGTAGAAGACTATTTACTTTCTTTTTTTTTTTTTTTTTTTCTTTTTTTTGGAGAGGTTTTTGCTATAGGGCGCGTGCGCTCGCCAGACAGACAGAGACAGAGAGATAGAAAGCAGGAAATCACCCCCCAGGGGGGATGGCCACGCCGCAATCCCTTCTCCTCCATTCTCCTCTCGGGATCTTGGGCACGCACGCACACGCGCCTGGCGTGAGTTTAAGCCGCCGGGTCCGGGACTCGAACCGCGGTCGACTACGTGGGAGTCCAGCGACATAGCCATTACGCTAACTGCTGGTCCCAAAGACTATTTACTTTCTTATATTAGCTTCTCATTGAAGTATAACAAATTAAGATAAACTTAGTCTCTTAGAACAGTATGTATGTACATACAAACTTTCTCAGAGTTTCCATGGTTAGGCAGCCAGCTATGACTAGCTGGGTCCTCTTGTGGTTTTGTGAACTATAGTCAGAATGTAGGTTAGACAATATTCTCATGTGGAAGCTTGACTAAAGAACGATCCACTTCAGGCTCACTCAGGGTTTTGGCAGAGTATGGTTCCTTGTAGTTGTAGGGCAAAAGGATTTGGATTCTTTCTGGTTGCTAGCTGGAGGCTATAATAGCTACAGTATACCTACAGTTTCTATAGCCACCTTGTCTCCTTGCCATGTTGGCTTTCCCAACATGGCCATTTACTACATTGAGCCAGCAAGGGGAGTCTCTAGAGTCAGTCTGCTAGCAATATGGAATTTTATGTGATGTGAGATAACCACAGAAATGACATTCTATCACCTTTTACATAGTCTATTGGTTAGAATCAAGTCACAAGTCCCATACACACTGAAAGGGAGGGGATTGCACAAAGACATGAATACCAGTAGGCAGGGCTCATTGAGGGGCAACCTTAGAGTCTGTCTTTCACACCATCCCAATGATATTTTCTTTCTTTCTTTCAGTCACAGCCCCCCCTTTTTTTTCTTTTTTTGCCATAGGGTGCATGTGCTTGCCAGAGAGAGACAGAGAGAAAGAGGGAAAGTGAAAAATCACCCCCTGGGAGGATGGCCATACTGCAATCCCTTCTCCTATAGTCTCCTTTCAGGATTTTGAGCGTGTATGCACATGCACCAGGTGTGATTTTCAAGTTGCTCAGTCCAGGAGTTGAGCTGTGGTAGGCCATGTGGGAATCCAGCATCTTAACTACCTTATCACTTGATGGCCTCAGAGTCTCAATTTTAAAAAATCCTTATTTTGATTAATTGATTGTAATCAGAGGGCATATGTGCTAACCAGAGAGAGAAAAAGAGAATATACTCCTCAATGGGGTGTAGTAATACCAGAACCTCTTTCTCCATTTTTCCATACTGTCGAAATTTTTGGCATGCACACCCATATGCTCAGTGTGTCCCTTAATCCACTAGGGCTGAGATTTGAGAGCCATGGTTGGCCATGTAGGATCTAGGACCCTTAACATCTAAGCTACAGGGCCAGCCCCAGAGCTCCAATTTTGTCCAGTTACCCCCTGCATTAGTCATCCATTAATGAGGCCATTTACAAATTAAACTAAAATTAGTTATTTAAAATGATAAATGTTTATCTCATGGGGCAAGAATTCAGGTATGCCTTAGCAGAGTCCTCTCACCCGGGGCCTCTCAGAAGTCTACAATCAAAATATCTATAATCATCTCCAGGCTTGACTGCAAAGAATTCACTCAAGACCCTCATCATTGTTGACAGGATTCAATTCCTCACAACCCACTAGACTGAGGCCCTCAGTTCCTCACTCTCTTAGCTGGAGGCCTCCTTCTGTTTCTTGTCATGTGGGCTTATTCACAATAAAGGAAGCTATATCAGTTAGGGGGATCAAACAAGAGAGAAGGAGACAAAAAAGGCAAGACAGAAATCAAATAATTTTTGGAATTCAATCATGAATATAACATCCTATTATCTTACTATATATTAAGTTTGTTAGAAGAAAATCACTATGTCCAGCTAATACTCAAAGGGACAAAGATAATATAAGGGTATAAATTCCAGGTGTTGGAATCATTGAGACCCATCTTAGGAACTTCCTATCATATCATTCCACAAACACTGCCCAATTTGATCAGGCATAAATTCTGATTAGTCTAAGACCAATCATGACAATTCTTTTCCCTTGCCACCATTGGATTGGGCATGGGCATGTAACTCTAATATGGTCAATGAGATAGGGGAAACAAACATGGAAAGTTCTGAAATACCTCTTATTCTGTTGGTTTAGTCCTAGCTAGAACTATAACATGTATTTTATAACTATGAAAGGAGCTATATTAAAGAAAAAGTGAATGTCTTGAGTATTTCAGAAGGTGTGCTTTTCAGGCTGCCGAGTCCAGGACTCAAACCATGGAGTCAGCTCTGTGGGATCCAGTGCCTTAACCACCATGCCACCTGCTGGCCTGACCTTGGGTTCTTAATGATAATGTTGAGCCACAGAACTTGTCAAATGATGATCTTCTGATTGCAGAACTTTGTTTAGAAAATAAACTTCTTGTTTAAGCTATTTTTACCTGAATTTTCATCATTTATAGCTGAATGCACCTTAACTGACACACTATGTTTATTTTATCTTTATTTATTTTAACTGTAGAAAAGTTTCTTGCCTTGTATCAAGAATGGATTGGATTATCTTTACTTTTTCCCTTCTAACTAGAAAAATATATAGAATTCTTAGATTCAGAGATATGTGAAGCACAAGTTTACTAAATGGGAAGAGCACACACAAACTAAACTTGGCTTACAAATTGCTTTTTGCCCATGTTTTGGTCTGCAATGGTCTGAACAAAATACTAAAATGCAACAAAACATTGGTTCTGAAAATATTGCATAAATATTTTTGTACGTCTCATTCTTCAATGTGTGTACGAAGCACCTGCGTATCTTGTTAAAATGAAGATTCTAACTCAGTTAGTGAGACTTGAGGCCTGAGAATCTACATTTTACCGCAAGTTTCAAGGTCATCTCAGTGTTGCGTACTGTGAGGACCATGTTTTGTTCAGAAAAGATGTAGGCATAAGGTCTGTTGGAAGTAGATTTCAGAAGAAAGTGAGATTTTAGGTTTTTGTTTTCTTTATTCAAAAAAATGACTTCCAATCTTCCAATGTTTGCTCAAATTGGTTTTGTTTCCCTACTTTTTTTTGCTTTGATCCATGAGAGATAATCATGAGCTTAAACATTACTAAAAATTTTAAAACAATGTCTCACAAGTCAAAAAACATTTAGTTTCTGATCTGTATTCATATAATTCTGTTGAATCATTGGGAAACAACAATTGCTTTTCAGTGTCGATTAGCTGAATATTTATTGGGGAGCAAATTGTATCTTAAAATAATGAGACCAAATGTCCTTTAATTCAGAAGATATTTTTTCTTTAAAAGAAGAAAGCTTCTCTTTGATGAGCTGATGGTAACATTATGTTCTTCTTTGCAGTCTCCTGTGACTACTGATTTACATCAAAGCTTTGCTGACAATTCAGCATTTTCACACTGTTCTTTGGACAGAGTGGAAATGTCAGGTAGTTTACTTTAGATTATTCACTACAAGACATGGGATATGACTTTTATTTAGGCTGAAAAGAGATGCAAATTAGTACTATGCTAAAACATTTCTGGAATGCCACTTTCGTTCCAAATCCACAAGCCTAAATCATATAACATGAAATTTGAAGCCTTTAATGGAAACGCTAAAAATTTATTTTATTTGGGATATATGTATCTTCAACTGAAATGTTAATTACTTTGCACTTGGTGAAGGTAATATACTGCCCTTTTTAGGATTTATCTACCCTTTTCAATTTAATATTAAGGTGTTTTGAAGACTCCAGCTTTATCTTTTGAATTAGTTAGGATACTTAAAAGCTCCTTAATAAACATTGGTCCTCTGGATGACAGGAAAAACATTGCTCTCATAATAAAGGATATGTTTACATAGCAATAAATCTCCCTTTTAAATTTCATTAACACTGTGGTACTGTAAAGGATAACATAATGCTGCCATGAAAAATCTTTGACATATTTAATATATAAAAATAAGTTTGTGAGGCCAGCAGGTGGCATAGTGGTTAAGACACTTGACTCCCACATGGCTAACCATGGTTTGAGTCCTGGACCCAGAGGCCGGAAACTCACGCCAGGCATATGTGTGTGCATGCCCAAAATCCCAGGAGGATAAAGGAGGAGAAGGAATTGCAGCATAGCCATCCCCCCAGGGGGTCATTTCTTGCTTTCTCTCACTGTCTCTCCAGAGAGTGCACATTTCCTATAGCTAAAGTCTCTCTCTCTCTAAAAAATGGTAATAATAAGTTTAATACTAAGACTAAACTACCTCAAATCAACTACAGGCTTCCAATTTTTGAATATGTTGTTATTTTAGATAAATATGCATAGCCCTTATACTTATGCTTAGGTAATTAATTTTACTTTACTTTTACTATATGATGAAAAGTAGGTTTTAATTCATTCTTAGCCAAACTATTTTTAAGTCCTAAATTTGGGAGAGGTCCCACCAATGATATTTGACTATATATTAAATATTTGGAGTAAATTACTTAGAAGCTACATTCTCAGGGATAAATAGAAAAACAATAAAATTTATAAAAGAAAATATAAAAATATAAATTATCCCCTTCTGATGCCCAGAAATAATTTCTGTTAATATTTTGACATATTTATTTTTAGTATTACAGTGTTCATACAGATATACATTTACTAAATTGGTATCATGTTTCAAATACAAAGAGCATGCACGCACACACATATACTCAGAGTTTTAAAAAAATGCTTGTTTTCATTTTTGTATTAGTTTTCTACGGCTGCCATAACCAATTACCACAGACTGCATGGCTTTAACATCAAAATGTAGTTTCTCATTATTCTAGAAGCTTGAAGTCTGACATAAAGGTGTTGGCAGGCTTTATTTCCTCTGAGGTCTCCCTCCTCAACTCTTAGATATCTGTCTCCCCCCGCCCCCGTGTCTTCACATGGCCTTCCCTCAGTAACTGTAGAGTTCCAAATTTCCTCTTCCTACAAGGACACTGGTTATATCAAATTAAGGCCCACACTAATAATGCCATTTTAACCGAATTACCACTTTATAGACCCAAAT
Organism: Tupaia tana; assembly: GCA_026018925.1. NCBI lineage: Eukaryota > Metazoa > Chordata > Mammalia > Scandentia > Tupaiidae > Tupaia > Tupaia tana. The sequence goes on along the minus strand of JAKSZU010000009.1, from coordinate 147,278,624 downwards.
GAGATCACATTCTGAGGTACTGGGATTTAGGACTTCAACATATGAATTGGAGGGGGAATAATTCAGATCATAATACTACTTAAAATGACATAATTAATGGTTTTCCACATCATTAAATATCCTGGTGTCATACAATCCAAATTTATGGAAATCCAAAATAGATTATTAATAATCTATTGTTTGTATGACTACATTCACATGCAAGAGATTTGGACACACATCAAAATACAATTTGTTGCAACTTTCAGAAGCACTAATTCTGTTTATGTTTATTCTTTTACTCAAAAACCAAATAATTTCTTTTTAACGTAAGTAACCACTTCACACAGTGTACTAAATATCAGACTATTCCTTTTTATTGAAACGATTGCACTTTAAAATATTTTTTGTATATTATTATGTTTTGGCATCTTAAAAATTCTTTCTAGTTGGGAAAAGACAACCCACTCTGGAGTAGCCAATTTTTAGAGGCAGCAAAGGGCCCAGCCTTGAGCCTGCCTGTGATAAGCAAACTAACCAATCCAGAGTCCCATCACCTCAGTCTGATCCATACTCCCATAGGAGACAGAGTTTTGCTGCCTTAATTATCCCAGGGCCCAGTACTAGGCAACTAGGGGCCACTCCTATAGGTTAGAGCCCTCTAATATTATTCGAACTGGATAATTACAAACTTATCACCATACCCTGCCAGGCTTTTTCCATAGAAACCTCCACAAAGGCTCTGGATTAATGATTTGCCCTCTCCCCTGTCTCCTGCCTCCTGACTACTCTCATGTCTGTCCCATGTGGCCCTGAGTGGCATGCTATGCCTCTGGCCCTTGGACCTGTGAGTATAATAAACTATATATTTTGTTTCTTGAGTGTCCTCTTATGCTCAGATCTGATGGACCATCTCATAGAAGAATATAAAAACAACCATGAACACCAATGAAGTCTGATAACCAGATAATTCTTGTTTTGTAATAATTGTTCTAAATACATGCATACCTACAATCTCATGAATCATGTCATTATAATATGTATTATACATATGTAAAAAGTTTTATCATTGTATGCCTATCTTTTAGAGCACATAAAGTTTTTCATTAAGATAGTCTCATCAGCACAAAATATCTCCAAGGAAGTGTAAAATGAGGTAGAGCTTTTTTTTTTTTTCTTTCTTTTTTTATTTTTTTTCAGAGAGGTTTTTAGCTATAGGGCGCGTGTGCTCGCCAGACAGACAGAGAGATAGAAAGCGAGAAATCATCCCCCAGGGGGGATGGCCACGCCGCAATCCCTTCTCCTCCATTCTCCCCTAGGGATCTTGGGCACGCAAGCACACGCGCCCGGTGTGAGTTTAAGCCACCGGGTCCGGGATTCGAACTGCGGTCGACTACATGAGAGTCCAGTGACATAGCCATTACGCCAACTGCTGGTCCCGAGCTTTTAAGTTTTTCAAATGAAAAAAATTAAGCATGGTGGTGTAAAATAAAACTCGCAGCAGGAGTTTGAATTAAAAGCTTTTCGATATGCTTCCCATTGAAAAGTGGGGGCTCTGCCTCCTCTCCTTGAATCAGGACTGGACTTTAACTGCTGTAATTACTAGAGTATACTAGAGTATGGTGGAAGTGATGCTGTGTTATTTTCAGAAGAGCCTTTAAGAGGTTGACTTCCCTTCCTTCCTTTTTTTTTTTTTTAATTTACCAGAGAGTGCGTGTACTTGCCAGAGACAGAAATGAGAGAACGTAAGAAAGCAATCCCCATGAGGCACAGTCACACCACAATCTCTTCTGCTCCAATTCTCTCTTATTTTAGAATTTTGGGCACACACAAACATGCACCTGATGTGTTTTTCAAGCTGCTGGGTCTAGGACTCGAAGTGTGCAGTCAGCCATGTGGGATACAGTGACCTTAATCACTAGACCACAGGCTGTTCCAAGAGGATGATGGTTTCAACTTTCTCCTTCTTGGAACCCTAAGCTACCATATACAAGGCATATGGGGAAAAAAAAGCATATAGCATGTATCCCTTGGAAGATGACATCAGAGGCCATCTGTCCATTTGCTTTTATCCATGGTTGGTGAAGGCTGGACATCATATCTTGTAGCTCTTCTGTGCTTAGAGGTTGAGCTTGAGTATGAGCACCTGAGATATGACAATAGAAACCGAGGTCAATAAAAGAAACATGGGAACCAGCAGTTAGCGTAATGGCTATGTCGCTGGACTCCCACGTAGTCGACCACGGTTCGCGTCCCGGACCCAGTGGCTTAAAACTCACGCCAGGCGCGTGTGCGTGCGTGCCCAAGATCCTGAGAGAAGAATGGAGGAGAAGGGATTGCGGCGTGACCATCCCCCCTGGGGGGTGATTTCTCGCTTTCTGTCTCTATGTCTCTCTCTCTCTGTCTGGCGAGCACATGCGCCCTATAGCGAAAAACCTCTCCAAAAATAAATAAATAAATAAATAAATAAATAAATAAATAAATAAAAAATAAAAGAAACATGGCCTTTGAGGCTGGATGCTGCCAGCTCCAGGTGAATATGAGTTTTCTGTTTTGAAGCAGATGCTGAAATCACGGATAAAGAGGATGTGATGTGGGACACCATGGTTACCTTCTATAAGCTCTCAGATTTTTTTCCTGTTTCAATCTAAAAGCATATTGCTTCATTTAGACTGTCAAAATAAGGAAGTAGTAATGAATTTTAAGGTCATAAGTAGATTCAAGGTAGCCCAAAGCCTGGTCCAGCATCTTTTCACTACTATAAAGGAGATCTTGCAATTTTTTTGTTTTTGTTTTTGTTTTATTATTGGGTTAGTTTAAAAAAAAACATATCTTAAAGACTGATAAAAAGGAGTCAGCAGATGGCATAACAGTTATGTCCCTGGACTCCAACATGGCCAACTGCATTTTGAGTCCTGGATCCAGTGGCTTGAAAATCACGCTGGGCATATATACATGTGTGCCCAAAATCCTGGGAGAAGAATGGAGAAGAAGGGATTGTGGTGTGATCATCACTGCCAGGGGCGAGATTTCTCACTTTCCCTCTCAGTATCTCTATCTGCCTCTCTCTTTCTCTCTCCCTCTCTCTGACAAGCTTACACACCCTAAGGCAAAAGCATCTTAAAAAAAAAAGATTGATAAGAATATGAAATTATGCTTAACATTATTATTCATCAGGAAATGCAAATTAAAACCATAAACACACACACACACACACACACACACACACACACACACACACACTCTACACACCATAATGGGTAAATTTATAAAGACTGACAATATCAAGTGTTGGCTAAAATGTGAACCATCTGAAACTCTCATAAGTCACTGGTCAGTTTAAAATTGTGCAACAATTGACTCAAAACTGCCTGGAAGTTTCTATTAAACAATCTTACATATACTGTATGATCCATTTTATCCATTAAGGTTCAGTCTGGAGGCAGACATCAAATAAGAACCATGAACTTTAAACGGAAGGAAGAAAATGCTAAGCCTTAATAAAGGTAGCATCTGTAGAAATTTAATTCTCAGGGCTGAGAGTGAAATGAAATAAGAACCTAGAAAGTCTTAGAAGAGGGGACCCTACAAGGCTGAGATTCAAACCTTTGGGGAAAGGAGAAGGTAACAGGCATCCTGTTGCCTCAATTGGAAAAGAGAAACCTGTGGGAGAACATTTACTGCTGTTTCACAAGAGTGCCAGCTCTGTGAGGACCCTTGCCTCACAGCCCATGCTCTGAGGGTTGTTAAACAAACAAACAAACAAAGAACTCAAAACAATAGAATCCTTTCATTTCCTGAGCCGTGCAGTCTTCCTTTCATCAATCTTTGTCACAGAGATTAACTTCAAGCCAGCTGATATAAGAGAAATATAGTCTGTAGAGTCTATTTTGTGTCTCATAAAATAAGGAAGAAGGGTAAATTTGGAGCTGAGAGGCAATAAATTAACAACATGCAGACATTTTAATTCCATGCCTAGCTTTATAGCAAAGGGAAATTAGTCCATATATCCAATAAGGGCTTATATAAAAACGCTCTTAGAAAAAGGTACAATAAAGAAACATAAAAAAATCCAAATGTCAATCAATAGAAGAATGAAAAAGTACTTACTTAGCAATAAAAAATAATAAACTGATATGACAATGACACATATGAATCTTAAAATGAATTCTTTTTGAGCCAAAAGGAGTAATATACAATTAGTACAGTCAGGGTTATCTATGGAAAAAGAGTGGATAGGTTCTCATAGATATGTAAGAAGGGATTTATTGGGGAAATTGCTCACTCAAGTATGGTGGTTGGGAAGTCCCAAGACAGGTTGTTTGCAAGCTGAAGATCCTGGGATGACTGGCCGAAATCTGAAGGCCTCAGAGCTGGAAAACTGGTGATATAACTCAATCTGAGGCTGAAAACCTGAGAAGCTGGGTTGTGGGGGGACACTGGTGTGAATCCTGGAGTCCAAAACAAGTGAAACCTGGGTTCTGAAATCCAAAGCAGCAGAAGTCTATCTTGCTCTCTCCAAAGAGACCCATCCGTCTTCTGGATTTGTTGTTTCTGGGTCCCTTGCTCATTGAATTGTGCTTGCCCATGTCAAGGGTGGATCTTTCACACCAAGGCTATTCGGAATTACATGTCAATCTCTTTTGGCAACATCCTCACTGACATACTCAGAATAATGCTTTATCAAGTTTCAAGGTATTCCTTGGCCAAATCAAGTTGACACCAAAACTACCATAAAAAACAATAAAGAAAATCTATATGATTTCGTTTTTGTAAGTTTTAGAATAGGCTAGTTAAGTTGTGGCAATGTGATAATATTAGACTAGTTATCATCACTGTGAGAGATTATTGACTGTTATGGGACATGAGAGGGAATTAGGGAATTTTGTGATGATAGAAATTTCATACATCTTGCTCTTGGTTGGTCCTGAGTGGAGATATGTGTAAAAAGTCATTGAACCTGGTTTCAGCCCCAACAATAAAGAGTTTAGGAGTCATCACTTTCATCTTCATGACAATGACAAAAATGCTAACCAAACTGAAAAATCAATGACTTTTTAAGACACATCGAATAATTGAGATTACTTTTTAAAATTTAAATATTTATTTCGCTATATGGCATGTGCGTTTGCCAGAGAGAGAGAATGAGAATGAGAAATCGTCACCCACAGGGGATGACCATGCCACAATCCTTTCTCTTCCATTCTCCTCTTGAGATTTGGGGCACACAGGCACATGCGTCCAGTGTGACTTTCAAGCTGCCTGGTCCAGGACTTGAAATACTCAGCTGGCCATATGGGATCCAACACCTTCACTTCCATGCCACCTGCTGGCTTTGTTTTAAGATATATCAAATAATTAATAGTGCCACCTTTAAATCTGGAGAGACAGGTCAACACAGAGAACCATAGTAAGATCAGCATAATGGCAGCAGAAGTTTATGATTTGTCCATTTTAATCTATGCCTTTTGTGCATCAAGATAATATGACATGACTTTAAAATTCTGAATGCCAAAACACAAAGTATTCTCAGTGAAACTCCTTTAATACATTTTTTAAAAGCTCACTAGATGGATCTTGATATTTTAAAAGTTGGGATCCAAAAATATAGAATTATGGTTGGAATGCAGATCCTGGAAAGCTCCACTACTGAAACAGAAACTAGTATGTACATTTTGTGGTGTACCTCTTCTAAATCATTGTTTAAGGCTAATATTCAAGAAAGATATGCCTCACATATTATCAGGCTATTCAATGTCATCATAAAACATCAGAAATGCTCACTTCAGTTAAATCCTATAAATTAATGTCATACTCAAGTGTTATTTACTGTTCCCTGAAATTTTGTTCATACAATATTCAACTGCAAAGGAAATTAGGACTCTATATCGTTTCTTCTCTCCTTTCTGCTATTTCTAAATGTTGCTAGGGTGGGGTGCAGTCGTGGTGGGCTTCATGAATGTTTGCCTAGAAGCTCAAAGTGTTAGCTAATCCACTGGGCTATACTGTTCCTTGGATTTCCTTTTGAAGGAAGAGATTAAACAACACTACTGCTTTAATTAAAAACAGACATAAAAGCAGAATCAGTGAGAATATGTGTGGTATGCATATGCATGGAATTAAGCAAAAGTTTTAGCAGAAAATGCAAATAAAGGTGTTTTTAGGCACAGAAGTGAAACTAGGGAATATATCCAAACACCAGCAATTCTAGAAAGCACTTTTCTAGCTCCCCCTGGAACTGGACTTCATAAAATTCACACAGTCATGATGCTGAGAGAAAAACCAGTTGGATCCGAGCACTTGTTTGCTCTTGCTTTTCATCTAGTCAGCCCAAAATGAGTGATTTTGCTCTGACAAGGGTTTCTCTCACAAGGGTCCTACAAACCTACAATATAAAAATACCAAAGCCTTTAAATAGCTCTGCCAGCTTACATACACAGAAAAGAGGATATTATTAGGGTATTTATATAGATTAAAATGTCAACATTTTGAACTGCAATTAAGGTTGTGCCAGCATTTCTTTTGTAAAGCTTTATTTTCAGGGATTCATAATTCGACATAATAATCATTCCCCATATAAAACTTGGCTCCCAAATTCACAGGATGCAAGGGTTTTATTTTAATCTTAAAATAAAACAAATTAGAGTTTTTTAAAAATAGGAAATGCCACAGTGTAGTGTGCTTATTTTGACATGTTTTGCCAAGTAAAAAAATCATTTTGAGATATTATTTTTCAGCCTAGTAGCTATTGCCATGATTATATTTTCTGTAGTATACGAGTGGGTCTTCAAAAAGTTCATGAAAATTCATATTATGAAAAAGCTATGCATGGATTTAAAAATATTTTGCACCAAAAATAAACTTGTGCTTTAATTTCTTTGTTTCACAAACTTTTTGAAGTCTTCTTATATGTAATTAAGTGTCTTGTGAAAAGTCTTTTAAATTGTCACAGTTGTGTATATATTTCCATGAATTCCAGATAAAGAAGCACAGTGTACATTTTTTATTTTAAAAAAATCTATGCATCAATTATCCATGGTTCAAAGAACCAATCTAAAGGACAAAATCTTCCAAGCAATTTCAGATTCAACAGAAAGTAGATTTGCTCTATATGGACAGTTAAGATGTGTTTTATGGCCATGAGAAAACAGTTAAAAACTAGAGGGAAAGTATTCTTGTAAGTAAATTTGTCCAGAGAGGGCTGCTTTGGTAGTACTGAATTCTGTGTCCTTAAATTTTTTCCTGGAATGATTTAAAACATTTCTTGTTACAGACATTGAAGAAAGGACTCTTTAATGTCTTGAAGAGTCTTTAATGACATTGATACTAGGCAAGAGTTTTTCAAACTTTGACGTTCTAAAATTTAAATCGTATTTTCTGTTCCTGTGGGCTGTAAGGAAAATTACAATATTCATAGTTAAAATTTTTACTTGTCCCCAAATATATACATATGAGCAGGCTATTTCTTTCAACCAATTTCCAGTTGTGTATCATGGGTTAGAGAATGCAGAAGGGAGCTTACAAGCTATTTATGAGGTATGAAATATCTGAACTAAAACTATGGAATATCTTTTTTAGGATTAATATCTAAAATTGGAATTCCCAGTGGAGGAGTCATAGGATAATTTGCTTCTGAAATATATTGATAAATTGACCTTAAAGTTTCACATTAGTTCATATATCTATAGTGTGTAAGAGTGCTTATTTTTTCACAGCTTTCTAACACAACAGTTGCATTTCGAAATAGATTCTTATGTCTTAATAAAATTGAGATGAGTGCTAGCCCTGTAGCACAGGAGTTAGGAGCTGCGCAGAGGAAGCTGGATCACACATAGCTGATCAGAATTTGAGCCGGGTCCTGGCAGCCTGAAAATACATGCTGGGTAGGTTTCTGGCTGGATGGAGAGTTGGAGGAAAAAGAATTGTGGCATGACAAGGCCACATGGGGGATGCTCTCTCTTTCTCATGCATATGCACATGCCTTCTAACCCCAGACAAAAAAAGAAGTGAAATTCACACAAATTCAATCACTTCAAAGCAAATAATTCACTGATATCTAATACATTCACAGTATTCACCACTTCTACCTGGTTCCAAATACTTTCTTTTTCCTTTTCTTTCTTCCTTTTTTTTTGTTTTTTTGAGAGAGATTTTTGCTATAGAGTGCATGTGCTCACTGGAGAGACAGAGACAGAGAGATAGAAAGTGAGAAATCCTTCCCCCTTCCCCAGGGAGGATGGCCACGCCACAATTCATCCTCCTCCATTCTCCTCTTGGGATTTTAGGCACATATACACATCAGCCCAGCATGAGTTTTAAGCCACCGGGTCTGGGACTTGAACCATAGTTGGCTACATGGGAGTCCAGTGCTTTAACCACTATGTTACCTGCTGGCCCCCCAAAACATTTTCATCACCCCAAATGAGGCTCCATATCCAGTAAGCAGAATAGGTAAGTTTTACCTATACTTTTATCAGTGAACCAGTCTTGAGTGCATGCCTGATATTTGGTATCACCTGTGATTACCGTCTGCAAAATATCAGTTCCAAACTTCACACCCTTTAAACACAGGCTTTTGTCTTTCTTATTCATCTATCCTTACATCTTTATTCAAATAATTCTTTATTTCATTGAAATCTCATTATATTCTTTAAAAATTGGCAGATCTAGAACCACTAAATTAGCAACACACAATCCTTATCAATAATCAAAACTTTGAAATTGAGTTAAATATGATGTCCCTGTATACAATAAAAATCTGATTTGGGTAGACAGCTAAAAGTGGGAAAGGATTCAGGGGTTTCTAATCCTCTTTCCTTACTTAGTATTTATCTTCCTCCCCTGGTTTGTTAAGTGTGTGTGTGTGTGTGTGTGTGTGTGTGTGTGTATTTATTTTCAAATTTCATATTAAAGCTCAGCAGAAGAGAGGATTATGGGAAAGAATGGTTTTATACAAGTACAGTTGTCATCTGGCTCCAGTTCTCCCTGGTGGATAGGCATAAAACCCCTAACTATCTCTCTCCTCTTTTAGCAGATCTCTGGAGACTCCCCTGTTGGGCTTTTCTGACAGTCTCTTGCTTCTTGTTGCTGCTGTCTCCCTGAGTATCTTTTTATCTAGGAGATCCACTCCACAAGACTGTCTGTGGGAGTCCCAGCAATGGTGATGCTCCTTTAAAATAGATTTAACAAGAAAAAGCTAATTCTTTTTTTCTTTTGCCCCAAATAACCTTCAACCATCTTTCTCTGTCTTGCTGCCTTCTGGCTGATAGCCAGACATTTGTCTGATGATTCTCCAGGCTGTACTCGACACCAGTCCATTGTGTCTGCCAGGTGTAAAGAATAGTATCAAGCTTTCAGAGAAGTTCCCTTAAAGCCCCTTCTTAACAGGTTTGTAGCTGGAAGATGACATCCCTGCTCTTCTCTTTTTGTGAAGTAAGAAAGTATGAGCTCTCAACCCAGCAACAGCTCTCTTCAAAGAAATTGCTTCATAGAACCTTAACTATTTCTTCCTTCTCCATCCTTATATATCCTACTGAGGGATGAGATATTTTCGTTTTTGTTTTTTCAAGTCATGAAACTTATTTTTGGATATTTTGGAGGATAGTATTAGGATATACATTAGGTGTTTTTCCTTTCTAAAAATTATTTTATTTATTCACAGGGAAGGAAAAACTAAGAAAGGGGCTCCAAGTGAGTCTCACCATGCCTGCCCCTGACATGTTCAGGTGAACTGGGATTTGAACCTGGGCCTCCCATATGGCTCCAGCATCACACAGTGGTGTCCCATCACCTACACTACTACAGTTGGGCCTATTTCAGGTATTTTTTAATGTTTCCCTTGACAACCTTGAATATTGTGCCTTTCACAACTCACTTTTGTTATCTATTATTTTTTTCCCAGTTTTTTGCTATAGGGTGGTGCACTCACCACAGAGAGACAGAAAAAAAGAGAGGGAAGGTGAGAAACCATACCTAGGAGTGGGAGTGAATGGGATGGTCACATCATTTTTTCCTCTATTCCCCTCTCGGGATTTTGGGCATGCATGCACACATGCCTGGGACCCAAGCCATGCAGTCAGTCATGTGGAATACAGTGCCATAACCTACATGCCACTCACTGGCCCGCTAATAACTTTTATATTACAAAATCTCTCTCAATACTCCCAAATTATTAATACGATCATGTTAAATATTAAATATTAAATATTTCAAACACACAGGAACGTTTAGAGAATAACAGAACATCAGGACCAGCAGTTGGCATAACAGCTATGTCGTTGGACTCCCATGTAATCGACCACTGTTCAAGTCCTGGACCTGGTGGCTTAAACTCACGCCGGGCACAAGTGCATGTGTGCCCAAGATCCCAAGAGGAGAATGGAGAAGGGATTGCAGTGTGGCCATCCCCCCTGAGGGGTGATTTTTCTCTTTCTGTCTCTCTGTCTCTGTCATTCTGGTGAGCACATGCACTCTATAGCAATCTATAGCAAAAACCTCTCCAAAAAAAAAAAAAAAAAGAAAAGAAAAAAGAGAATAACAGTACATCTAAATATCTATCAGCCAGAAGAACAAATCATGACTTCTGGCCACAGCTATGGTTTTCGATTTTTACATGGGGCATTTTATTCCTAGTCAGGGAGTCTATACTGATTTAGAGGCATCTTTTCATGTTTCTAACTTTGTGCTGATGCAAGGCATTTTTTTTCTATATCTTGGTAAGCTTTAAAACCCAAACCTTAGCCTTAAAATGAGTTTATGGGTTCTTTAAAGCTCTTTCTCTGTACCCTATCACATCCTTAACAACAAGCTCAGTGCTCTGGACTTACCTTCTCATTTCCTCTTTGTTTCAGGCACTGGGGATTTCCCTTTCTTACAAGTTCAGCCATGTATTTTGTTATTGTTATACTTTAGCCAGGATATCTAGGAGTTTATAGCACAGGAGGAGTTTTATGCTAATTTAAACTGCCTTCCTTATGTCAGAATAAGAAATCTCCATTCATTCCTGAACTTACTCTATTCTCACTTTGAAAATTATTCTTAAGGGGCCAGCAGTGGCATAGTGGTTATGTCGCTGGACTCCCATGTGGTCAAACATGATTTGAGTCCCAGACTTGGCAACTTGAAACTCACACTGGGTGCCTGTGCTTGTGTGCCCAAAATGCCGAGAGGAGAATGGGGGAGAAGTGATTGTGGCATGGCAATCTCCCCGGGGGGTCATTTCTCACTTTCTGTCTCTCTGTCTCTCTGGAAAGCACATGAACCCTATAGCAAAAATCTCCCTAAAAACAAAAACAAAAACAAAAACAAAAAACAACGTAAAATGATCTTTTCTAGGACTCTAGCCTTGTTCATATTGAGACATACCGTTGAAAATTATGTCTATCACTCTCTTATTTGACTTTTCAGAGGCACCAAATACATTTGACCCCACTGTTATTTGACAAATCCTCTAGCTTTGATCACAACAGACTTACCTGGCTGTTCCTAATCTACTATTCCTTCTTCTACTAACTCCAGTTTAAAAATGTTTGACCTTCATGTTGAAATGTACCAGGGTCACTACTCTGCCCTTCTGTATTCTCCAACTTTATTACATCCTTATAGAATGTGGACTGAATAATTGTTCCCAGATGTTCACTTCTCCTTTGCCTCTATGAGGATCATTTATCGCTGACCACTGATATGTGACATGTAGTGCTGCCCTGTGGGTAGAGTGTACTTTGCTACTTCATATGACTTGCATTGAATGAGGAAATGTGAATAGAAGTGATGAATGCCAATTAGAAGTAGACACTTAGTGAGCGATTGTGTTTTTCTACCTAGTTTCTTCCTTATTTTCTCTCTGCTAGGAAGCTGGAATTTCTCATTATCAGCTGTTCCTTCAGCCTCATTCTGAGAATGAGGAAGATATGTGGAGCCCAGAAGAACCACAGTGATCTCTCTTTTCACAATGACACGTACAGGAAATGAACTGTTTTGTTGTGGTTGTTTGGGACTGTAGCATGATATAATATAAACTGACTGCTACAAGATCCAGTTCATCACTTAAAATTTATTTCTCCAGCCCTAAACTTAGATTAAGCTATAGTCTCACACAAGTAACTTTTCATTGATGTTTTACTTAGCAAAAATAAGATCAGTGTTAGATATAGGTTGATATATCTTATTAAGTAAGATAAAAAATGAAACTTCCACCAGATAACTGGCTGTGATTTTTTATCATCACATGGGAACTACTGTTTGGGAATGTCCGTCTATACTGTAGAAGTTCGCACACACTTGGGGAACTAAAGTTCTTATGTTTGCTGGTTAGCCAACATCCTTTGAGTCATGGAAATATAATAAGCCCTCCGAATGTTTTGTTTTACAATGCCTAATGCATTTATGAATTTCAATAAAACAATTTAATAAACCAGAATTAATCATTTAAAGATACATTTAGATGTCTTCAACTGCCATTAATCTATGCTCATACGAGCAGAGGGACATTTTAAAACTATTGTTAATGTAGATTAACCCTATATGGCAGTTGTTATTTAAAACTATTGGGTTGACATAAAGTCATGACATATTTTTTTTCTGTCCAAAAATGGGTCATGACTTTTCTGATGACCCAGCATTTAGAAGATAACACTATAATTTGAATAAAATAAATTTTCATAATTTATAAATATGGCAGGTTCAAACTACATGTCATATTTTTATATAACTGTTATCACAAGTATATATGGGTTTTAATCTAGTAATCTTCATTGAAATCTAGTTTATTTGCATGAACCACTTATGTAAAATCACCCTAATTCCTTAACATAGTATTCGCTCATAAAATAATTAAATTTTTATTCTCAAATCGTGTAAATAAACATTGAATAAAACAAAAAAATTAACTCTTATCTTTTCAAACAAAAAAGTGACCAAAGCAGTCACTCATTTGAGATAGCAGAGAAAATAATGGAGGGGTAATTATTAAGAAGGAAAATGCTTTTTTCTTAGAGTATATAAAGTTACTATCAATATACATTAAAACACTGAGCATTAGAACAGCCCTTCTTCAAAAGACAGACAGCTCCATGGCTCCTGCGATCTAGCCATTTTGGGAGAAAGGAAGATGTCCCACTGATCACTGGGCTTCCAGCATACAAAATCCGCGTGGTAGGAAGACTGCCCTTCAAGTCTCCTGTCTCTGTATCAGTCTTTGTCTCTCTCACCTCTGTCTCTGTCCTCTCTCTCTGTCTTTTTTTAAATTTTTGCTTTTTAGAATTTTTTAAGGTGAGGCGTTTTACAGGGCCTTTGGCCCCTCCTAGGCCTTTATCTTGTAAATTATCCCCCCTCCTCCTCCCAGAACAGCCCTTCTTCAAGAGACAGACAGCTTCATGGCTCCTGTGATCTAGCCATTTCATGCAGTGCGCAAGCGTGCCACACGTTTTTCTAATTTTTGAGTTTTATTGAAATTTTTTAAATATTAATTTTTCTTTTTTAGATTTATTTAAAAGTTTTTCTCTTCTTTTTCTCTGTTTCTTGTCTGTTTTTTGCTGTTGTTGGTATTGTTTCCCTCTCTCTGCTTCCTTTTCTGCACACTCCTCGACCCTCAGATTGAACTTCCAAGTTTGGGAAGAACTCGACCATCCACCAGATGACTAGAAATCACTGCAGGATCACAAGAACTATGAGGAAGCAGGAAAATACCTCTCCCACAAGGGAAACAGATAGCTCCTCTTCATCCACACACAGTTCAATGGAAATCATGGAAATGTCTGATAAACAATTCAGAACATTCATAAAGGCAAAGCTAATAGAGATGGAAGAGAAGAGAGACAAGGAACTGCTGAAGAGGAAGGAGAAAGGAGTTGAAGAGTTCCAGGAGGTGAGGAAATTCATGCAAGATCTTAAAGAGGAATTTCACACTTTACTAAGAATCAGATGGAACTGTTAGAGATGAAGGCTATAATACAAGAAGTCAAAATCTCCCTTGAAAGTATTAAAAGCAGACTAGATCATACAGAAAATAGAATCTCAAATGTAGAAGAGAAAATGGCTGGCCTAGAAAAATCCACCATGAAGACTGAGAAAATGGCCCCAAAATTTGAGAATAATATGTGAGAAGTACTAGATACAATTAAACGTCCAAACATACAGATAATAGGCATCCCAGAGGGTGAAGAGACTCATAAGGGCATTGATAATCTATTGCATGAAATCCTGCAAGAAAACTTTCCAAACCTGGAGAGGCACTCAAAGATTCAGTCCCAAGAAATACAGAGGACCCCAAATAGAATCAACCCAAGAAGATCTTCTCCAAGACACATTATAGAAAGATTGACCAAAACCACAGACAAAGACAAGATACTAAGGCTGGCAAAAGAAAAAAGGCAAGTTACTTACAAAGGGTATCCCATCAGACTAACGGCAGACCTCTCATCGGAAACAATGCGAGCGAGGAGAGAATGGGAAAATATATTCAAAGTATTAAGGGAAAAGCAATTTCAACTGGGAATTCTGTACCCAGCAAGGTTATCATTCATTTGGGAAGAAAAGACATGGACTTTCCCAGATAAACAAACCCTGAAAGAATTTACCAGCACCAGACCAGATCTCCAAGAAGTTCTTAAGGGAGTGCTATATCAGTAAAATTAAATGCAGACACACAGAAATAAGAGCTCAAAAACTAAGAAAATGGGCAACTTAATTGTAGGGACAATGTTTGGAGATGAATATTATATCCCAGAATTCAATCTGGAAGATCAAACCTGAACATAAGACTGAACTGAGGAAACAACATTCTGTGACTTGACTAAATTATTGCTGCTTTTCTCCTAAGCTTTGTTTTCTGGTTTTAAAGGATTTTTTGTCCTGTCTTGAGCTGTCGATAGGTGCATGTACCTACTCTTTGAACAGAATACTAACCTGTTTCTAGGCTTTAAGTTTCAAGGAAATATCATTACCAGTTCAAAACTACTCTTCTTGAAATTACCTACTGAAAGTAGTTAGATTACTTATGATATTGTATGATCAACAAAATGTTGGGGGAAAAGGAATGGAAGACAACTGTATATAGCAGAGATAGTGTAATAAGAGAGTGGGAAAGGGCAGAGGGTCAAACATGGGGTAAAAAACATATATATACATATACATATGTATGAAAGTAGAAATGGAATATTATTGATGATAACATGCATGATTAAGCCACTATGCAGTTTATTCTAGATGGGAAACCACATTTAGTACGTTGTGATGATGCTCAAGGAATGAATGTTAAGTAATTAAAAAAAAACGTTGAAGGAGGAAAAAAAAACGGTAAAACTGTTCGTATCGAAATTTAAAAAAAATAAAGCATATTTGATGACTGCAGTAAGCTATATAGCCCCAGCTGGGTACTACTTTATAATATGTTCATTCTACTCACTGGGGTTTATGCCTAAAGTCAGACTTGGGTTCATGTATAGGTATATATCAGCTGTGCTAGCTATTGGATATATTTAGACTAATTAAGTTCATTAGCAAATCAATTAAATGGGGGGGGAGGCATAGAAAGCAACCATGGATACCAGAGACAATTTGGGAGGAGGGTGGTACATGGCAGAGGGTGAGGGATAAGGAATCAAGGATGGCAAAACAAAAAACAAAATATACAAGACATAAGAATTGGAAAATTATTTGCTGAAAACATGTATGTTGGGAACCAGCAGTTAGCGTAATGGCTATGTCGCTGGACTCCCACGTAGTCGACCACGGTTCGCATCTCGGACCCGGTGGCTTACAACTCACGCCGGGCGCGTGTGCGTGTGTGCCCAAGATCCCGAGAGGAGAATGGAGGAGAAGGGATTGCGGCGTGACCATCCCCCCTGGGGGGTGATTTCTCGCTTTCTGTCTCTATGTCTCTCTCTGTCTGTCTGGCGAGCGCACGCGCCCTATAGCGAAAGACCTCTCAAAAAAAAAAAAAACATGTATGTTGATGTGCTTGATTGAGCCAATACACAGTGTATTTTGGATGGAAAATTCATTTGTATGCTGTAATGATGTATAGTGAATTAATGTAAAAAATAAATAAATTTAAAGAGAAAAAAAGATCACAGCAAGAAATAAAATAATCAAACTGTAAAAAAAAAACAAAAAAAACAAAACAAAAAAAACACTGAGCATTATAAATGCAAACTTATGTGGACATGGCATAATAAATGCATTGCACCCAGAGAGGTTGTGGAAGCTCCCCATTCCCTCCTCAATTCTTGGCCCTGTGCACACACTCTTTGCCTGGCTCCTTGTATAGTCTTACAGTATCCTTCATAATAAAGTGATGAATATAAAAAATTACTAAACTTATGGTAACGTGAACATTTTAGCATAGTTTTCTAATCCGTATTATATCAATCATTTACCAATAATTTTTAAAAAATTATCTCATGTATGAGTAAGTGTGTACACAATTATTTTACTGTGAGAGTGATTTCAAGTACTTTATAGTCAGGTATAAACACAAAACATTAAATAGATGAGAAAATATGGAAGAAGGGAAGCTAATGGTAGACTAGAAGGCCCAAAAGTTATGAACATTTTATTAAAGACAAACTGATATACAATGAGTAAATGCAAAAAATTTTTTAAAAAGACCAATAGACTATTGGTCAAAACAAGTAGGAAATATGATTAGTAATAAGTATTATAAGGCAAAATACCCTAGTTATTTTTAAGCAAATAGACACAGTAAAACAACTGAAAACTTTTAAGGATTTAAAAAAATATTGATACAAGAGAGAGTCTCCTATTCTTTTTTTGGATAATTGTCAAAGGGCACATGCACTGGCCAGAGAGAGAAAGAAAGCAAGAGAAAGCATCGCCTAATGAGAGTGGTCATGCCACAATGCCCTCCTCCTCCATTTTTCCATCATGTCAGGATTTGGGACATGCATGCACATGTGCCCAGCATGGTTTTCAAGCCACGGGGGCCAGTATTTGAACTGCAGTTATTCACGAGGGATCTGACCACTGATCTACAGTACTTTACCACTGCACTAAGGGGCTGGCCCTAGAGAAGTTTCTCTGATAGGATATTATAATCACTAATGCTGCTCTCTGATCTCTGTCTCTCTTCTCCTTCTGGGTATAAAGAATCTTGAATTTCCTGGATTGCCTAGTTGGGTAGGACAATGTAACTCGTTATCAATTAGTTGTTAGTGCAGGTACCACAAGTTACTTCTGGGTTATAGTGTTTAATTGTTGATGTGAAACCATGTAAAGGTCCTTTTTTTATGATTTCTTACTTATGTTCAATCATTGCACATCTATGTAGTACACAATATGGTTTTTCAAATTATGTATGATAATCAAATCAAGAATATTACCATACATGTCATTTTCAATAGAGACCTTTACATTCTTGTGTTTGTTAAGTGTTCCTTCCCTTTGCCCATCTCACCTACCCTCTACTATCCACTCTTCCTCTGTAGTCTCTGGTATCTACACTTACCCTTCCTACTATGATATCTTTGAATCTTAGATCTTATTATTTCCCTTTCGCTCAGAGATCAGCAACATTTGAGATTCTGGATGCCATCTATCTTAATCTTCGAGTGACTACAATGAACAAAGCATCTTCCCTTCAACCTGTGATGAGCATGAAACCTAGGAAGAAAATGCATCTTTGTCATTTCAAGGCCCTAGATTTTGAAGGATGCTTCTTACTGTGGTACATCCCAGCCTATGCTGACTGATATACTCCTCACAAACACATCCTATGCAATATGGTGGCTTAGCTTCAGCCACAAGTTGAAATAATGCAATATTTTTTAAAAAGGGATTTTTTTTCCCATTACCTCTTAAGATTTTTTTTCACATTATTGCTTATGAATAAAACCACTAACAATACAGTGATGATTCCTTGGGAGATCAAAAAAATGTGGTCCCCGCACTCAATTCTATCATTATTTAATACAAGTATTACATTTTGAGCAGTGCTATACAGCAGGTACTTAACTAAAACCACAAATATGAGTAACATATGTGAAATTAAAAAAAAATTATGTGACCAGCAGATGATGTAGCAGTTACATTACTGGACTCCCATGTAGTCGACCATGGTTTGAATAGGACCTGGTGGCTTAAAACTCATGCCGGGCACATGTACATGCATGCCCCAAATCCCAGAAAGATAATGGAAGAGAAAGGATTGTGGTATGGCCATTCCCCCTGGAGGGTGATTTCTCACTTTCTGTCTCTTTTCATCTCTCTGGTGAGTGCGCATGCCCTATGGCAAAAAAAAAAAAAAAAAAAAAAAAAAGGCAAACCCAAAAAACATTTTATGTCTGAGTGTGCACACACAAGCACACAAGAGAAAGAGAAACAGAGTGAGAACCCGCCAATAGGGTCTAGTTATTCCACGATTCTTTTCTCTCCAATTTTCCATCCTATCTGTATCTCAGGTATGTGGGTGAGCACCCATGAATGAAGGTAACAGGGCTAGAACTTGAACCCTGGTTGGCCATGTAGAACTCAGCCTCCTATGTGTAGTAGTTCTTACCTTTTTTTTCTCAAAGTATGGGAATATCTTTCCGGATCAGAAATTATAACCACTGTGCTGCAGGGCTGGCCTCACATATGTGAAATTAATTTTAGGTAATATATTTATTTCAATATATGTGAAACAATACTTTACCATGTAATAAATATATTATTAATACAGGACCTGCTGTGGTGGCACAGGCAGTAGGATGCTGGAGCCATATGGGAAGGCCTGGAGTTCAGACTTAGGGTTAATTTGAACATAGTGTGCTCAGGATCCTGGCTCACTGAAAGTCTAGAAAAGAATTGTGGCATGGCAGGATTCTGCCAAGTGTCCCTGTATCTCTCTGTACCTCTCATCAAAGAGATAAACAAAATTTAGAAAAAAAATTATTAATGCAATATTTTACTTTTTTTTTGTACTGAGTCTTAGAAATCCAATGGATATGTGACACATTAATATACCTCAGTTCACAGTAGTCACATTTCAGTGCTCAGTTGCCATGTGTGACCAGTGGCTATGGTATTGGACAGTGCAGCTTCACAGGCTTTAGAGCCTCATGAGATAACTGATATGCACAGCCTACAGGTAATCTTTTATAGATCTTACTTTTTCTTGTGTGCTTTATTTAAAAACTATTTTTAAAATTATTTAATTTTATTAATTATTATTAGTAGTATTTAATTTGCTCTAGGGCAAGTGTGCTCACCAGAGCGAGACAGAGAGAGAGAAAGTGAGAGAGGGAAAGTTAGGAAGAAAGTCACCAGGTTCAGGAGTGGAACCACAGTCAGCCACATGGGAGTCCAGCAAATTAACCACCATACCACCCGCAGGCCCCTTGCTTCTGTCCTTCTTTCTTCTTTCATTCTTCTTCTTCCTTTTTTTTTCTATAGGGTACATGCACTCACCAGAGAGATAGAGAGACATAAAGTGAGAAATCATCCCCCAGGGGGGATGGTCACACCACAATACCCTCTTCTCCATTCTCTTTTTGGGATTTTGGGCACACATGCACACATGCCCAGAGTGAGTTTTAAGCCATCAGATCCAGTATTCAAACCGTGGTTAGCCATGTGGGAGTCCAACAACATAATCATTACACTATCAGCTGGTCCCTCTTGCATTTTTTTTTCTTTTTTTCTTTTTTTTTTTGGAGAGGTTTTTGCTATAGGGCGCGTGCGCTCGCCAGACAGACAGAGAGAGACAGAGAGATAGAAAGCGAGAAATCACCCCCCAGAGGGGATGGCCACGCCGCAATCCCTTCTCCTCCATTCTCCTCTTGGGATCTTGGGCACGTACGCACACGCGCCCGGCGTGAGTTTAAGCCGCCGGGTCCGGGACTCGAACCGCGGTCGACTACGTGGGAGTCCAGCGACATAGCCATTACGCTAACTGCTGGTCCCCCTCTTGCATTTTTTAATAGAATAAATATAGTGGTATGAATAAGACCAACAACATATATGTATATGGCTAAATATATATACATATGTTTAAGATTCTATTATTTTACAAGACTATAAAATGAAGATATTCTTTATAATTAAGCAAAAACAAATACAAAATTACAAATACTTTATACATGAGTGAAATGTAAGTATTTAATAGCCCAAATGATTACAAAACCCTGCCTATATATATGGCAACTCCACTTCATCATAATAGTCCCAGCAATAGCTGCAGCTGGTCACAATCAATATTTTCTTTGACACAAACCTGTCTTTACTTACAAAGTGAGAAATAGATATTTAGGGCATAAAGCACAGTCACAGTTATTTTAGTTTGAACAATAATTGATAACTAAGTAACAAATCAGTTGCTATATCTATGAATTATGGAAAGACTCATCAACTGTCTACCTAGTTTCAAGTACTATAATACCTGGTGAATCTTGCAAGATCATCTGCTTACAATTTACATGCCTAAATAAAATAATTTGACCTACTGTAGAAGATCACCATATATAAACAAGGCTTGAGAATGTGTGAAGAAAATGAGCTTTGATTTAGAATAGCTGGTATAAGTAATTCTTTCTGATGACAATCATCTAGCAAGTAGAGCAATAAAACCTGGCTTTAATCTATAGAAATATATCCATTTTGCTATTTACCTCAATGGGTATAAAATACAAATAGAACGTTCACAGGTGATTTTCAGTCAGTAACTTAGCTGTGAGAGATGCAGAATACACTGCAGTTTTATTCCACTTTGAATTAGTACTACACTTGATAATAAAATACTTCTCTATCACTTTGACTTTTACAGAAATTTGTAAAGGCACAAACAGCTGCTGGGGAGATCAGTATTAAATTGCTACAAGATAACCTTTCTATAAAGTAAAAGGCCAAGTAAAGATCAGTAAAACATGAACATAGTGAGTATTTAATAGATTTCTCCATGGGGTGGTAAAGAATAAAATAAAGGTGAGTATTAAAATAACTTTGCCTAAGCCAACCTGATCCTTATGTAGAATATTAGTCAAAGAATACAAAGTGGACTGACCCTAATAAAAACTGATTAGACTAGGCCAGCAGGTGGTGAAGTTGTTACATTGCTGGTCTCCCAAATGGCTGACTGTGTTTCGAGTCCAAGACCTGGTGGCTTGAAAATCATGTCAAGTGAGTGCGAGTGTGCTCATGATCCCAGAAGGAGAAAGGAGAAGTGATTTCAGTGTAGCCATCTCCCCAGGGGCGTGATTTCTCACTTTGCCTCTCACTGTATCTCTCTGTTCTGTTTCTCTGGAGAGTGCACATGCCCTATGGCAAAGCCTCTTTAAAAACTTGATTAGGGGGACCAGCAGTTAGCGTAATGGCTATGTCGCTGGACTCCCATGTAGTCGACTGCGGTTCGCATCCAGGACCCAGTGGCTTAAAACTCACGCTCATGACGGGTGCGAGTGCGTGCGTGCCCAAGATCCTGAGAGGAGAATGGAGGAGAAGGGATTGCGGCGTGACCATCCCCCCTGGGGGGTGATTTCTTGCTTTCTGTCTCTCTGTCTCTCTCTGTCTCTCTGGCAAGCGCACGCACCCTATAGCAAAAAAAAAAAAAAAAAAAAACAACAACAAAAAAACCTTGATTAGACTAGACTAAACCCTCTTCCACATAAATAATGAAAGTCAAGATTGGAAAACATTGAGACTTTCATTTTACTTGATCTCAAAAAGGCAGATCCTAAAGGAAGAAACTTCTACCATTTATCTCCTTGTCTTTGACTTTGGTTCTGGTTACTTACTGCTTTGTAACAAATTACTCCAAAACATAATGAGTAAAATTCTGCCTTATTTTGTTCATGAATTTGTGGGGTAAGATTCCTGGAAGAGCCCTCTGAATGATTCTTCCTTAGGGACTCTCAGATGTCAGCTGAGACTACTGTCATGTGAAGGTTCGACTGGGCTGGGTACCAAAGTGGCCCATTCACAGTTAGTAGTTGATGTTGTGTTTTGGCTTGGACCTTACTAGGGCAGTCAACTGGGGCACCTAAAGTGTCTTCTCTACCATGATGGCCTTAAGATAGTCATACTTTTAACAGAGCGACTGGCTTCTTAATGACCTTGTATTGGAAATCATATAGGGTCAGTTCCTCTGCATTTTTTTTTCATTTGGAAGTCATTTTAATTAACACAAATGTTCAAATCAGTTCTGATATTTTTCCTGAAGGAGCTGGTGAGAGGAAAAGTTAAGGGCTTTTGAATAACAGTTTTTTTTTTTTTTTTTTGGAGAGGTTTTTGCTATAGGGCGCGTGCGTTCGCCAGACAGACAGAGAGAGACAGAGAGATAGAAAGTGAGAAATCATCCCCCAGGGGAGATGGCCACGCTGCAATCCCTTCTCCTCCATTCTCCTCTCAGGATCTTGGGCACGCACGCACACGCACCCGGCGTGAGTCTCAAGCCACAGGGTCCGGGACACGAACCGCGGTCGACTACGTGGGAGTCCAGCGACATAGCCATTATGCTAACTGCTGGTCCCTGAATAACAGTTTTCAAAACAAAATGGTTCACAACCGAACAGGTTACATTCTATGAGTCAAAGTCTATAGGAGTCTCCATAGATACAAGGAAAGGTGAAATTGATTCCACTGCTCAACTGGAAGAGTATAAATTGCCACAGCTTGATATATAAAGAAGTATCATAATGACCAGCCCGAAGGAAACCTCAACAGACAAATGACAGGACCACTGTATTTCTTTGAATAATACATGGTACAGCAGTAATCAATCAGACACTGGAAAGAAATTAAAATTTCAATTAAATAAAATCTGTTTAACTGTAGTTATAAGGTACTTTTCACTTTATAATTGTAATTCATATTTTTGTCATCCTACTTGATTTTGTACAGTTTAGGGGAACTTATAGAATGAGACTTTAAAGTTTTCTTCACAAATAAGTGCCAATATTCATTTCTCATTATTTGAAAAATATAAAAGAGCAGTTCAAATACCTCAGAATTCTACAAAATATTTTTAAAGTACTTGAAGTTAAAAAGGAAAAAAAAGCCCTATTCTACATTTTCAAGTAAATGGTCCATATGGTTTACTGTTTATCAGTAATATTATTTTTTATATTTCTATATACATATGTAAATACATACATTTATATACACTCATATATATACATATTTTGAATATCAAATAAGGATGAAAATAAGGATATGCTAATCATATTTTTCTTGCCTTTTTTTAAGCTGTTGAAAGCATCTTTCGAAATCAGACCTTAGTTTAGCTTATTCCTTTAGATGGTCATAGTATATGCCATTATGTGAATTTATCATAGTTTATTTGACTGTTTTAATTTGGATGGATAATCAACTTAATTCCATAATTTCACTAAAAATGGTAAAGTAAAAAAAAAGTGCATCTAATTCTACGTCTTTGAGTATCATTTCTGAAAAATAGATTTCTAGAAATGTAATAACTGTCTTGCAGTGTGTTCATCTTTCATTTTTCTAGATCCTCCTAAATCTCTTTCTTTTTTCCCACAAATTTCTTCAATTGATATTTCCACCAACGATGTATGTATGTGTCCAATTCAGTCAGTGGTTATTTTCTCAGCCATCTTATCATGTTTGGTACATCAAAATATTTAATAAGTTATGACCAAGATTGATTACTTTTGTATTTAACTGGTGTTATGACTAATGGCATGTAGGGAAATATTTTTGATGTATTTATTATTTGAAACCTTAATATGGGCTAAAAATAATGATGTGTTAATATTCCCACATTATGAAACACAAATTTGCTACCTAAGATATATTTTGCTTTAAAACAACTTCATTCATTTGAAAATGTTAAGGTTTCATTCAAATTTTCAAATTGAATGGGAAAGTTAATCCTTTTAAATATAACCAAAAATTGGGACCAGCAGTTGGCATACTGGCTATGTTGCCAGACTCCCATGTAGTTCACCACAGTTTGAGTCCTAGACCCGGTGGTTTAAACGCACGCCACACTTGTGTGCAATGCATGCCCAAGATCCCAAGAGGAGAATGGAGGACAAGGGATTGTGGCGTGGCCATCCCCCCTGGGGGATGATTTCTTGCTTCCTGTCTCTCGTCTGTCTCTGTCTTTCTGGTGAGCACATGCACCCTATAGCAAAAACCTCTCCAAAAAAATAAAATTAAAAACAAATATAACCAAAAATAATTCAGCAACTATATTGCATTCTATCCAAGTATAAATCAAAGAAATATTTGCTGAAACATGGTTCTAAAAGATTTTTGAACTTCTTTTTTAATTTATTTTGTTTTTTGGAGAGGTTTTTGCTATAGGGAGTA
The DNA here is from genome assembly GCA_026018925.1 of Tupaia tana. NCBI lineage: Eukaryota > Metazoa > Chordata > Mammalia > Scandentia > Tupaiidae > Tupaia > Tupaia tana. The sequence goes on along the minus strand of JAKSZU010000009.1, from coordinate 147,254,378 downwards.
TGTGCTCGCCAGATAGATACAGAGAGACAGAGAGACAGAAAGCAATAAATCACCCCCCAGGGAGGATGGCTATGCCACAATCCCTTCTCCTCCATTTTCCTCTTGGGATCTTGGGCACGCACGCACACGCGCCCATCATGAGTTTTAAGCCACCGTGTCCGGGATGCGAACTGCAGTCGACTACATGGGAGTCCATTACGCTAACTGCTGGTCCTGATTTTTGAATCTTTTATATGGTGTATATTGATATGACTCATTTATTTAATTGAAGCTTCATAGAAACATCTTGACAGTTTAAAAGTCAAATATTTTCATATTTTTAAGGAATTATGCTTTCAATAAATTATACTTTCAAATTTTGTGTTTTTTCAAACATCATGATTGGTCTAAAAACAGATGCACTATGCTGACTATAAATCATAGAACACTGAAGTATTATTTTTAGAACTGTAACCTAAAGTCAACCCAGACATATTAATACATAGATCCTGAGGTTGGTGATGGTGAGGGGAAATGGATTTAGCCAAATTTAAACCTAAGTTACATTGATGTGAAGAGAATAATATGCTGAAAAGAAACACTTTATGAAAAATGTAAATCAAAATATAGGGAAAAGTCAATGAAACAGCCTTGTGATATTCTGATCTGCATCATCGATTAATGCAGTATTTTAGAAAAGATAAATAGCAATCATTGCACTTTTCTGCACTTTCTCAATACTCTGAAACACAATTTCATCAATGTTCTAGCTGCTGATGTTGACTTTACAATTCTTCTGTAAAGGAGCTACATTGCAATTATTCTGTAATCACAGACAGTGCTTTGTTCTCAAATTGTTATGATTTAAAATCGATAGTTTGTCTTACTTTTGCAGTTGAGTCATTCTAAGGGGAAACAATTTATTTCACAAAATACTACATTGAAGGGAAAAAATATTCAGAAGATACTCTTTATTGTCAGCACTTGTTGAAAAACAAAACTTTGAAAATAAATTTTAAAAGAATACATTACAGGACCAGCAGATTTTGTAATGGTTACATCGCTGGACTCCCATGTAGTCAACTGTGGTTTGAATCCTGGACCTGGAAGCTGCAAAATTCATGCTAGGCACATGTGCTTGTGTACTCAAAGTCCTGAAAGGAGATTAAAAGGAGATTGAAAGGAGATTTGAGGATAAGGGATTGCAGTGTGGCCATCCCCTCCGGGGGTGATTTCTCACATTCTGTCTCTGTCTCTCTCTCTCACTTTGGCAAGAGCACATGCCCATTACCAAAAGTCTCTCTCTAAGAAAAATACATTTCAGTTAAATGAGTTTAAAAGCTTTGTTTACTACCTTCATTAATTCAAAACAAGTTCTGTATTATAAGACATGTGTCACTCAAAACCCTAAGGTACTGTAATGAAAAGTGATAATATTGTCTTTTATTTTTGATCAACCCTATTGCATCACATTTGTTTTATGGAGATTTTTTTTCTTTGGATTATTACATCTTATATCATACAATTATAATCCTACATTTTTTTAAAATTTTACCTTAATTTAATCTATGATTCTGGAAAAAAACAACTCGTAAAATGCTCAATGACTTTATGAGATGATTTTATAGATTAGTTTTTAAAAGACAAGGGAATTTGGTGGCATGAGGCAGCATTTGAGAAGTACAACTAGATAGCTGGAGGGAAAGGTTCTGCAATCTCCTAATTATTCAGGCTACCCCATCTTTTTTTATAAGGATTTATTTATTTATTTATTTATTTGCTAGAGGGTGCATGCACTTGCTGGAGTGACGGGGAGAGACAATGAAAGGGAAAGTGAGAAATCACCCCCAGGGGAGATGGTCATGTCACAAACCCTTCTCCATTCTCCTACCGGGACTTTGGGCACTCACAGACACATGTACCCATTGTGACTGTCAAGTCACCAGGTCTGGGTCTTGAACCACAATGAGCCATATGGAAGTCTAGCATCTTTATCAGTATGCTACCTGCTGGTCCCAACCTCATCTTTTTTTTTTAATTCTTTTATTAAGTCAGAAGGCATGTGTGTACACATGCATGAACATGAATGAAAGAGGGGAAGAGAAACAAAGAAGAAACTTGTACTTCCCAACAGGGACGTGGTCCTTTTACAATTCGTCTTCCTCCAATTCTCCATCCCATCAGAATCCTGAGCATGTGAGCATGCATCCCTTGCATGTTTTTTTAAGCTACTTGGGCCAAAGGTCAATGTGGTCCACTATGTGGGATTTGGATTCCTTTATGCAATGTCTAACTCCAGTGCTAGAGGACTGGCCCTCAGCTACCCCATCTTGAGCTTTCCAGTTCTAGTTGAGCACTCATGAACATGAGTGGAGAAGATAAACTGCTCAGCTGACCAAGTCAATCCACAGTAGCAGTGCCTACCACATGCCAGGTACTGTTTCAGGTAGTAGAATTAGCGTATCGAAGTAAACCAACAAAAGGTCCTAATTTCAAGGAGTATCGACTCTTTGGAACAATGTGAGAAATAAAAATAAAAAAAAAACAAGGGAACCAGCAGTTAGCGTAATGGCTATGTCGCTGGACTCCCACGTAGTCGACCGCGGGTCGCGTCTCGGACCCGGTGGCTTACAACTCACGCCGGGCGCGTGTGCGTGCGTGCCCAAGATCCCGAGAGGAGAATGGAGGAGAAGGGATTGCGGCGTGACCATCCCCCCTGGGGGGTGATTTCTCGCTTTCTGTCTCTATGTCTCTCTCTGTCTGGCGAGCGCATGCGCCCTTTAGCGAAAAAACCTCTCCCCCCCAAAAAAAAATAAATAAATAAAAATAAAAAAAACAAGATTGTAAGAATTAATGTAACTTCTGAATAAGCATAGAGCAATTTCATAGGGCGGGCGCCACCACACTCAAGCATAGATCAATTTCAAATGTGAACAACCAAACTAATGATGAATGTTGAAGATGGTAAATGTGTTTTTTCTCCTTAATTTGATTACTACACACTGAATACATGCTTGGAAAACCATGCTGTACTCCACAAGGGTGCACAGCAATCTTACGTAAATAATAAATTACAATAAAAGTCATTTTAAAAATCTGCTACATTAATAATGGAGAAAAAAAGGCACCAGCAATTTTGAGATCTTGCAAAAACAGTCTACAGGGGCCAGCAGGTGGCATGGGGGTTAAGGTGCTGGACTCCTAAATGGCCAACTGAGGTTTGAGTCCTGATCCTTGAGGCTTGAAAATCGCACTCAGTGTGTGTGTGTGTGTGTGTGTGTGTGTGTGTGTGCGTGTGCGTGTGTGTGTGTGTGTATGCATACCCAAAATCTCAGGAGGAGGACAGAGAAGAGATTGTGGCATGGATATACCCCCAGGGGGTGATTTCTCACTTTCCTTCTGACTGTTTCTCTGTCTCTCTCACATGCCTTATAGCTAAAACTCAAAACAAAACAAAATAATAATAATAAAAAAGCAGTCTACAAAGAAAACAAAGTCCCTTGTTTTGGTAGTAGGTCTATTTACAGTGTAGGTGTTTTGTGATGATCATGAAGCTATGCGATTCCCGATAATGAATTAGATGCATGTTTCATCTAATTCATTATCAGGCATCAAAAAAAAAATCACAAGGGAAATGGACCTTTCTGAAAGTATTTTTATTATAATTTTCACTCAACAGACAGCCTTTATATGAAATGCCTGTTTTGGAAAGAAAGGTTTATGCTGACAAATGGAACCCTTCCCTGTGGCCACACTACACTGGCATCTGCATGTGTGCTTTTTCACAAAATAGACACTGTCATTAGCACTCTAACTTTCAGTGCACTTGTCAGGAGAGAAGACTCAATATTTCTCTAGGACATGATAGAATAGTTGATGTTAAGGCTGTCCAGAGAGAACATTCACTTTCTGAAGGTGGTTGGGTGAGATTTTGCTACAGTTAATGACTTAATATTTTCAACATAAAAATAAATATATGGGGCTCCCTTTAGTAAACACACATTGCACTTACTTAATCTTTACTTTGCACATAGAAAAATGAAGGTACAGTAATTAATCCAATTTCATTAGCTAACAGTGTTTTGGCTCCACTTGTGAGTGTATTTAAAATATAAGCAACCAGTAATAAAAATAATTTTTTTTTGGTTGTGACTACCTATCAGAGAGTAAGTAGTACATTTATGAAAAATTGTGAGTACATGATAGACTATTAGCAGCCATGAGAAAGACCTGATTGAGGGCCGGCTCTGTAGCAGAGTGGTTAAGTGCAGTGCATTGTGAGCCATATCCCACATGGCTGACCACAGTTCAAGTTCCAGCCCAAAGAGTTTGAAAGACATGCTGGGCCTATCTGCATACATGCCCAGAATCCTGACCCTGACAGGATGGAGAAATGGAGGAAAAAGGATTGCAATATGGCCATGCCCCATGGGGGTGAGGTACTCTCTCTGACTCTCTTTTACTCTCTCTTTCTCTCTCTCTGGTGAACACATGTACTCTTTGGCAATTAAAAAAAAGAACCTGATAGAAAACAAGGAGATCTGAATACTATCTCATGATATAATACTAAGAAACAGAAGTAGGATATAAAATGTTACATCTTCCTATGAGTTCATAAGGACAAAGAATGGCATGAAGATTGGAAAGTGAAAGAGTCGATGTTTTAGGGAAGTATTTCCTTGACATTCATAGTCATGTCCAACAACTAACAATCAGAACAAAAGCCATACAATGAAAAGAATAGTGTATGTATTTGGCTATGTCATGTGGTAGCAAATTAAGCATTAAACTGATATATATTTTTAATTCTTTTCCTGTATGTCACAAGAGTGAAAACAGCATAGATGACTTGTGAGCCTTCTCTTACTTAGTAGAATAGATAATATACTGAAAAGGGAGTATGTTAGCCTCAGAAAATCTTATTTAATGCATGGTTCCACTCATTTCTAGCTTGACTCTTTGTGACCCTGAAAACTTACTATACGGTCTTTCATACTCAACCAAACTTATGAAATACAGAAGATATTAATGACTGACCTGCCAAATAGGTACATTTGTGGTGTTGACTAGATGACACCATAATGTTCTTGTAAGCTGAACAATTTTGTAAGGATATTTGTTGTTTGACAATCTGAACAGAATCTCCAGAATCCTTGTGCCACAGTGCACCTGAGCCACATGTTTGCGTGCTTAATTTGTTTGGGCTTCCTGCCAGTAGGAAAAAGCTAGGTTTCAGATTGTGCACAATTTCAGATGATAAATTGAATTCAGCTCTTTTTCTATTTTGAGGTTTTCTTTTTGCCTTAGGGCATGTACACTAGAGAGAGAGACAGAGACAGAGATAGAGACGGTGAGAAATTATCCCCCAGAGGTATGGCCACGCCGCAATCCCTTCTCCTCCATTCTCCTGTCAGGATCTTGGGCATGCATGCACCTGGCTTGAGTTTCAAGTCACTGGGTCGGGACTTAAACAATAGTCAGCCATGTGGGAGTCCAGTGACATAACTGCTATGCCATCTGCTGGTCTCAAATTCAGCTCTTTTCTCTTTCCCTACATCTAGAGATCGCTAACTGACTGAGAACAGCTGTGACAGACCAATATTACCCCACCAGCAACGTTCACCTTCTCCTTGAACATATTCATTTCTCCTTTTCTATCTTTTCTGCTAGTTTCCTAGTAGTTTCATCCACTCTTGTGATGCCCACTAAAATAACTGTCCCCTTCACTGCTACCATCAGAAAGAGAAAGCACATAATACAGGTTCTAGCACTTGACACACTATACACCTGTGTATTTTGCCACATCTTTCATATTCTGGGCCAGGTTTTACAGCAGCTTCATGGTGAAGGAGCCTAACCGATCCCTCAGTCACCCACATTATGAAAGACAGAACTGCCGAGAGACAGACAAGAATTCGAATTTGTCTTCGTTTCTTCAGGTTTATTTCCAAAGGTTTCAGTTTGTCGTTGGGAATTCTAGTGTGTCCTGTGAGCTTTAGTTTGCCTTTGTTCTTTCTCACTTCAAGTCCCTCTTTCGTTCTTGACTATCGGCTCTGCTGACCTCAGGCACAATACCCATTGCAGAGGCAGGAGCAGAACACATGATAGCAGACTAGATCCCTTACTCTCTATCACTCCTAGTGGTTCTGCTTATTTGATCAAGCTTTGATTCATCCATTATCTGCAGTCATTGACCTCCAAGATGGTCCCTAATGGCCCTACTTCCTAGCATTCACTCTGTGTCATTTCCTTTCATAGGGTTTTAAGGTTTGTGTTGTGCAAAGAACAGAAGAAAACAGAAATGCCAGTGTGTGCTTTTGAAACCTATAGTTCTTACAGGGTATTGCAGCTTCTTCCTTCTTGCATGCATCCATTCATTCCCTCTTTTTTTTTTTTTTTTTTTTTTGGAGAGGTTTTTCACTGTAGGGCGCGTGCGCTCGCCAGACAGACAGAGAGAGACATAGAGACAGAAAGTGAGATATCACCCCCCAGGGGGGATGGTCACGCCGCAATCCCTTCTCCTCCATTCTCCTCTCGGGATCTTGGGCACGCATGCACACACGCCCGGCGTGAGTTTTAAGCCACTGGGTCCGGGATGTGAACCGCGGTCGACTACGTGGGAGTCCAGCAACATAGCCATTACGCTAACTGCTGGTTCCCCTCCATTCATTCCCTCTTGCACTCTCTTTCTGGGTTTACTTACTCTGAGGGAAAGGTGGTTGCCATATCACAAGCAATCCTATGGATACGCTGACGTTTCAAGAAACTGAAGCCTCCTAACAATAGCCATATGAGTGAGTTTCAAACTAGATCTTCCAGCCCCAGTCCAGACTTAGATGCTATAACTTCAGTCAACATTCGATTACAACCCTGTAAGAGACCCTGATCCATACCTATACAACTAACCCCCTCCCAAATTCAGAAATTGTAAGATAATAAATGTTTGCTGTTTTAAGCCACTAAGTTTGGGACGATATGCTTTGCAACAATAAATAACAAACTACCTAAGTATACTTGACACCAAAGTCTAAATGAAAACTTCCAAAATTTCTGAAATAAAAATATTCTCCACGGCTTTTAAATGTATTACTTATTTACCAAAAGGCATCTCAGAATTACCCTTTAAATTAAATTAAAATAGACTTTTGCTCTAGATGGTCATTAAGAAAATTCTTCTTGAGCTTAGACATATCTAATGCTATGAGAGATGTTTTCTTAGCAAATAAATCATAGTCTTTTAAAAATAATTAGTAAAGGGATTATATTTGATAAAGTTAATTTAAAGAAAAGAACCCTAGTATGAAAATGCTTTTTAAAAAGTACAAGTTTTAGAGCTCTTACTTGGTTTCATTATATTCAATTCCAGTTACTTGAAATTGACTAAAACAGAATAATTAGTACACTGGTGTCTACCGCCTGTATTTCTTTTAGGGCTGTCTTACGCTGTATTAGAACCCACTGCCCAGTGCAATTGCTTCTAATCCCTCAATTGCATGGCTTTTTATTTAATGCCACAGGACATAGCCCTAATAAAAAACCAGAAAGTAGAAAAAAAAAAAAACAAACCTTGAATTAACCTCTTACATCGATGAATAAATTTAAATCAAATGAGAAACCACTACATCAGATTCATTACCATGCTGTTAATTGACTCTGCTTTAGTAAATGTTTTGGAAGAAATGGCTTAAGGAAGGATGACTCTAGATATTTCAAATAAAATGGAGCCAGTCATGCTGTAGAAAGGGACTGCTTCTTTTTCGAGAGCTACCATGATAGCAAGCCTTCCTTAAACCTACTATGTTCTTTTCTAACACCTGTCCATTTTGCTTAGTATGTCTGAAGAGTTTGGATTTTAAAGTCCATGTCAAAGATAAGTATGAAAAAACGCTTCAAAAATAATGCAGAGTCACAGTAGTTTTCTCTTCATTCACATTTAAAATACATCTATTATTTATTAATAGACAATATTTATTATTTAGTTAATTTAATCTCTATTCAGTTAACTATGTCTATTACTTACATATTTATAAATAAAGCATCATAAATTGTCAGTATTTATTATATGAAGTGACATAAGTAGAATGATTTAATAATCTTTTTCTCCTCTCTTCCCTAAGAAATAAAAACTCTAGCAGTCTGGTAAATGTCCTTCACTTATTTCTCCATATTTATACAAAGAAATGCATATGTATATGTATACATATACAAGTATGTGTTTGTTGGATAATTTTATCTCAGTCTGTATAAGCTTGCAGTTTCTGTCCTTTCAGTTGGAAGACATTAATGATTTTGTCTTTATGAATAATCCACTGGCATTTTGGGAAAGATAGGAGACTACCTGCTATTTCTTGTGCTACATGTAGAATTTGTTAAAAATGAGACAAGCAATTCCCGATTGCTATATGCCATGGTGACATGTCAGCCACTGCCTGTTACTGATTTCCATAGAGTGGTTTTATAGTGAAACTTGAGAAAATTGGTTTTGACGTTGATACTTTATGATGCTTAGGAACTTCGTGACAATAGTTTATGGCAGATGCCAACAAACAGTGAAATGAGAACTATCAGAAATCTCTGAAGCCTCACTGGAAAGTTCTTCATGTTGTCTCCTGATTCTACCAATTTTTTGTCTCTGTGGTATTCAGGAGACTTGTTTTTCTCAGAGATGGCACCTTCAGCAAAATTTAGGTCTGTCCTAGAATTAGTTACATATTACAGCATAAAAAATCTAGTCTAACCCTTAGTGTCTTACAACAATATTTATTGGGGTGGCCCAATACTGTAGTGGTCCCACATGGCACATTGTAGTTCAAATCTTGGCCCTGATGCTTGAAAAATATGCTGGGCTCATGTGTGCATGCCTGGGATCCTGACAAGACGGAGAAATGGAAGACAAAGAATTGTGGAATGACTACATCCCATTGGGTGGTGCTTTCTCTCTCTCTGGTGAGCATAGGTACCTGCTGGAAATTAATTTTTTTAACTTTAAAAATTATTTAAATTATCTTACAGTTTCTGTGGAATATGAATCTAGGCACAGTTTAGCTGGGTGGCTCTGGCTCAGGGCCTCTCACAAGGCTACAAAGTGCAAGCCAGGGCTGTTGTCATCTCAAGGCTTGGATAGGGAAGGATCTGTTTCCAAGCTCACTTGTATTGTTTGGTCAGGGAGCTCTGGCTGTTGGCCATGAGCCTCCCTGAGTCCTTGCCTTTTAGGGATCTTCATGAGGCAGCCCAAAAAATGGCAGCTGGCTACAACAATGCCAGAAAAGGCAAGAGAAAATGCAAGAAAGACAGAAGTCAGAGTCTTTCAAAACCTAATCCTGGAAATGACATCCCATGACTCTTGCCTTATTCTATTTGCTAGAAGCAAATCACTACGCAGAGAGAAAGAATTACACAGGAGGGGATACAGGAGGCAGAGATCACTGGGGTCTACTTTAGAAATTGCCTACCACACCATTTTTTTCCCAATGATTTCAGAGTCTTTACTTCCCAATTAAATGTTTTGGGGCCATTTGTGATGATAATTTTCTTAATTTGCTAAAGTGGGGAGAGGGGGGAGAAAGAAGGGGAGAAAGTACTTCCCACAAGGCATGGTCACACCACAATCCCTTCTCCTCCATCTCTCTCTCCTCTTGGGATTTTTCAAGCTACCAGGTCGAGGACTCAGACTATGCAGTTGGTCATGTGGGATCCAGTAACTTTAACCATCCTGCCACCAGCTGCCCTGTAATTGTTATTAAAAGAAAAAATTCTTTTCCTTCTTTCTGCATTTAATTTGATCTAATTAACTATTTACTAGATGCTGGAAATTATTTGGCGTATGTGAAATTCAAGTCATTCAACTTTTTTTTTTTAAGTCATTCAACTTTTTAAATTGTATTTTTTCATTTCGATTTTCAAAGTAAAAGTCACCAATAGTGGCTGCACAGTGATAGAGGTAAAATGTGACTCCGAGAGGCTGACCCACGTGGGAAGGATCTCAATTCACGTCCAGAGCCCACCCTGAGTACATAGGCACTGCATGTCCATGAGCTGGGCTGGCTGAAGCTGGAAAGTGGGGTCATGGAGTCAAGACTCTTTGGGGGTGCCTCTCTCTCACTATCTGTCTCACGGAAGAAGTAAATAAATAAACTTAAAAAATTAATAGTCACTGAGTTGATCAAATGTCCTTTTGTTATGTTGTTAATGTTTTTACAAGCTATAGTCATGTAACTTTCACAATCTTGAATCAATTAACTTGCACATCCCTTCTCAGATCCTTTTTTCTTCTATCTTATCTTAGAGAGAAGTGACAGCATACCTAATAAATATTTTAAAAAGTAATAAACCACTATTATACTCTACTTCTATGAAATCGACTCCTTTAGTTTCCACTTGAGTGAAATGGTGAAGTATTTTGTCTTTTTGTGCCTGTCTAAAAATAGTGGTTCCTAGAAGCTGGAAAGGGGAGAGGAGGGGAAGATAGAGGGAGAGTGATCAACATTACAGAATTACATAGCACAGTGACTACGGTTAGTACTATTGTATTGCCTATTTCAAGACACCTAAAAGAGGATTTTGAATGTTCTCACCACAAAGAAATCTAAATTTCTGAGGACTGAATATGCTAAATACTCTGATTTAATTTTTACACAATGTACACATGTATCAAAACATCACACTGTATCCCCAAAATATGTATAATCATTATGGGCCAATTAAAAATCAAATAAAAATTAGTTTAAAAACTCAGAAAGAGGAAATTCTTACAAGGGAATTCTTAAAAGAAGACGGCAGGGGAAAACTTGATGGAAGATAATAACAAGGAAAGAAGAACAAATACTAGTTGTGTGGGGAAGAAAAAAGACTTTATTTAGTCTTGTTAGACACATAGACTGGCCACAGAGAAGAGTGGCAGCAAAGGCAATTATGAAGATCCCCTTGTAAGAATTTCCTCTATGAATTCTTTTCTATGTTCCCCACAGAACGAGGTCTACATAGAAATAATACAATTTGAGTCACATTTTCCTGGCCTCTAGACCTTGATAATAATTTTTTAAGATTTTATTTTTTAAGTCAAAGGTCATTGCACACCAGAGAAACAGAGAAAGAAAAAGAGAAAGATAGAGAAAGCACCTCTCATTGGGGCCTGATTATCTAACAATGCTCTCTTCTCCATTTCTCCTTCCTATCAGGACCCTGGGCACACATAGACATGCAGCTGCTGTGTTTTCTTCAAGCCAGCGGGCCTAGGATTCAATTGTTGTTGGCTGTGTAGAATCCAGTTACCTCCAGATAGCACTTAACCACTGAGCCATGGAGTCAGCCCCCCTTATACGAAGTCTTTTTATTAAAACGTTTACTGTAGGCCAGGTGTCATGAGAAGGACTAAAAAAATAAAAATAAAAATGGAAAAAGAAAATAAAAACTTAAAAAGAATATTAGCCAAGCTACAGTTTCATAGACTGCTAAGACACTGCTAAGACAATGCTAAACCAATTCTCCCCTTGTCTCACGATTAGAACTAATTCTTATAATTGTCTTGTTTCAAGTACATTCTACAGCAACATATTACTCCATATATTACTAGCAATTATTAACAATGTATTACTCAAAAAAGAAGAAGGAGAAGGAGGAGGAGAAGAGAGAATAAGAGAAGAAGAAGAACAGGAAGAATCATCATCATCATCATCATCATCATCATCTTACTTCATCAGTTGAGGTAAACCTGGAGATCTATAACTCAAGGTTACTTTTGAGATGATGTTACCTTTTAAGAACTGACTAGTATTATATACTATCTTCCTGGAAAAAAATGTAATGCCATTTAAATTTTGTTAATACCAAACAGTTCAAAGAGCTCTGCAAGTTTAATAGCATGCGTTACGTGGAGAATTCTTCTGTGACATTTGGTGAGTTGTGGAGCATAGAACTGCTCCTATACTCGCTCAGCTATCATCTAGTCATCCTCAGGTGAAAGTGTTCTTTAGCTCATGTAATTAAGGGATGTAATTAATCCTTCATTCTTAATAGGAATAGACAGTCAAAGATAACAAATTCTTGAAAGCTACCAACATGAAAGAAAGAGACAAAAATAAACTGGAACACAGATAAAAATGATGTGGTAGGAAGAAAGATCATTCAGGCAAAAGAAAAAGCTTCAGATGAATACAGTTAATATACTCAGAAAAATAAAAGAAAATGTTGATGAAATAGCATTCATTGGAGATAGTGCATAAATGGAACTGGAAAAGAGTGCATGTGAAAAAGCATATGAAGAAAAGCATTTTCTTAGAAACTAAAAACATTAGCACAGAAATAGAGATTGCATAAAATAAAGGCAATAAACCTTCCAAAACTAGAAACATAGTAAGAGGTGGAAGGTAGGAGAGAACAGGTAAAAATATCAAAGGATCAAACCAGAGAGTTTATATCTAATTTGTAAAAGTTACAGAAAGATAAAAGAGAGTAGAAAACCACTGGAGGGGCATTCTCACAACAAACTAAAGACACAAATGAGAGACAAAGATATTTCCCAGAGATTATAGATATAGACATAAATATCAATATTAATGAGCCCATTGAGCCAGAGAATAATAAAGACCACACCAAGCACTAACATCATAAAGTATTTGTATGTGAGAGATAAAGGGAACACCATAAAATGTTTCAGGAGGAAAAATCAAAACAAGTGAAGGGACCAGCAGTTAGCGTAATGGCTATGTCGCTGAACTCCCATGGAGTCGACGGCAGTTCGAGTCCCGGACCTGGTCGCTTAAACTCACGCCGGGTGCGTGTGCTTGCATGCCCAAGATCCCGAGAGGAGAATGGAGGAGAAGGGATTGCAGCATGGCCATCCCCCCTGGAAGGTGATTTCTCGCTTTCTATCTCTCTGTCTCTCTTTGTCTTTCTGGCGAGCGCAATATAGCAAAAAACCTCTTCAAAAAAAAAAAAAAAAAGAAGTGAGGAACATGGAACAGATTACTTACAGAGGGCTGCAACTTATGATGATGCAGTAATTCCCAATACTAACATCTCTAAACTAGAAGACATATTTGGGTAACCTTCTAAAAAATTAATATTCAAACAAGGAAGTCATAATTATTTAAACTAGCAATGTAATGTCAGGGTAAAATGAAACCATTTTCCCACTTGTGGAAACAGTTTATCCTTCCAAATAATTTATCATTCATGGAAAATCTTAGGACACTACCAGAGGATACACTCTTCTTAAGGAAGGCAACAAATCAAAAGAGAGAAAGACATGAATTCCAAGAGCCAGGAAGCAAATATTCTAACTTGGATGAAATGAAAATAGAAGTCCGGGATGAAGGCAAAGGGAAATCTCAGGATGACTGTTTTGCAATAGGCCAGTCGAGATTGAAGAGGGTTGGTACAAATGCCTGCACTCTATGGCAGAAACAGAAAGACTGGAAGGTGTGAAAGCATGGAGAGCAACTGTGGGTACTAGAGATGGTGTGGGAGAAGGGAGGGAATCAAGGGGGAAAAAAAGCAAAATCTTCAACAGACACAAACATAGGGAATTATCTGATAAGGATGATGTGAATGGCAATATGTTTAGCTGGAGTAATATGCAGTGTACAGTGTATGTATGCTGGGAAAATAATTTTGTATGCTATTAAAGATGTACAATGATTAAATGTAAAAAAGTAATAAAGACACATTAAAAAAAAAGATTGAAGAGGATAGGGGTTTCTAGTAAGAAAACTTCCATAAAGAAATTAGAAATGTTGCATTGAACTGCGTAAACAGTATTGCAGAAAATACATTTTATAGAGCTTGTGGAGCATTTGAGAAGAATTAGCAACAGGCACATAAAAAAGCAGATAAACAAAATGAAGTACTGTTTTCCAGGGGGGAAAAGTTAATATAAGCAAGTACTTATGGTTATTATGTTACATGTCTCAATAATGGAAAACCTTTATAATATCAAAATAATATGAATATTGAGTTCCCTTCAAATCAGTATATAATTACACTAGAGAAATGAAGCGAGAGAAATTGGAGGGAAGTAGGTGGTGTAAAATATTAAATGGTTCGGCTAGTTCCATGGTATAGTGGTAATGTCCTTTGGAAAGAAGCTATATCTCACATGGTGTCTGTGGTTCAAATCCCCAACCCAGTCAGCCTGAAACATGCCAGGCACATGTGTGAGAGCCCAACATTTGGTAGGCTGGAAGAAAGGGATTGCAGCATGACTATATCCTGTGGGCAGTGCTCATCTCTTACTCTCATGTCCATGTACACATACTCTGTCATGAATAAAGAAAAAGACTAAAGATAAATCTTTAATACACATAATAAGAAAGCAACCCATGTTATCAAACTGGTAAATCAATATAAATCATAATATGCACATTATTCAGATATATGGAGTAAACAGATGAGAATGCTAAAAGTTGAAAATGATTGCTTTTGGGGGCTTGAAGACAGGAAAAGATGAAACAAGCAAGTATTCTTTTGATTTCTATAAACCTTTTAGATTATATGCTTGTCTTAAAGCATATGCATGCACTACAATTAGAAAATAATTATTGAAGAAAGAATAAGATGGAACAGATATTGTTGAGAGCCCACCCCATGTTCTGTTAGTTCAAACTGAGTCCTCCGTCAGCTATGGTAGAGGATTCTCACCCACTTTGACAGCTCTCTACTTTAAGGGCCTGAGTCTCTCTTCTCTGTCTGAGGGCTTTTTAGCAGCAGGAAAAAATGCTGCAGACAGGAGTAATGTGTAGGTGTTTAGTCAAGAGTTTGGTCCCACCCCTCAAACAATAGGTTAGAGTTGTAGGTGGTTAAATGTTCCAGTCTCTTACTCCTCTAAGAAAAGATGCTGCTCATGATGTCTCAAATGGTCTCCAGGAGATCCAGCCTCAGTTATCCACAGCGTTATCATGCATATTAATGTACTCTGTTGGTTTTCCTCACTTCACTTACATGCTGGACTTTCTTATTTAGGTGTCTTGGGATAACCTCCCAAATAAACTACATGCACTCAAGTTCTTGTCCTTCATATTTAAATTTGAGAAAGCTTAAGCTAAGATAGATGTCTAAAAGATGCTTGTCAATAATGCTTATTTCTACATCTCTCTTTGATTTTTTTTGCTTTTGTTATTGTTTATTTTAATCTTGTATTGCCTTGTAGTAATTAAAGAACACTATTTCTATAATTGATGGTCACATGATGATTAAATGTCAATTAAAAACCAGAAAAAACAAACAAAAAACAAAGCAAAAATGTTTTTTTTTTTTTTTTTGAGAGGTTTTCGCTATAGGGCGCATGCGCTCGCCAGACAGACAGAGAGAGACATAGAGACAGAAAGCGAGAAATCACCCCCCGGGGGGATGGTCACACCACAATCCCTTATCCTCCATTCTCCTCTCAGGATCTTGGGCATGCACACACACGGGCCCGGGCAAAAATGTATTTTTAAGCTACGATTTTCTCATAATGCAATAAACCTTTTACATATATTTTCAAATAACCAGAGGGAATTTTAAATGTGAACAACACAAAGTAATGATAAATGCTTGAGATATTGAATGTTTTTCTTCAATTACTATACACTGTATACATGCTTTGAAACACCACACTGTATCTCACAACTATGTACAGCAGTTATATGTATATCAGATACAATGAAAATAATTTTAAAATAATAAAAATTTTAAAAATTAAAAAAATTAAGATCAGGGACCAGCAGATGGTGTACTGGACTCCCACAAGGCTGACAGTAGTTCGAATCCTAGACCTAGTGGCTCGAAAATCACACTGAGTACATGAGTGTGCATGCCCAAAATTCCAGGAGGAGAATAGAGGAGAAGACATTGCAGCATGGCCATCCCCCTTGGGGCTGATTTCTAACTTTCCTTCTCACTGTCTCTCTCACTGTCTTATAGCAAAAACCTCTTAAAAAACAAACAAAAAAGCTAAGGTCATAGACCTTTCCATGTTGTGAAGAAGACTGATGGTATATAATCAAGAACTCCAGAGAAGAATTCAGACTTGAGCTCCAACAAGTGTGGTAGATGTTTTGTCTGCTCTGCTTAAACTTCATCACATCTATTAAGAGCTGAGAGATACATAATGGTACATGTAGACTACAACAATGTTCAGCATATATAAAAATAAGTAAATACAAATAAGCTCATCCGTTTCTGGTGGTTTGAAAATACATCCTTAATTTTTTTTTTGAGAGAGAGGTTTTTGCTATAGTGCGTGTGCCAGAAAAACAGAGAGACAGAGAGTCAGAAAGCGAGAAATCACTCCCCAGGAGGATGGCCATGCCGCAATCCCTTCTCCTTCATTCTCTTCTGGGGATCTTGGGCATGCACACACACACGCGCGCCCAGCATAAGTTTAAGACACCGGGTCTGGGATTTGAACCGCCATCAACTACATGGGAGTCCAGTGACATAGCCATTACGCCAAGTGCTGGTCCCCATCCATAAATTTTTGACACTTCTCTCATTATATAAAATGGTTGGGTCTCTGTTTTCTCTCCTTGAATCTAGATTGATCTTAATGATTTGCTAATAACTAGTCAGAAGTAATGATGACATGAATTCTTATGTAGGTGAGAAAATAACATGTAGCTTTCATCTAGTTCTCCTGAAATTCTTGTTCTCTGTATACTCCTTCTCTTTTTTTTTTTTTTTGGAGAGGTTTTTGCTATAGGGCGCATGTGCTCGCCAGAGAGAGAGAGAGAAAGACAGAGAGATAGAAAGCGAGAAATCACCCCCCAGGGAGGATGGCCTCGCCGCATTCCCTTCTCCTCCATTCTCCTCTCGGGATCTTGGGCACACACGCACATGCGCCCAGCGTGAGTTTAAGCCACCAGGTCCAGGACGCGAACCACGGTTAACTACGTGGGAGTCCAGCGACATAGCCATTACGCTAACTGCTGGTCCCTCTGTATGCTCCTTTTAAGAATGCTTTCCCTCAGAAGGTAGTCACCATGCTATGAGAAACCAAAACATTAGAAAAGGCTCCATGTAGGTAAGTACTTTGGTCAACAGTTCTAGTTGAATCTCCAGCATTCCAGTAATTCCAGCCTATGTGTCAGACCCATATATAAATAAACTTGCAGATGATTCAAGCACTCAATTGTAAGTCACCCCTAGTCTTTGAGTCTTCCAGGCTCAGGTCCCAGATAATATCGAGGAGAGTCAAACCATCCCTGCTACGCTTTGTTGAAATTTCTGATCCACAGAATCTGTGCATATAATGAAATAGTTATTACTGATTTTTAAAAAAAGGCTTTGGGGTGATTTGTTACACAGCAATAGTAACTGGGACACATTAACTTTCATTAAATAATAATAAAGACACTTTTAGTGTTTAATTAAGCAAAATTGAAAAGAGATAGTTCTTTGATTACCTCTGTTTCTGACCATATTCCAAAAGAATTATGGACCAACCCATCTCCTTTGCCCTTTTGGGGTCAAGAAAAACATGCTTTTTTTTTTTTTTTCCAAACAGGAGAACAGGAAAACCCAAAATTAGAGAGGAATAGGCACAGCACATATTGTTATTAAAAATATCTGGGCTGAGAAAGAGCACATAATTTGTAACAAGAAACTTGCACCATACACAACAGAGAAAATAAATGCAGATCTTCCATTTGTGCAGAGTATTGGGTATTTACTGGAGTATCTTGCTGTTATGAAAGAGTCTTTTTTAAAAAAATCACCATGGCATCGAATGTAATGTTCCAAAGGGATTAATTTGGTAGGAAATTAAATGCTTTGCCTAGATACAAGATCTTTTAAAATTATATGTGTGCCAAATTGTGCTAAAATAATTGGGTAGCTGAGGACATCTGCTGCAATAAATTCAAATAGTGGATATTCAATTTAAATTAATGCCAAGCACCATATCAAAAAGTCTTTGTATTTTTCATGCTTTACATGGAGAAGAGCCTGAAAATAATAAATTTTAAAGATTAAAAAATTACTAGGAAAAAAAAAACCCCTGAAGTAGTCTAATCATGAAGTAATATTATGAAATACTATTTATGAAGTAGGACCAAATTTATATTAAAAGCACGTCTGAGGGCTTTGTGGTCAATTCCTAGATTGGGTTATACCATCCTAGTGCTGATGAGGTCTGTATTTTAGGATCTGTTCTAATTTTACTCAGTTATTTAGGAATTAGCTATTTGGATTGCTTCTTGTCTGCCTGCTTCAGAGCTCAAGAAATACAGCAGATAGATGCCAATACCTCTGTCCATACCAGGTTAAATACATGTCAATCATTAGTACCTACTGCTACATAACATAGTCTATTTGCTTTGCAAAAATTTTATTTGTCTTATTTAGTAAGAAATTGGTTAAAACACTGTGTATTGTAATTTATAAGGACTGAAGAATTTTACGACCTAGTGTGCAATGAACTGTTTTTAGATAAAGACTAGTTTAACTGAGGGAAGTTTATAGTCTCATTATCTAATCCAGTTACTATTATCTTCTTGAGATATAAAGTGTGTAAAATGCCAACACCTATGACCTTTTAGGGCATATTTATAACTATAGTTTTTCTAAGAAAATAATGGCTTAGATTTTTTTCCCTCTTTTGTTCCTAAGGGCTTTTAATTGCTACAGTGTTAAGAAACAAATTGTGAATAACCTGATATTAAAGGGAAATTCTACTTCTGACACTTGCACTTATTAACTATATTTCCTGGGTCAAGGTAGTTGACTCATCTGAGCTTTAGGTGCTTTTTCTATTGAACAGGAAAAAATTAACAGATCCCACATGAGTGTTTGAAGTATTAAATGAAATAATTTGAGAACAATCACTGTCATTTGACACATTAGTTTTTACTCTCAATCAACCTCTAACCTAGTGGTACACAACTGTAACCATAGCTACAAAGCTATAGGCAGGAGTCAATAAGGTTTAGATTTAAAAGACCAGCATTTTGAGAAGATTTAGGCAGTATTTTGTAACTGATTGTAAAGATGAGGAGGATCAGAGAGAAATAGTATTGAATGTGACTACTTGTCTACCTTTGCAAGCAAAGGTAGATAGTGGATAGTGATACACTAACAGAGATTGAGAAATATGAATATGAAATATGGTTAGGTATTACTTTTTAATATCTCATGATACTTATGCATATTAAGTGTTTATGATGAACCAGGTATCATTGTAAAGAGTATATGTTTTACTTTATTTTGTACTCATGAAAACCCTTTGGGGAAGGTAAAATTATTTCCCTCATCTTACTGAAGTTGTAATGGTCCATGGTAAACACAGAGAAGTTTAGGAGCATGCTCCGAAGAGTTTGTAACTAAAGGAGCCAGAATTTGAACCAATCAGATTCCAGAATCCATGTTTTTAATCATTCCCCACACTTATTATTAAATAGAGTTTTAGAAGGTACTAGTCACTCTAGGGTGTGAGAAATTTTTGCTATAGGATGCATGCAGTTGCTGGAGAGACAGAGAGATTGAAAGCAAGAAATCACCCCCCAAGGAATGGCCACACCACAATCACTTCTCCATTCTCCTGTCAGGATCATAGGTTCACATGCATATGTACCCAGCATGAATTTAAGCCGTCAGGTCCAGGACTCGAACAGTGGTTGACTAAGTGGGAGTCCAACGACGTAACCATTATGCAAACTGCTGGTCCCTGAGGTTCTTTTTTAAATTTTTAAAAGAATTATTAATTTAATTTAATTTATTACCTCTATTATTATTATTTAATTTGATGAAGAGAGAGAGAGAGAGAGAGAGAGAGAGAGAGAGAGAGAGAGAGAAAGCTACCAGATCCAGGACTCAAACCATCATTAGCCATGTGGAAGTTCAGAGCCTTAACCACCTCACCACCTGCTGGCCCCACTCTGCAGTTTTAATGACGGAGGATGAAGAAAGAAATGGAGGTCCTCTTCTGTTTTATACATTTTTTACAAGAATAAAGGGTATGCCAAGAGAACAACTGCCATGAGGAGGTCAACTTGGAAAAGTAGAAAGGATTAACTTTGGAACTGGCTGTTACATAATAACATATAGAATTTTATTTTAAAGGTGCACATGGACAATTGTTTTTGTTGGGCTTATAAGTGGTGACATTAGGATGAAGGGATAGTCAATATTGAATACTTCATTAAAGTTATTCAATTTTGAAATTGAAGGAAATAAACGGAATGATGTCTGACAGGCAGATAGAGATTTTCTTAAAATCACTTAATTAAAAAATATTTACTGAGTGCTTGTGAGTTTTCAAGCACTATTCTGAGCACTGGCAGTATATCAGTGAACAGAATGGAAAGAATGGGAGATATGTTGTTTATAGGCTACAGAAGAGACCAGTAGATGAAAAGTAAACATCATTCTCTCTCTCTCTTTAGGTTTTTGTTATAGGGTATGTGTGCTCATTGGAGAGAGACAGTGAGAGGGAAAGTGAGAAAGCAAAAATCATACCCCCAGCAAGGGTGACCATGCCAAAATCCCTTCTCCTCCATTTTCCTCCTGGGATTTTAGGCACACATGCATACATACTTGATGTGAATTTCAAGCCAGCAGGCCTTGTACTTGAACCTCAATCAACCATGCAGGAGTCCAGCATTTTAACCACCATACCACCTGCTGCCCCAACATCATTCTCCTTTAGGCAATAAAAGTGACCTGTCCTGGTGGTCCTATCACTGAACACAAAGTAAGCTATAAAACAGTTTTATTTTCCTAAGACAAGAAATGTAAATTCTGTCTTATAAGTTGCTATGTCATATGGTCAGAATGACTGCTTGTCATAAAAAACTGGGCAGCAACTCAGATCCCATGCAATCCATCAGGATTTCCAAGTCAGTATACACATAATACTCAATAAATCTCTTAAAGTATGTTTTAACCAGGTATGCACTTTGCTTTAAAATATTCAGCTTAGCCATTCATATTGCATTTTTAATTTGTAAAATTTTCCAGAGAGTGCAGGCATTCACCATAGACAGAGATAGAAAGATGAGAGAGAGAGAGAGAGAGAGAGAGAGAGAGAGAGAAAGCGGCAAGAGGGGAGGGGGAGAGGGAGAGAGGGAGAGAAGGAGAGAGAAAGGGAGGGAGGGAGGGAGGAACAGAAAGAGAGAGAAAGTAGCCCCAAATGGGACATGATCTTATGGCAATCCCTTCTCCATTTCTCCATCCCATCGAGATTTGGAGCATGCATGTACATATGCCTAGTGTGTTTTCCAGGGCCGAGACTGGATATGTAGGATTTGGCTCCAAATGCAAAACACTTAAACACTAGGTTAATGGGGCCGGCCCCACATTGTTTTTAAGACATTTGTAAACTTGGTATATTTTTCCAAATAGTTCACTTTGTAAATATGGTACTATCAGAAAAAAAAAAAAAAAAGACAGAAGTACACAATGAATTACTAAACAAACAAAAGTAAAAACTTGATGTCATCTACAAAAGTAGGCATTGGTAGGGTTAGTAAAATATCTAACATTGACCATAATAGGTGGAATACAGACATCTTTGGGTGGGAGGGACATGTCCTGCTGCTTTCCAAATAGTGCAGTTGTGGTGGAAAATTGCAACAGATATTTTATGGGGAGAGATCTCAAGGCCTTGGAAACTTAGGCTGAGGAAGAGTGATGGGGCAGAACAGAAGTTTGCAGAATATGTGAGACTTCTCACTATCATTATTTTCTAAAGTTTTTCCATAAGGCACATGCTGTTGCTGGAAAGGAGAGAGATAGTGAGAGTTAGAAATCACCCCCTGAGATGGATAGCCATACCACAATCTTTTCTCCATTCTCTTCCGGGATTTTGGGCATGCATGCAAATTGTGATTTGCCATGTGAAAGTTCAGCACCTTTAGCACCACACCAGCTGCTGGCCCCATTCTCACTATTTCAGATTAAATTCTTAAAAGGAAAAGGGCCAAGAAGAGTATAGAGGTTTAAGAAGTCGCTGTGTTTAAGTGATTAAATTTGAAAAGGGTCTAATCAGTAAGAAAACCACTAAGAAGAAAGCAATTATAGCAATTTAATTTTTCCTTTATACCTAGAAGTATGTGACTTCATTATGAGACCAATGGGGCAGAGAGATATGCTTTACTTGACAAATCCACCCATCCTGTTCACAATGTTCAATGTATCCTATTTCTGTGGAGATCTAACATTCCATGGTCACTTGTGTCACTGAATATTATACTATTTTTTAAAGTGTTTTTATTGTATTCATTTCAATCTACCTGATTTTATTGTCTTTTGTAGTGAGAATATTAAGCTTTGCCAGAGGAGAAATAGTCATGGCTATTAGTCCAGAGGCTATATTTAAAGTTTCTTTAAATATTCTACAAAGAACAACCCTAAAAACGTGAAGAGCAGCATATAGTACCATTTAGTTATGGAGGATCTCAGGACACCAAAAGGAAAAAGAAAAAGGGCCAAAGGAGCATTTTATGAATTGCTTTTTAGTTTCCACTTAAATCCTCCGTCTTCTTCACACTCTTGATTGCCCTTCCTTCTGCTGTTTTTGAAGAAGTGATCAGTTTGACTGCCAAGAATTTTCTCATTTGTTCATTGAAATGAACAAATAAACAAAAACAACACCAAAACAAAAATATTTTAGTGAAAAAAGCGTAAGTAAAAATGGAAGGAAAGATAGGTTCTAATATTGACTGGTAGAGGTAATTCATAATCAGAACCATTAACAACCTGACAGCCATCATATTTCACACATGGATGCACTATAATGCAATTGTTTGGCACAGTTATGCGCCAAGAATAAAAGTGGATATCAACACACATGTAAAGAACTTTCAATGATTAATTCTTTTCATATCCAAGTATGTAATACTATTAGTTACTTTTTATATCAATAATTTCATCATCTGGTTTCATGCAATCATGGCAAACATTGTAGAGTGATTTTTATGTTTATTTTTTATTTTGCTAGAAGACATGTGTGCCAGAGAGAGCAAGAGAGAAAGAGAGAGAGAGAGAAAGCATCCCTCTATGGGTGCCACAATCTCTTCTCCATTTCTCCCTCCTTTCTGAATTTTGGGCATGCGCGGATATGCACTCAGTGTTTTTCAAGCTGCTGTGTCTGGGACTAGAACTGTGCATCTGGCCACGTGGGATCTAGTCACCTTAACCACCATGCCACTGGCTGGTCCCCCAGTGATATTTTAAACCCTCCAACCAGGATATATTAGGTCATTGGGAAAGTCATGATATATTTTTCTATGTTTTTCTATGCAAAAATGCATCATGACTTCTAATGACCGAATAGAAACACAAATGGATTTATTCATTCAAAACTGTGTCGGGAGGATTTCTAAATTTCTTGCTTAAATCTTTACTTCTAAATCTGGCAGTCAAATCTCCTGGGGCCATGTTAACAATTAATTATTAAAAGAATGACTTTAATTTTCATATGTGCTCACAGTTAAAGATAACATGAACAATTTTGTGTGTTTTGTACATTAAGAAATAATAACATGACAGCCTATCATGTTTCCATTATTGAGATAAACAACTGTACTAGAATAATATTTCTTTACCTACATAATACCTAGTTGTCTCTTCTCCTAGCTGAATCACTAGCTTCTTTCCAGGTCAAATAGGAAAGAGCATACCATTTATCTTACAGTAACACTGTTATTTTATTTTTTTCTGGTGCTGCAAATTATAGCAAACATTGGACAGAATAAAATCCTAAAGTCATTTCATTTTGAATACCAGGACCGATTGCCTGTGGTTTCTCAAAGGTAAATGCTATGGAAAAAGCAAACCCATATGGAACCCACTTTATCTCGGGGATAGGAGTTCCATATTTGGAAAGGTTAGCATTTATGAGCAGAGAGTCTCACTCAGTAAGTCAAGACTCTAAAACAGAAATATGCACAAAGTGAGAAAGTGAGAAAGTCTTTAACTCATGCCCTGATCTTGCTTGTCCTGCCCATATACAACTGAAGGCTATTTAGAAGAATCCCTGGTCAAAGGAACTGCCATGCCAAAAGGCTTGCCCACTGAGAATGAAGGCTACAGCCACGGGACACCAACCCTCAAACTACTTGAGCTTCCTCTTCTTTGGGAATATTATTTTCTTTACCCTAACAAGGACAGTACAGACTTGTGCTGAATAAGTAAAAAATAATTGACTTCATTTTCTTTAACTTTCCTTAGAGGAAATTCAGACTGATTAGTTGAAAGTTTCTGTAATTATTTCTAAGACTGCTTTACGTGATCTTTCCATGATAATGAAAAAAATGTAAATCAAAGGATAGGAAAAAAAAGACCAATTGATCTAAAATATTCAGTGGAAAGTACTGGATAGAAAAGCAGATATACATTATTATAATAGATCCATTAGTGTGATATATGTGAACACTACATGGATAAACATAAAAATAGTGAGTTTTCCTGAATTGTGGCATTATGTGGGCTATATCTGCTTACATATTCTTCATTTCCTAAACTTTTAAAGAAATAGTATTTTTTTAAGTTCATTTATTTTTTTTTCCCGAGACAGAGAGAGAGAACCGGACTCTCAAGAGGATCTTCACTGTGTGACCATCTCCTCAGTCCTGCAGCCAGCCAGGGTTATGGATATACCTGGTATGTTCAGGTAGACCTGGGGTGCAAACCCAGAATCTTTCCATATATCCTCCAGCATTTGCAGCAGTGCCCCTACTGCCTGTACTACTAAGGCTGGGGTCAACGATGAGTATATTTATATATATATTTAGAAAAATATATATATGATGATGGCGCAGCAGTCAAATCTGATGCTCTGTGAGGTTGACCTACATAGGAAGGTGTCAGATTTGTGTCTGGAGACTTCCCTAAATATGCCAGGCACACACATGCACATGATCTGGAGCTGGCTGTGTTTGGGAGTGCTGTCTCTCTACCTTTCTTTCTCCCTGACTTCCTTGTTCATGGAAGAAATAAATAAATAAATAAATTGAAAAACCTAAAAAAAAAAAAAAAAACTTAGAAAAGTAGGCAGAGTCTACTTGATCTCAAGGGAAAGCATTTTAAGTGCTATGTATGGCAATGTTTCTATGATAGAATGCCCCAGGATTTCACACTTCAATATATAGAAAACATATATATTAATAGTGTTTACAGATCAGTGGTATTCAAGTTTGTACAAAAATAAAGAGACCAGCTCTGCTGTCTTAATTCGCACATTTATTTTCATATTAGAAATATGCACAGGCACCTGTGACAGTCAGTCAGTCCCTTATCTATGATGATTACTTTAACAGTGCTCCCCAAGGCTTATCATGTCATTTTGTTTGACCTTCAGTTAACTAACTCATGCTGATTTCTTTAGTGGTCCCCTAAGACAGGTTTCCATTACTTATACAGCGTCTAATGGAGTCACTCTTGTAGGTTTTCTTTTTTACTATTTCTCAAAAATCCCATTAACAGAGTCTCTATTGTAATACTCATCTAATTATAACATGCTCCTTGCTGCGCTCAGAGGGCAAGCATTCTAATAAAACTGTGGTCCCATACTGAGAAGTGGAAAGAAATAACTGTCATCCTCACTTCAGGAGTAAATTTTAATAAATTAGAGTCTGCAGAATTTTCAATCCACTTGGCAAAGGCAAAGTGAAAGGGTGAGTCTACTGTTGATTTGGGCATGAACTAGGGATACATAAATATCCTGCTTTGATGTTCACTGGATTCTTTTGTTTGTTTGTTTTTTTAAATCCACTTTATTGCAGTGTGATTGACATTAAAAAGTTGTCTGTATTTGATTCCAACATCTCAGTGAGTTGGGAGATAAGGCACACCTGAAAAAATCACCACCATCGAGGCCATAAACATATCCATTACCTCCCAAAGTTTCCTTCTGCCCCCATTACTACTACTACTACAACTACTAGTACTACTATTATTATTTTGGTATGATAACACAGAACATAAATATATGTTCTTGGCAAATTCTGATTATACACAAATATAGCATTGTTAGCTCTAGGCAAGGTGCTGTATAGTGGATCTCTTAGAATGTATTTATTGTGCGTGGCTGGAATTTTCGTTTGGCCATCACTCCTTACCTCCTATTCCATCAGGCCTTGGCAATCACCATTCTCCTCTCTGCTTCTATGAATTTGACTATTTTAGATTCTACATATAAATGGGATTATTTAGTAGTCATCTTTCTGTGTCTTGCTTATTTCACTTAGCATACATCCTCTAGGTATGTCCAGTTGTTACAAATGGCAGGGCCTCCTTTTTTTAATACTGAATGATATAATGTGTGTATTTGTCCATTTTTCTGTCAAAGGACAATGAACATTTAGCCATCATATCTTGACTATTGTGAGTAATGCTGCAATGAATGTGGGAGTGCAATTATCTCTTCAAGCTCTTAATTTCAATTTTCTTTCTTTTTTTTTCTTTTGCAATAGGATGTATGCACTCGAGAAAGAGAGAGACAGAGAGAGAGAGAGAGAGAGAGAGAGAGAGAAGTGACAAATCATCCCCAGTGGGGATGGGCATGATACAATCCCTTCTGCATTCATATTTTGGGATTTGGGGCATGAACACCCATGTGCCTAACATTTTTCTTTTTTTATCCCAAGCTGCTGGGTCTGGGACTTGGACCACAGTTGGCCACATGGGATCCGGCTGCCTTAACCACCATGCCACCTGTGTCGATTTTAATTCTTTTGAATATATATCAAAAAGTATGATTTCTGGGTCATATAGGAATGCTACTTTTGATTTTATGAAGAACCTCTATGATGTTTTCCATAATGGCTGTACCAATTTACATTTCTATCAATAGTGCGCAAAATTTTTCATTTTTTTTTACATATTCACTAACACTTGTTATCTTTCTTTTGTATAATAGTCATTCTAAAATATGTGATGTGGCATCTCATTGTGTTATTTCATTATTGCCAGAGGGCACATGCACTAGTCAGAGAGAGAGCCAGAGACAGAGAGACCTAGAGAAAAAGTATTCCCCAACAGGGCCTGGTCATGCCACAATTATTTTTCCTCCGTTTTTTCAGGATTTGGGACATGCATGGATTAGCATCCAACATGTTTTTCAAGCTTCCAGGGCCAGGTCTTGAATGGCAGTTGGCCATGTGGGATCTGGCTTCCTACATAAAGCACTTACCTACTGTGCTATGGAGTGCTATGGAGTTAGACCTTACTGTGGTTTTGATTTGCATTTCCCCGTTGACTATTTGTATGTCTTTGGAGAAATGTCTGCTCAGGTTCTTTTCCTACTTAAAATTAAATTATTTATTTTTTTCCATGAGAGAGAAACAGAGCGAGGGGCAGAGAAAAAGTGAGACAGAATTTTTCCTTATTTTTTCGTAGTTTCTGGTGGTGTCTATCAATTCTTGGCATTCCTTGGCTTGCAGCTGGATCACTCTAATCTCTGCTTCTGCTGTTCACATGGCATTCTGTGTGTCTCTGTCTGCACATGTTGTTTTTTTT
Source organism: Tupaia tana (assembly GCA_026018925.1). NCBI lineage: Eukaryota > Metazoa > Chordata > Mammalia > Scandentia > Tupaiidae > Tupaia > Tupaia tana. The sequence goes on along the minus strand of JAKSZU010000009.1, from coordinate 147,226,967 downwards.
TATAAGCACATCAGTCATATTTGATTAAAGCTCACCTGAATGACCTCATCTTAATTTGATTATATTTGCAGACTTTATTTCCATAGAAGGTCATATTCACAGGTACTGAGGGTTAGGATTTCAACACAGCTTTTGGGGGAATCACAACTCAACCCATAACACCAACACACAATTTAGCTTAATAGAATCACTGTCATCTTGTCACTCAGTACTGGAACTTTGAAAGTCATTCTACATTTAGAACTGCCTCTTATACTTTGGTATATCAAGTAAAAGTTCCCTTAAATTTCTCTTTCTATTTATTTTATCACTGGTATAGATTACATTCCTGCTTTTTTTTTCCTGGAGATAAATTCCAGAAAATAAAGAAACAATAATAAAGAGAAAATAAATTATCTTTCTCTTTACATTTTACTAGAAATACTTTGAGTAGGAAGAGTTTAAGAAAAAAAAAATTTAGCAGACACAGGAATGTAGGCAGGTGGGGCAAATGGGTTTTGTAATGGCATACCACAACTGACTAGAAAGAATAGACATTGCCACTTCTCATGAGTGCACCCCCATCCCCCAGGGTAGTCTTTGGAACCTACAGCACACCCAGCTGCCTAGGCTCAGCCCTTCCACATGGAGACTTGGGCCTGGTCTCAGCAGGCCTCTTCTGTGAGTGCATTCCCACCTCCCAGGGTTATTTTGGAACTTGCAACACTCCAGTCCAAGCATGCAGCATGCAGCTTGATCCTCTTCACTAAGTTAAATCTCCATATCTTGTCCCCACCTTATCAAGAGCTGAAAGGTTTTTAGAAGGGCCAGCCACCTAAAGTTACCTGTATCAGCTTTATTTGCTCTGATCTGGGAGACAAGGTGCTCTAACAGGAACACACCTGGGAACTAAGAATGAAGTTCCCTCTTCTAATACTACAGAATCTACTCCAATAAATAGGAAAAAGTGAATACTGCATCTATTTGCACACAATATGATTCTGTACATAGAAAATCCAAAACGATACACACACACACACACACACACACAAAAAAAAAACCCTCCTGGAAATGATAAACAAATACAGTAAAGTGCTAAGATGCAAAATCCAAATACAAAAACCTACAGCATTTTTATATACCAGCAATGAACAAACTGAGATAGAATTGAAGAAAGCAATCCCATTTGCAGTAGCTACAAAAACACTAAGATATCTAGAAATAAACTTAACCAGAAAAGTGAAAGATCTCTACATGGAAAACTAAAACATTTGAAAAATAAATTTAAAAGGATACAAAAAAGTGGGAAAACACCCCATGTTTTTGGGGTGGAAGAATTAATATAATCAAAATGTCAATTCTACCCAAATTAATTTACAAATTCACTGCAATTCTGATCAAACTACCAGATATAGTTCTCGTGGAAGTAGAAAAAAACAATCATAATATTTGTCTGGAATCATAAAAGGCCCTGTATCACCAAACCAGTACTGTGAAAGGGGAATAAAGTAGGAGGCATCTCACATCCTGACCTAAAAACATATTACAAAGCTATGATAATCAAAACAGCATGGTACTGGCATAAAACCAGGCAGGCAAACCAATGAAACAGAATTGCGAACTCAAAAATATGCCCAAACAATACAGCAACTGAGCCTTGAAAAATGACACAAGACTATCCAGTGGGAAAAAGAGAATCTCTTCAGCAAATAGTGCTGGGAAAACTGAATACCTGCAGAAAAATTAAATTAGACTGCTATCTCTCACCACTAACAAAAATCAACTCAAAATGAATTGAGGACCTAAACATAAAACTTTAAACCATAAAACTACTGGTGGGGAACTCTTTGAAGACCTTGGAATAGGTAAAGACTTCTTAAAGAAGACCCCAAAAGCACAGACAATAGTTCCAAAACAGACAAGTGGGATTACATTAGACCAAAAAGCTTCTTCACAGAACAAGAAACAATTAGAGGGAGGACAAAAACCTTGGAGTGGGAGAATATATTTGCAAACTATACCTCAGATAAGGGACTGATAACCAGAATATACAAGGAACTCAGAAGCTTACCAACAACAACAAAATAATAATCATTCCAGTCAGAAGATGGGAAAATGAGCTGAACAGATAACTCTCCAAGGAAGACATATGAATGGCCAAAAAGCATATGGAAACATGCTCGACATTTCCTATCATAAGAGAAATACAAATAGAAACCACAATGAGCTACCACTTAACCTTCATCAAAATTGCTAAAATTAAAAAAATAAAAGGAAAAAGTACAAGTAAGGGTATGGTGAAAAGGGAACTTTTCTACACTGTTGGTGGGAATGTAAATGAGTACAACCACTGTGGAGAATGATACGGAGATTCCTCAGAAATCTACAAAGAGAACTACCAACCCAGTAATTCTTTACCTTTAGCTATTTACCCAAAGGATAGGAAAATCATCAGTTGGAAAACCACTTGAACATCCATGTTTATTGCAGCATTATTTACAACTGGTAGGACATGGAATCAACCCAAATGTCCAAAAACAGAAAAGTGCACTGAAAAAAAATATGGCATATGCACTCTATGGAATACTACTCAACCATAAAAAATGATACTCTGACATTTGATACAAAGTGGACAAATATGGGACTCTTAATGCTAAATGAAGCAAATCAGACTATGAAAGGCAGACTTTGTATGGCCCCGCTCTATATATACTGAATGTCTGTACTCTACAGCAGAAACTGAAAGACTGGAAGGTATAATAGCAGGGAGGGCAACTGTTGATACTAGAGATACTATGAGGGAGTAATAGGGAATGAGTAATAGGAGGAGGGATAGAGGGGAACAGAGAAAAAAAACTAAGAAGCAATATGTTTAATTGATGCAAAAATGAGAAGTTATTTGCTGATGATAATGTATATGGTAATGTCTTTGTCTTAACTGATATGCACTCTATTTGTGCTGGGAAAAACCATACTGTACACTGTGAAGATGTACAATGATTAAATGTAAAAAATAAATATATTTAAAATAAAAAAAGAAAATCATGCCAGGCATGAGGACATACATGCCTCAAATCCAAGAAGGGATTGCAGCATGTCTATCTCCCCTGGGAGGTGATTTCTCACTTTGCCTCTCACTGTCTGTCTCTGGTGAGTGCATGTACCCTATGGCAAAAACCTTAAATAAATAAATAAATACTCTCATTTATTTAGTATTGTAAAAAAAAAAAAAAGGAACAGATATTGGCAATCTCATATATATCTCAAAAAAATGGAAGGAAAGTAAAACTAGTAGAGCAGACATTAATGGCATATATCATAATGACATCTGTGTTGAAAACAATGAATATATTTTCCTGAAATTGATAATTGCACACCACATGTGTGCTTTGAAAATTCGTAATATACCCCACAATGATATACAATTAAATGTAAATAATAAAATAGGGGGACCAACATTTAGCATAATGGCTATGTCGCTGGACTCCCACGTAGTCGACCACGGTTCAAGTCCCGGACCCGGCAGCTTAAACTCACGCCGGGCGCATGTGCATGCATGCCGAAGATCCAAAGAGGAGAATGGAGGAGAAGGGATTGCGGCGTGGCCATTCCCCCTGGGGGGTGATTTCTCGCTTTCTGTCTCTCTGTCTCTCTCTGTCTTTCTAGAGAGCGCACGTGCCCTATAGCAAAAACCTCTCAAAAAAAAGGTAAAAAAAAAAATGTAAATAATAAAATAGAAAAACAATTAATCACTTGACAATTTTTTTCAAAAGCTTTTATTGGATCCAGTTATACTTGTTTCTCCTACCAATAGCTCCTAATGTGCAAAATGTCCTTTCACCATAGTTATGATTTAGTTTTTTGTTTTGTTTTGTTTTTCCTCATTTCCATCTGATATCGAGATTACTTGTAACTATTTTAGGTGTAAGGTTGATAGTAAATAGTTAAAAGACTGAAGCACTAGGTTACTCAAGGGATGGTGGATTCAAAGTATCAATAGAACTCATATAAGTCTTCAATATTTGCAAAGTACTCTTTTTTTTTGAGAGGTTTTCGCTATAGGACGTGTGCACTCACCAGAGAGACAGAGAGAGACATAGAGACAGAAAGCGAGAAATCACCCCCCAGGGGGGATGGCCACGCCGCAATCCCTTCTCCTCCATTCTCCTCTCGGGATCTTGGGCACGCACGCACACACGCCCGGCGTGAGTTTTAAGCCACTAGGTCCGGGACGGGAACCGCAGTCGACTACGTGGGAGTCCAGCGACATAGCCATTACACTAACTGCTGGTTCCCCAAAGTACTCTGATATGCATTATCTCCTTTGAGATTCACAGCCACCCTATGTCATAGGCTAAGAGTATCTCCAATTTTTTTATTAATAAGCTGATACTGAGAAATCTTACTGGCTAGTTCGGAGAAGATTAACGATTTATTAGCACAGACAGATTTTATATCCAAATTATTTTACTACACTTTCGATGCCTTTGACCATAGCCATTTTGCCTAAGAGGACAAAGGAAATCAATTTAATGATCACTTGAGTTTAAGTAATATTATAGGAAAATAGGGCACTGAAGGATATAGGCCAAGAGGAATATGGCATTTAGAAGGATAATCAGAGGAGAGTAATGCTAGGCAAAGGAAGGGAGGAAAATGATTCAAATAGAAAAGGTGACAAGTATTAATATGTTACAGGGTATCATAAGAATTTCTCCTCAGTATGTGCTGTCATAATAAGCACTGCACAACAACATAATCCATTAATGAAATGGTAAAATTTAAAATAAGTTGACCCTGGTGCCAGGACCCTGAATTGACATTATGGTCTAAATTACAACTTGGAAAAAAGTAAATGAGCAAACCAAAAATGATGTCTAGGGATGTTGTACTTTATAAATATCATGGGTGGTCATCATGACGAAAGCGTGCAAGAAAGAATTATTAATGTCATAGCATTGATACGAAAATAAATGCCATCTTAATGAAAATCTAGGTCAAATTCAGTTATGATTTCATTATTTCAAATTCTGGATCTACCACAGAGTGACACTGACTAAATTAGCTTACCTTCTTTGTTTTGTTTGATTCTATTAAGTGATCTCTAAATTATAAACATTTTTGATATGGACAGCTATGCTTGTATTTTATCGCTATATGTATACAATGAAAAACTTATTCACTATTTTAAATCCTTATAGATAAAATAATTTTTTTTGGAGAGATTTTTTGCTATAGAGCATGTGCGCTCGCCAGACAGACAGAGAGACAGAGAGATAGAAAGCAAGAAATCATCCCCCAGGGGGGATGGCCATGCCGCAATCCCTTCTCCTCCATTCTCCTCTCAGGATCTTGGGCACGCACACACACGCGCCCGGAGTGAGTTCTAAGCCACCGGGTCTGGGACGCGAACCATGGTCGACAACATGGGAGCCCAGCGACATAGCCATTACGCTAACTGCTGGTTCCGATAATTTTTTATTTAACATATTTAAAACTAGCAGGCTGCTTACTTTTTTCTATTAAATAATTCTTACAGTACAATGCTCATTAACATGAAATTCTTTCTGAACTTAACTAATAAATGTGATACTAAGGTAGAAGGTAAGAGGAGAATTAGATCAGAGTTAGAATTCCTCTAGATAGATTTTAGAGCATATTTGAAGTGCTGAGAGCTAGCCTATAATTGCAGTAGACAGAAGAATGAATGGGTAGAATTTATAATTATTTTCAAGAACATGCTAGTTAATGGAAAACGATATATGGTGACATTGACTCAAAAACCAATGTCCAGGCCTAGGGATATTTGAGCATGCTGTGGCTAAGGGAAAGTATCTATGTTGTAGGAATAATTAAAGGCACTAGAGAAGGAAGATTACTGATGGGCCAAGTCATACATGAAGCTATCAGAAACAGGGCCAGGTAAATGTTGGGCCTAACTGACACTAAGAATGGAAGTTCCCATCTACTAATAGAAAGCTGGAAATAGCCTCTTTTATCTGCTTTGGTCACTGATCACAAATCTTATTCTATTCCTTAAGTCTTAGGTATTCCTTGATTTTTCTTGAGATATTTCTCCTTGTAAAAGTTATACCACTGGTCTAATATTTATAAAAGGAAATCACTGTTCGCAAGTCATATGATGAACAACCTATTTTTAGTTCTACTGTGACAACCTGATTTCAGTAATACAAAAATGCTATGATAGAGTGGCTATGATACAGCTGTCAGCTGTTTAAAATATTGAATCATGTGCAGTTCTTGATCCAAAGCTGAAATAAAGACCTTGAAATAATAGAATGGTTAAGAGTGTGGGCTCTGGAGTTAAGACAGACATGAGCATGGCTTCTATCTGTGCCATGTACTAGATATGGATTTTGAAAGTATTACTTAAACTAAATGTCAGATTCACAATATGTAACTTGGAGATGATTTCATCGAGTCTCTCTAATAGTTAAATATTACCAAGGAATCCCATACACAAGAAACAATATATTGTGTCTATAATTTCTAATATTATTTTCATATTCCTTCTTGGTGGTGTGGTGGTTTCAACACTGGACTCCCACATGGTCAACTGCGGTTCAAGTCCCTGACCAGGCAGCTTGCTTTCTCACTTTACTGTTCTCTCTCTCTCTCTTTCTGTCTCTCTCTGGTCAAATTAAAAAAATAACAATAATTGGGACCAGCAGTTAGAAAATTGCCCCCAAAATGAGAATAATATATGAGAAATACTAGATACCATCAAATGTCCAAACATCCAGATAACTGATATTCCAGAAGGTGAAGAGACTGATAAGGGCATTAAAAATCTATTCCATGAAATCCTGCAGCAAAACTGTCCAAACTTAAAGAGGCACTCAAAGATCCAGTCCCAAGAAATACAAAGGATCATGGGACCAGCAATTAGCATTAATGGCTATGTCGCTGGACTCCCACGTAGTTGACTGCGGTTCGAGTCCCGGACCCAGTGTCTTAAAACTCATGCTGGGCACATGTGTGTGCGTGCCCAAGATCCTGAGAGGAGAATGGAGGAGAAGGGATTGGGGCATGGCCATCCCCCTTGGGGGGGGTGATTTCTCGCTTTCTGTCTCTTTGTCTCTCTCTGTCTCTCTGGTGAGCACATGCGCCCTGTAGCAAAAACCTCTCTAAAAAAATTTAACAATAACAATAAATAAAATTAAATTAAATAATTTTTTTAATTCTAAATTTTTTTTGTATTCCTTCTTAACTGACACATATGATTGACAGTTTAAGGTTCACACAAGGAAGATTTTGCTCTTTCTAAATGTGTTTCATTTTGTCTTTATGCAAGAAAAAATATTTTTAAAATGGCCAATTAGAAAGTAACTTTACTTCTCATATTTTGCATTAAGGTTTTTTTAATTAGTTTTATTTTTCCATAGGGCACTTACACTTATGGGAGAGAGACAAATATAGGAAAAGTGAGCAAACACCTCCTACAGGTAATGACCATGCTGCAATCCCTTCTCCTCTATTCTTCCCTCAGGATTTTGGACATATATGCACATGAGTCTGGCATGATTTTCAAGCCACCAGTTTTGGGGCTCAAAACCATGGTCGGCCATGTGGGAGTCTAGCACTTCAATCACCATGCCACCTGCTGACCCTGCATTAAGTTTTTAAACACTTCCAAAAATAGTTTGTAGATCCTGCAGAAATTAGCAGTAAGTGGATTAAAAAAATAAATAAATAAAAAAGATCTTAAATTGTCACCCCTCTCTAATGCAGGGTTGAATTTCAGCATTTCATATTTGGTTCCTCAGAGGTCATTATGTCACTTCACTTTCGTATTTTAATAACCCCCAAACTTCAATATTTAAAATAGTAACCCTTTATTTGCTTAACCAGACAATTCTTTAGGATTTATCTGGGCTCATTTAGAAGTCTTAAATCTATTGTGGGTTATGCAAAAGCTTTGATACTTCAGGTTTGGCAAGCTGTCAATTTCTTCACGAGGGGCTGACCATATGCCTTCATCCAGGAGGCTAGCTTCAGCTTGATCATGGAGTTGATTAGCAAAGTCCAAGAAAACTAATAAAAGAGCACAAAGTCTCTTGAAGCCCAGGCTCAGAACTAGTACAATATCATTTTTGCACCATTCTGTTGGTCAGAGCAATTCACCAGGTCACATCAGATGCATGGGCTATGGATGGGAGGAGCGGTAATTTTCACATTTCAACAGGGGAGTGAATACAGGGAAGGGAATGATTTTAGTCAATTTGTAAACAATCTACATCAGCCATTTTTCTCCAGGGCTGGGAAAACAATCTCCAGCTGCCTAAATTTACATAATGCTGGAACCAGAATAGTTACTTAATGGTTTGCCTTTGGAAATAAAACTGCTTAATAGCCTAGTTCCTTTTAATGATTGCTTCTCTTTTAAAAACGTGGAAAGGGAAAACTTCCTTAGAAAAAATAATTAAAAGAAATTCAAACCCACACACAGACAAACCAAAACAGAAAAACACACGAGACAACACACACACACACACACACACACACACCACACACACAGAGTGAGAGAGAGAGAGAACCAGTCAGTGAAATCAGGGCAAACAAGAGAGAAAAGCCTGCATGGTTTTTGCTCAGTTATTTCCCTCCTCCTCCTGAGAACTCTTTTTGCCCAGGTTGTACTTTTCCTTTTTATTATTTCTAGATGTTGAATGTAAATAAAATATACATGTCATGTAATATAAAGCTTTCTTGATTATTTTAGGTACAAACCTTGGGAAGCACCAAAGTCCTCCAAAACATTCTCCTTTTGCACTATTGATTAAACATGTGGTTACCTTCACCTTTTACCATTCATTTCCATCCATTTCTTTCAATGTGAAGTTCAGTGTCATCAACATCACTTGGGAACTTGTTAGAGATATAGATTCTTAGAGCACATTTAACCGCTATTTATAAACTCTGGGGCTGGGGTCAGCAATCTGTTTGAACACATTCTCCATTCTGAAGTTGGAGAACCACTGCCTTCAAGGAAAACTATTGTTTTGGTGTAAAAGCCTAACACTACCATATGGAGACAAAAAGTAGATGAGTTTTTGTATTAATTGATCCTGTACTCATATTCACAGACTCCCCACCTCTTCTGTGGCATAGGAAAATGCTCTCCAGTTTTATGTTAGTCCTAGAAGGAAAGTTTGATGACTGTAATAAAAAAATTTTGTAAGATTTGAAGAGCAAGCTATACACAAAATGATGTTTAGTAGGTTTTAAAAACAGGAAAGAGAGTAAAGTATGTTTCTGAGAGTAAAAATATGCAATATTTCAACATAATATTCATTAAAAGAAGCCATCAAAATACAAAATTTACCTATACTCTAGTTATTTGTGAAATTTGGCATTAAATTTACTTACCTTTAAATTATTATCATTAGTAGTATTTTTAGATTCTTGCCACAGGGCCTGTGTGCTAGCCAGAGAGATACAGAGATACAGAAAGTGAGAAGTTACTTCTCAGAGGAGAGGGCCACACCACAATCCCTTCTCCTCCATTCACCTCTTGGGATTCTTGCCACACATTCACATGTGTCCAGCTTGATTTTTAAGCTACCAAGTCTGGGACTTGAGCCACGGTGTCCTATATGGGAGTCCAGTGCCTTAACAACCATGCCACCTGACGCCTCTCCATAAAATGTTATGTATATAAGATCCCATCCTCCAGTGGGATTGCCACACTGCAATCCCTTCTCCATTTTCCTCTAGGGATTTTAGGCGCGCGCACACACACACACACACACACACACACCTGACATGATTTTCAAGCCTCTGGGTCTGTGACTTAAACTGCAGTAGGTTATGTGGGAGTCCAGTGCCTTAACCACTAAACCACCTGCTGGTCCTTTAAATTATATTTTAAAAAGTTATTAGAAGTGTACTGTAATACTATGTTTGGAAATATAATTAACAACTCAACAATTTAGTTTCTACTCATAAAGTACATGTTTATAGAGTTTTGTAAAAAAGCCCCTGTAGGACCATCCCATAACTGGTGCTCAAGGTGGCTGGATTCTACAGGGCCAACCTCATAGTTTGAGTTCCTGGCTAGAGTGGCTTGAGAAACACACTTGGCACACGTGTATGTGGGTCCAAAATCGTGAAAGTAGAGCAAGATGGAGGAAAAGGGATTGCAGTGTGACAATCCCCTGGTGGGAGGATGGGGGTAGTGCTTTTTCCTCCCTCTCTCTATTTCTCTGTTTCTCTAGAGAACCCATGTACCTCCCGGTAAAATTTTTTGAAAAAGCCTCCGAAGTAAAATTAGCCTTTACATTTCAATTATTTGGCCTCAGACATATCATTTGTGGTATCATTATCACTTCAGGTAGAAGTAAAATAAAATACTGAAATCAACCAGTCAAACAGGTAACAAGAGATAGCCCATCCCAATTGATTTTGATTTCCTATTTACAGATAGAAAGCAATAGTTCATTAACACCTGAAAAATATAAAAAGTGGGTCAGAACAAAAATCTCTAAAGAATCAGATGACAACTCTGAGGTACTGATTAAATTCGAATAAAACTTTTTCCTAAGAATTAATGTTCTAATATAGGAAGCACTAGAGAGATTTGCAATTTCCAGACCTTTTATATATTAGCCCTGAAGCATGTCATTTTTTTATTTATTCTTTTCCCCCTTTCTCTGGGCAATAAAAAATCTGAAATTGGACTCTATAATTAAAAAAAAAGAGAGTGGGTATTTAAGTCAAGGTAGAATTTGAAGAGAAGAGCAATTGCTTAACATGAGCATAAAAGAGTATTGTTATGAAGACAAGTCTTGATGAAGGCAAAATTATTTTCCAAGTCATGATTCTCAGGAACTATCACATAAATAAATTAGCTGAATTTTAAAAATTAATCACAAGTAAAAGAGGCAGCCAAAAGAAGCATGACAGGGATGTATGCTAATCTATGCACCATGATTTTTTTCTATAAGTGGAAATAGAAATGAATTGTAAAAGCCAATGAAGCAGCAGAAAAATGGTTGACTATAAATCCCAGCCAATGTCCTAGATATGTCATTCTCCATGAAAGGCCTACTTTCTGATGTAGCATTTTCCATTAGCAAATGGGGCAGCAGAACACCAATGTATGTGCTTTCCTGATTCATTTGCATGTCACCATTTATAACTTTCCACTGCCCTGTGGCATTGTGGCACCTGCCTCCCAAATGAGGAATATGCAGCAGTAATAATTTTTTGATAACACCCTAGTAATTACATGACCCTTGAAGGGCTTCTTTTCAAAATTTGAAACTCACCTTCCCTCGCTTGAGTGTGAATCTAATCTTATTCTTGGCTTGGAACCTGGTTATTAACTTTCTCTTTCTTGACAGATCTGGTGGGTGATGGTAGTATGAGTCAGAGAGAAAGGTCAAAAAGAAAGAAGTAGAAACCAATACATTTGCTAGTAGTAATCTAAAGAAAATAAAAAAACGAATAAAACGTGCTCACCTCTTGGAAAATTAGCAGTCACTGAAAAGGGCCTCTATACAGTAATTTTTACCCTTAATAAAAAAACTGTTTCCATTGGATTACATTAAGAACAACAAAAACAATGTAATGCTAGATTTCATATGTAGACATACATGTGTTAAAGGCCCAAGTGAGAGAACTGTTTACCTTTTAGTAGCATTTGTTACCTATATGGAAATTCCCTTCTTTTTTAGATTTTTGCTATGTGGCATGTGCACTTGCCAGAGAGACAGAGATAGACGGAAAGTGAGAAATCACTCCCATAGGGGAGATGGGCACCCCACAATCCCTTCTCCTCCATTTTCCTCTCGGGATTTTGGTCACACATGCACATGAGCCAGGCATGATTTTCAAGCTGCTGGTCCAGGACTCAACAACAGTCAACCATGTGGGAGTCCTTAACCACCATGTCACCTGGTGACCACCCTCTTGGTATTTTCTATTTTGGAAATTCAGAATTGTACCTGAAGGAAACTGTATGACACCAAATGAGGTACGTCATGTATAGTTTATGATTGGTTGCTACACATAATATTTTAATGAAAGTCCTTACTTATTAGGTCATCAGAAAAGTCATGACATATTTTTCCAGTTTTCTATGCAAAAATACATCATGACTTTCTCAATGACCCAATATTTTCTGGCTTTTTTTCCCTCAGTCTTTCACATGTGTAATAAAAATCCTTATATTGAAGCATGTTATCCTGGAATTATTGACTATCAATATCCAGAGTATTTACCTATACGTCAATGAACAGGTGATTCGCAACCAAATTCTAAGCGATCTTTGATTCTTAATTAGTAAATCAATATCTCCATGTTAGTCATTGGACTTTCTTACAAAAGGAAGGAATGGCAATGGTCTGTTTTTTGCCGTAGATTCCCTCTTCTCTACCCTGGTATAGAGGCACTCTATTGTGCCACTCCATAGGCCACAATGAACTGAACTATTCTACAAAGTACCATTCACATATACTAAAATATTAGTGGCATTCCTTGATTTGCACAGTGCTCCAGCACTAACATGAACATTTATATATTAAGTGCTTACTTTTGGCCACACATTATGCTAGGTCCTGAATATTCAAAAATGAGCAAAACATACATGGCCATGTTAGTCATGATGATTAAAATGTAAGGCTGGAGCAAAATGTTGGTCAAGTAATTACACAAAGAAATGTAAAGACAATGAGAACCAATGCAATGAAGTAGAGGTTCATGATCCAGAACTATACTAGCCAATACTGTAGCCATTATATTATACAATATTAATTAGATTCAAATTTGAATTTAATACTTTTATTAAAATGGGATCAAGCAATGCTTCCTTTCAGAGATGACAATTAAAACCTGAAAGATGAACAAAAACTAATTATGTGAAGAGGAAGTTTGGAAAAATAGAAAATAGTTTTTTTTTCTCATAAAACATTAGAACTTCTAGTTTCTAAATTTGTCATTGAGGTTAAAAAAAAAACACTAAAACTAAATCTAATTACCTGAAAATATGTAATTTTATTTCAAAGGTGAAAAATTAGTAAGCATGGTAAAAATAACACATACAGTAATTAGATGAGATTTTAGAGACCAACTGTTGTAACATTTACAGATAAGAAGACTGGTGACTTAAGATATGTCACCACGTGTTCTAGTTGTAAGAGGTTAAGTTCAAACAGTGCCCCAGTTAAAAAGTAATACCTAGGTATTCTGATTTCTAATCCAATATTGATTCCACTTCTTAGAGTACTCTTAAATTATATGAATAACTCAAGAAAACATTCTAATAAGTAAATGTGTATATGTATTTCTGAATAGATATATAATGTGTATATATGAACATTCTTCCACATTTATTGTTCTATTTAATGACAAAAATATTGTTTGCTTGTAATTTTGTGTGAATTAAAGATCTGAGTTTTAATTATTGAGCAAGCAGACATAATATCTCACATGATTATTTACAGTTTAAACCATGGTTTAATTTTCTCTGTTGAAAGTTTGGAAATAAAATGTACTATTCTTATTTTTGCTCCTTCTATTTGCTGAACTAAGTGTGAATGTGAATGTAATTATTCCAGTGGTTCAATCTGTGTTACTTAAGGTAAGACATTCCTTTCAATATTTATAGTTCAAATTTGGTTTGCCTGGGGAACCAGCAGTTAGCATAATGGCTATGTGGCTGGACTCCCACGTAGTCAACCATGGTTCAAGTCCCAGACCCAGTGGCTTAAACTCACACCGGGCGCGTGTGCGTGCGTCCCCAAGATACCAAGAGGAGAATGGAGGAGAGGGGATTTTGGCGTGGCCATCTCCCCTGGGGGGTGATTTCTCGCTTTCTTGCTCTCTGTCTCTTTCTGTCTGTCTGGTGAGCGCCCTATAGCAAAAAAAAAAAAAAAAAAAAAAAAAAAAAAAAAAAAAAAAAAAAAAAAAAAACCTCTCCAAAAAAAGAAAAAAAAAATATTTGGTTTGCCTAAAGTTTACAAAATTGAATATAGTGATTTGCCCTGTGATGAATCATACTGTCAGTTTGCAATCATATTTCAAAATTAATTTCATTAAATAAAAGGTGTAAAATTGCTATTCATGTCTGTTGCAGTGCTGAGAAAGATTTTTATTGCTTTTTACTATAAACCAATGATCATTATATTTAGAGTATCTTATGAGTATTATAGAACTTATTACATTAGGGACCAGCAGTTGGCGTAATGCTATGTCGTTTGACTCCCATGTAGTCGACCACGGTTTGAGTCCTGGACCTGGTGACTTAAACTCATGCCAGACACGTGTGCGTGTGTGCCCAAGATCCTGAGAGGAGAGTGGAGGAGAAGGGACTGTGGCGTGGCCATCCCCCCTGGGGGGTGATTTCCTGCTTTCTATCTCTCTCTGTCTTTCTGGTGAGCGCACACGCCCTATAGCAAAAACCTCTCCGAAAAAAAAAGTAAAAAAAAAAAAAATGTATTTATTACTTTAATATATAAAATAACACAATAAGTTAAATTCACTTCTTTGGTTTTCCTTACCGAGAATCAATGAGGAGCAAATCCATCTAAAGAGACTGTTATAAAAGAGAGAACCTAAGTAAACTACTGTTTTAAATTAGGGCATTGGACTACATTCATTTAAAGAATTTTATGGGCCAGTTCTATTGGAACAGTGGTACTGTGATGTTCAAGAGAAACTGAATCCCATATGAATCCCATAGTCCCAGTCAATGGCCTGGTGCCTGAAAACATGCTGGACACATTTGTGCTTGCTCAGGATCCCACTGGATAAAGGACTGGAAGAAGGGGATCGATCGCAGCGTGACAAGACCTATGGAGAGTGCCCCCCTCATGTGCATATGCCCTCTCATGAATAAAGATAAATAAATAAAAATGAAAGAATATTTATTGAGGATATACCTTGTGACACACTGTTATAGATACTACAATAATAGCACAATGAAAAGAAAGTCTTTGGCACTTCTACTCTAATGGAACTTCAATTCTATTGTGAGAAAAGAAACAATAAAGAAAATAAATAAGGGGGGACCAGCAGTTAGCGTAATGACTATGTCTCTGGACTCCCACATAGTCGAACGCGGTTCACATCCTGGACCCGGTGACTTAAAACTCATGCCGGGCGCGTGTGCATGCGTGCCCAAGATCCCGAGAGGAGAATGGAGGAGAAGGGATTGTGGCGTGGCCATCCCCCCGGGGGGTGATTTCTCGCTTTCTGTCTCTCTGTCTCTCTCTGTCTCTCTGGCGAGCGCACATGCCCTATAGCAAAAACCTCTCCAAATAAATAAATAAATTAATTAATTAATTAATTAATAAGGGCCAGCAGATGGCATGGTGATTAAGGTGCTGGATCCCACATGGCCAATGCTGTTGTTCAAGTCCCGGCCCAGTGGACTGAAGAACATACCAGGTGCGTGTGCATGCATGCCCAAAATCCCGAGAGGAGAATGGAGAAGGGATGATGGTGTGGTCATCCTCCCAGTGAGTGATTTCTCACTTTCTGTGTCTCTGTTTCTCCAGTAATCACATGCACCCTATAGCAAAAATCTCTCTCTCTCTTAAAAAAAAAAGGAAAGAAAGAAAGAAATTTGTGCATTTAAGGATAATGGCCCATATAATATTTTCAACTTACTAATATGGCTAAACACAAGTCCCAAAATACAATGAAGACATCAAAATTGATATATTTAATTTTAATCACTATCAAATTCTTTTGCTCACCTTTTTGGATGTTTTACTTCACTAAGTATATCGGCAATCTACATATTAATATAAAAGTTTCATTGCATATTCTCAAAATGATCCAACCCAAATTTTGCTGGTAATGTAAGGGCAGGTGACACCACAAAAATAGGGTTGTGTGATATACAATAAGATAAATGATTTGCACATTTCTCAGTAGATGTATCTTCTGAACTCAAAAAGTGATTCAGAGCCAAGAGTGGTGAGATGGTTATATAAATAATGTGCATTGTCTAGAAGCACTTACTTCTAGATCTAAATTTGCTTTTACTCTGTGTAAACATTTAGTAAGTTGTTCTCCATAACTATTCAAATAGTAACATTTTTTTTTCTATGATTAACACAAATACACTAAGTGGAAGCATATGGAGAAGAACATTTATAGTCTTGTACATTTCAAAGGACATACTGGCTATTGAAAGATGAAATATTTCCTCATATATATTTTTTTTAAGGAAGATTTTTGCTATAGGGCAAGTGTGCTCGTCAGAGACATAGAGAGAGACAGAGAGAGAGAAAGTGAGAAATCACTCCCCTGGGAGGATGGCCATACTACAATCCCTTCTTTTACATCTCCTCTAGGGATTTTGGGCATGTACGCACATGCACCTGGAGTGAGTTTCAAGTACCCAGGTCCAGGACTCTAACCATGGTCAGCCATTTGGAAGTCCAGAGCCTTAACCAGCACACCATCTGCTGGTCCCTTAATGATGTCTTTTGATGAATAGTAATTTTAATTTTTAAATAAGCAATTTAGCAACTTACTACTTTTAGTGCTTCCTGGGCTCCATCTAAGAAATCTTTATGGAAGATTTATGAATATATAAATATGTTTTCTTACAGAAATGTTATACATTTAAAGATTGGAGGAGTCCGACCCGGTAGGGCCCCAGGATCTGTTTTGAGCTTTTGACCTTTACGTATCACTTAGGTTGGGTCAGCACATTGGCAAGGCCGCTGCTGTGTGTTCCCCGACCTAGGAATAAAACTTAGGCCAAATTAGCATGTCAGCAGGGCCACTTGCTATTTGTTCCAGAAACTGTGGTAGCCTTGCTGGGAAGCGACCCCCCTCTGACTCCCTAATATCCTACTATAAAAAAATTACATAGCTCTCTTGAGTAGGTGATAAGATTTTCCCAAAAGTCCCCCAACCACTCCCCTCGGCCCTGATCACCTACCGTTAATTACAATACTTTATCTCCATGGTAACAATAGAGGGTGTGTTGAAGTTGTATCTAGGCAGAAATAATCTTGACCTTTGGAAAGCCCTTCAAAATGTATTTAACATAAACTTAAAGATAATCTTTTCTTTACATAAAATAGGATTAGGCTGAAACTGGCCCAGGATGCCCCTGCCCTCACCAAGTGAAATAGAAAATATATTAAGATTCTTTAAATTAAGTTGTAGATCCCTATAAAACTATATAAGTATTATTTTTATTAAGATCCATAAGAACTAATATCTATACTTGAGATTTTCTTTTCTCATTGTGTTCAGTAATCACAAGATGGCTGCCATCGCATCAGCTGATAATTATCTCTGCTTACTGGAACCGCTTTCCCAAAACTACATTCCATGGAGACCCACCTACATCAAACAAACAACTGTGGAACCTCAATAGACCCACCCTTAATCTAACCCTAAATGGAATCTGTGATCCTTATTAAACTGATAATTAAAACATGTAGCCCCTCACCCATTTACTTGCATATATCACATTTTCAATAAAAAGGCATGATAATTCCTGGCAGGGGTCACTCCTCAGAGAGCAATCTCTGGGGGTGTCCGGCTAAGGACGTGCATGAAAAAGGCACCGAGACCTTTGTCTTCTGTTCACCTGCTCCGCCTCCGATGAGTCAACCCACCCCCGCCGAGGCTGGACCCCGACAAAAGATAGTACATATCAGTCTATGATGCATCTTGAATTAATTTATGCTTTTGGTGTTTGGGAAATGTTTATGTTTACTTTAATCCATGCTTTTATACAGTTGCCTCAGCATCATTTATTGAAAAAAATTATTTCCTCATTACATTGCCTTGGTGCCTTTGTAAAAAGAAACAATTTATAAATGTGACTTTTTTCCTGTAGTCTCCGTTGATCTATTTATCTGTCTTTATGCCAATACCATGCTGTCTTGATTACTATAACTTTATAGTAAGTTTTATAGTAAGTCCTTCAGCTTGATTTTTCTCCCCCAAAAATATATTGACTATTATAGATTCTTGCATTTCCATGTAAAGTTTAGAATCAACTTGTTAATTTCTATTTTTAAAAGCACACTGGGATTTTGACTGAAATTGCACTGAAACTATAGATCAATCTAGAAAGAACACACATCTTAACCATATTAAGTACTCAATTCCACATTCAAAGTTTAACTCATTTTTTTCTTGCTCAATTCTTTAAGGTTTTTAAAAATTTCTCTCATCAATATTTTGCATATTTCAGTGTAGAGGTATTAGCCATAAATTAAAATTTTTCTCTAAATATTTTATGGTAATTTATTTTTATGGTAATGTTTCAACTCCTATTGTCCAGTTGTGCACATATTTGTATAATGACATTGTAGTCTGTAATTTTTGCTTATTGTTCTATTATACAAAGGCAGGTAGATAGATGAAATTATTTAGATTACATTGAATTTTATACATAGGTGATCATGTTGCCTATGAATAGATACTTTTATTTTTCCTTTTCAATTCTTAGATAGCTCTATCTTTTCCCTAACTTAATGAACTGGCGAGGATGAGGATAAATATAAACAAGAGGTAGCTTTATTTTTCCCAATCTTAGGGATACAACTTTGTTTTACAGCATTAGCTATGTTAACTATCTTTCTTCATAAATGCCCATTATCAGGTTGATTATGTTAATTTGTGTTCTTAGATTGCTGAGAGTTTGTTTAGTAACTGGATTTTGCATTTTGCCAACTGCTTTACCAAAAATACAGGGATAATCATATGATTTATTTGGATATCTCTTCTATGTTAATATGATGCATGATCTTGCTAGGTTCTTGAATGATAAATAAACCTTGCTTCCTAGCATAAAGTTTACCTTTTCAGTTTGTATTAAATTATACAATTGAGAATTATTTGTGCTAATAGTTTTGTATTGAGTTTGAGTGCTTGAATTTGCTCATGAAATAAAGTTATTCATAGTTTATTTGTTCATAATTTTCTCTTCTGAGTTTTGTATCAGGGATAGTATAGTTTCATAAAATGAGTGGAAGAGTATTCCCTCCTATGTTTTTTGGAAGAATTTTTGTAGAATGGCTATTATTACTTCTGTAAGTATTTGGTAGATCTTTGTGAATTTATTCTAATGTAAATATTTAAAGCTTTATGAAATTTCACGAATTTTGATATGTTCAGTTTACTTTGATTTCATTCAAATTCTTTTCTAATTTAACTCATGATTTCTTCTTTAATCCATGGGTTGTGTAGAAGTATTGGCATATTGCTCAATTTATAAATATGTGGTCATTTTCCAAACACTTTTCAATGTCGATTGCCAATTTAATTCTGTTTGGTTACAGAATTACTCTGTATTCTTTCCATTTTTTTTTCAAAATTTATTCATGTTTGTTTTACAGCCAGGATAAAGTCCATCTTGGTGAACATACCATATGCACTTGGGAAAAATGTGTGTTCTGAAGATGTTTGGTGTACTGTTTTAAAAAAATAAAGTTAATTTGGTGAAGTTGGATGTTAGCATAATTAAAATAGTTTATACTTTTACTGCATTCATGTCTTATTATTTTATATATTATTGAAAAAGAAGTATTGAAAATTACAACTGTAATTGTTGCTTTTTCTAATTATCCCTTCATTTCTGTTACTGTTTACTTCATGTATTGTTTAGCTCCATTATTAGGCCATACACTTTATGGATTATTATGTGTTCTTGATGAATTCACCCTCTTATCATTATGAACTAACCCTATTTAACTGATATTTCTTCTTCTTCTTTTTTTTTTCTTTTGGAGAGATTTTTGCTATAGGGCGTGTGCGCTCGCCAGACAGACAGAGAGAGACACAGAGACAGAAAGCGAGAAATCACCCCCCAGGGGGGATGGCCATGCCGCAATCCCATCTCCTCCATTCTCCTCTCGGGATCTTGGGCACACATGCACACGCGCCCAGCGTGAGTTTAAGCCACTGGGTCCAGGACTCGAACCGCTGTTGACTACGTGGGAGCTCAGCAACATAGCCATTACGCTAACTGCTGGTCCCCTGATATATCTTATTCTTAATGTCTTCTTTAGCTGATATGTGTGTGTGTGTGTGTGTGTGTGTGTGTATGCACATGTACATATATTATACACACACCAGCATCCATATTATTGGTTTTTATTTTATTTTTTGAGAGGTTCTTGCTACATGGCATGTGCGCTCGCCAGAAAGACAGAGAGAGACAGACAGAAAGTGAAAAATCACCCCCAGGGGGGATGGCCATGCCGTAAACCCTTCTCCTCCATTCTCCTCTCGGGATCTTGGGCACACACACACACACACACCCGGCGTGAGTTTAAGTCACTAGGTCCGGGACTCGAACTGTGGTCAACTACATGGGAGTCCAGCGACATAGCCATTATGCTAACTGCTGGTCCCATCATCCATATTATTGTGATAGTGTGATTTATCTTTGTCCGTCATTTTACTTTAACCTATCCATATGTTTATATTTAAAGTTCATGTTTGGTGAACAGCATATAGTTGAGTTTTGTTTATACTTTCAACTTGTCTCGAAATTGCTGTCTTTTAATGAAAAGTTTTAGCCTATGTATATTTAACTTACTCATTGGTGAGCTTGGATTTTACTCTACCACCTCACTATTTATGTTCTGTTTGATCCATATGTTCTCCATTACTTTTGTCCCTTTTCTAACTATTTGTGCATTACATTTTTCTATCTCATTTTATTTCTTATATTACTTATTATTTATTTAAATTATGTTTGTCCTTTTTCAATGACTGCTCTATGGTTTATAATGTTCATCTTTAATTTAGTATAATACAACAAATAAATGTTATTAAACCTCATATATAATGTAAAAACATGATACCAACATATTTCTACTTTTATCTCTCCTGCCCTTTGTGCTATTGTTGTTATACATTCCACATATATGTACAATCATACATATATGTGGAATGTATAAATCATGTATAGTATCTATTTATCATCTATCCATCTATTGATCTATCATCTTGCCTTGTTTTATCATTCTGTGCAAGTGTGGATAGTTTCTTCTGTCCTGCCTTCTATTCACTGATATTTTCTTCTGTACTAATCTTTTCTAATCTGCTACTGCGTTTGTACCATTAATTTTTCATTTCAGGTACTATCTCTTTCAGGTACAGAATTCTTATATTGTTCTTTCTCATAATATCCATTTCCCTATGATATTATTACATTCATGAATTTTCTTTAAATTATTAAAGATGGTTATAATAGCTTTTTAAATGTATCTGCTAATTCCATTTTTGCATCTGTTTATATTGACTGATTTTGGCTAAGTTGTAGGTCATAATTTTCTGCTTCTTTTCCTGACTTGGAATATTCTGTCTTTACACACATATGGTTTAGTATTCAGCCAAAGTTTCAAGCAGACACCTATGCAGACTTATGGAGCTCATTCTCTTTGCAGTCTTTTCTGATAACCTGCTTTACAAATTCCAGTTACTTCAGTAGTCCAGAACTACAATCCCTGTCTTTCCAGTTCAGCAAGAGATTTTTTTTGCTGTGTTTGCGCTCCAATCACATACCATGACCTGGAAAGTGCTTCCAGACATACACTCAATAACTGTTCATTTGCTTTCTCTTAAATATGTTAGTTCTGTAAATAGTAATTTCATATATTATGTTCAATATTATTTAATGTCTGTAAATAGTAGTTTCATATATTATGTTCAGTTTTGTGGCTTTTTAACGCTGGGGAGAATAGTTCAGCATCAAGTATTTCACCATGATTGGATGCAGACATCTACTATCTTTTATTCAGTTTTTTTAAATGAATTCATTAATTCATTATGTTCTTGAACAGGTACTTGTAAAGTAAATGCTGGAGATACACAGAGTAATGAGATACTAGCTCTGCCTTCAAGAACCTTTCACTCTACTGGAGTAGAGACTGATACAATAAAAGTAATTTCAATGCTATATGATAAGTATGGAAAGGGAAGACTTAAAAAATAAGTGCTATGGGTTAGAAATAAAATGAAAAGTTTTATTATAAATTTTCTCCAGGCCAAAGTCAAGTTTTCTTGTACTCACTAAGATCATGGACATAAACCATGGTTGCAACATTTTAAGTCCCTGGAGAGCCCTAAAAAGTACTGATGCCCAGGCCCAAACACAAATTTCCTCCTTTATCTGGTATGGGGTATGTCCTAGGCTTTGGAATTTAAAACAGCTCCTGTTAATATCAACATTTGCTTTGAAGCCAAAGATGAGAATGTTTAACTTATGTTAATTTTTATCCCTCAAGTCTTATTAACAAATGTGTGGATTTGCGTAAAACTATAAATATTGCTTTTCTAGAAAAAATTGTGTTCTCAATTTTTTCTATATTCTTTATAGAGTACAGGTATGCACTCATGAGAGAGCTAAAAAGAAAGCACTCCTAATGAGACCTGGTCACGCTGCCATCCTTTTTCCTCCAATTATCTATCCTACTAGGATCCTGGGCTCATGCACACTCCTGATGTGGTTTTCTTTTCTTTTCTTTTTTTAAAATTTGTTTTCTTTTTTTGGAGAGGTTTTTGCTATAGGGAGTGCGTGCTCACCAGACAGACAGGGAGAGACGGAGAGACAGAAAGCGAGAAATCACCCCCCAGGGGGGATGGCCACGCTGCAATCTCTTCTCCTCCATTCTCCTCTCGGGATCTTGGGCACGCACGCACACGCGCCCAGCGTGAGTTTAAGCCACCAGGTCTGGGACTTGAACCAAGGTTGACTATGTGGGAGTCCAGTGACATAGCCATTACGCTAACTGCTCGTCCCCTGATGTGGTTTTCAAGCCACTAGGGCCAGTACTCAAACCCTGAACCGCCATGTGGGATCTAGTGCTCTCTGTGTAGTGCCCAACTATTGTGCTGTGGGGCTAGTCCATATGTGTATATTATAAACAAAATGCACTTTTACTTATAAATGAGGTATTGGGGTATGTACGTGTCATCTTTTTTTTTTCTTTTTTTTTTTTACATTTAATCATTGCACCTCTTTACCGTGTACAACATGGTTTTTCCCAGCATGAATACAGTGCACATTAGTCAAAACAATGATATTACCATATACATTATCATCAACAGACAACTTTTCATTTTGTGTCTATTAAGTGTGTTGTTTGTTCCCTGAATCCCTCCCTTCCGCCCTCAATTACTCATTGTATGTGTCATCTTAAAGGGAATAGATCCATAGAACACAAGAGAACAAACATAAATAATATGTATATTAGAAATGTTAATTATCTTACCTCATTCAGCTACTTGATCACCTGTACACTGTCCAGGCAGGAGAAAATCTGTCTCTGAAGACAATCTTACTAGGCAAGTAGAAAAGATCACATCTATTTTGAGTTGTCATATAGATTTAGAGATTTTCAATCCTTCCAATTTTGTTGCAGCAAGTTTCAAACTTCTGCATCTTCCTTGCTATTTTCATGGCATCGTTATATACTAGCAGCAACCTCTTTGCTATCTTGGTACTAATTACTTACAATAAGGTATCTATATGACATTTAGTGCCTTGAAATGGAAATTCTGAACTGTATATCTCCAACAACTCCTTGGCATATCACTCTTTTTTGGCGAATTCTGACTCTCAACATGTGTTATCTGTAGACCACTGAGCTATTCAGTATGTCACCAGTAATTGTTCTAATTTGAGCCTCTTAGGCTCTTGGGTACAGAAATGACTGGAGAAAATCTGTGCAATATTTTGGATCTCTATTTCTCTATAGGCTTAAAATCAGTTCCTCAAGAATACTTGTAAAAGAAAATAGAGAGCAAAATACCAATTAGCTCTGTCTTTTTCATCTGCTGAATGCCCATCTTCTAATAGATGCTTAAGTAATTTAAGCTTGAAAAAAAAAGATTTTTTAAGTTTAATACTTAAATCACTTACCAGGCTCTTATTCATTTTTAGTAAAAATATAGTAAAAGTGAGAAGACTTAATTTTCACACCAATATAGTTGAATCCAAAGTCCAAGCTTGATGAATATTACTTGCATTAGATGTAGAACAATTTAAAGTTAATGATGTTCTCTATTGCACATTCAGAGATCCAGACTTTTCCAAGGAGCACTTCAAAATCATTAAAGCAACTAAAACCAAGTACTTTTTCTATGGTATTTAAAATTAAAACTAGTTTTTTGATGATGGGAAGGCGAAGAAATAGGACTTAAAAAATAGGCTATTTAGCATGGATTCAATGGGAAGATACCACAAAGGTGACCTCAGCAGAAAAATGTCTTACTCATAGTCACTGGCAATTAACGTTTCAGAGAACAATATTTATAGCAATCTCTTATCTGGAGGGTTGCCTTGACCTCCCCAACTAAAGATTAAGATGACATTGGGTTTTATAGGACAACATAACACTGTTTTACCTTATTCTTGCTCAGAAACTCTAAGCTTCATTAAGACAAAGTCAATGTCTGCTTTGCTGATATCTTCAGATTTGGGGGCCACAATAACAGGACTGTATAAATTGTAAAGTATGGGAAAAAGCCTTGTTTCTGGAGAGTCAAAATACCCCACTTCCCAAACTTACAACAAACAGTCCTCTCACATCATTGAATGTTAGATATGAGATGAAACTGAGAGAGTTATATTAGATGCTTCTTGAAGTTCCCTTTAGCTCTAAAATCTATTGTAAACTTAAACTGTTAAATCCTAACTCCTAGATTGTGACTATACTACTGACCCTTACTAGAAAACTGCTGCATGTAATGTAGTGTAATGGAAATAGCAAGATATTTGGATTCACTTATTCTTTTACTTTTTTATTTTTGCCATAGGGCACTCAGAGAGAGACAGAGAGAAGGAAAGCAAAAGTGAGAAATCACTTCCGAGGGGGATGGCCACGCTGCAATCCCGTCACCATTTTCTTCTCGGGATTTTGGGCATGCATGCACACATGCCCACTGTGATTTTTCAAGCCTCCAGGTCTGGGACTTTAACCATAGTCAGCCATGTGGGAGTCCAGAGCCCTATGGCAAAAAATCTTTAAAAAAAAAAAAAAAGAAAGAAAGAGAGAAAGAAATTAGAGACAGATAACTGTAGCATAGTAGCTAAATGCTGTGGGGAGTATACCGGATTCCACCCACATGGCTAAACAAGGTTTGAATCCTTGCCTGGATGTTTGAAAAACACACCAGACATGAACACATGTGCCCTGGGTGCTGGCAGGATAGAGAAATGAAAGAAAAAATTATTATGATTTGACCAGACCCTACTGGGGGTGCTTTTTCTCTCTTTCTCTGTCTGTCTCTCTCTCATGAGTATATGAACCCTCTTGCAAATAAATTAATTAAAAATTTTTAAGTTTTTTTGTTTATTCCATAAGCAAGAGAGAGACAGAGAGAGAAAGAGGGAGAAGAGGGAGACAGCATCTCCAACAAGGATGAGGACCAGCATCCCTCTCAAGCACTCCCCAGCACAGGATCATGGTCATATGGTTGCTCAGTGTAGTCATGGAGACTCTAGATGCAAACCCGGAACCTTCCCTTTGGAGTCGGCCTCTAAGGGTGCCAAGTTTTACTGCTGCACCATCATCAGATCCCATATAACCCAAATCTTTTTAATAAGAAAATAACATGGGCTTTGCCAAGTTAAGCCATACTTATTCTGTTTCTACATATTCCCAATGCTTGACCCAGTGCTTTATATATAAGGGCTATTAATTAAATTTATGTTGAAATAAAATTGATGCTCCTATTAATTACAGATGACTAAGACTACAGTTCAGCAGTCCAAACTTCTTATCTTGGAATTACAGTTTCCTAGCAATCTAGATATTAAGCCACAATTTACTCTGCTATTGTCCCTATTGTGTACATATTTAGGAATAATCATGTTGATATTGTTTTGCTTGGATTCTTTTTATCCTATTCCACTCTTTCTCCCACCTAAAGGAGGATGCCTGGCTCTCTTTCTATTATGTCATTACTTCTTGGCCCTCTGTCCTGGTCTTCCTGTGGAACACCTACTAATACACATCTAACTCTTAGTGTAGATGGCAAGCTCCTGGAGGATGGGAGCTTCTTTCTTTGCACTTTTGAATGCCCAGCACATATTTATTGCACATAGTCAGTCCTCAGTATATCTACATACCTGGTAGGTAGTGAGTGAGATTTTGAGTGAATGAAGGGAACAGAATGAATGAAATACATATTAATGAAATGTTCAGGTACAAGTTAAAAACAATAAAGGCAGATATTTGTTACTTTGTGTTTATAACTGGAAACAAGGTAAAACAATCGCTAGATATATATTTGTCATATAACAAAAAGGACTCCATTTTTTTTTCCCCATGGGCATCGTTTACTCCCATTGGTCTTCCCTCACACCCACTTCTCCAAGCCCCTGCCACAGGGATACCATTGTTCATTATTGTTATCTACAAGAAAGCCAAAAGAATAGTTTTATTATTTTTCTACTTACTTAGAAATAGTCATAACAGAGAGGAGTTGGTCAAGTAGAGGTTGGTTAGGTTTAGAAGATTAGAATAGAGATAATGTATCTTTATCAAACAATGAACTACATTGAAATTACTCAGAGACCGAGACTTAAATTTTTCATGAAACCATGCAATTTGTTTTGTTGGAATTGGCTTTTGAATTCACTATTAGTTGTTCCAATTTCTCACGAATGTTAACAACATGTGAAGGACACAAAAGTAGAAACATCTTTCTATTTTTCACTTTCATTTTGCTTCCAATGCTGTAGAAAAGAAGGCAAATACTAATTATCTTGTTTACAATCACCTAATTATTGGCAGGAGAGGGATTAAGAACCTCCCCCTAGCAAAATCTCTCTGGATGTAAAATAAACACCACAATTAAGAAAAAAAGAAAAAAAAAAAACAAGCAGCTACTAGGAGGAAAAAGGTTTTCCTAATTTGACCATTCCAGATGCTTAACATTATCTTCCAAAATGAGCTAGTATTTTAATTAATAGTCCAAATCAAACAAGAAAATTTACTGAGAGTTCCAGCTAACTCTTAATGTCCAGAGGGAACCAATAATGTAAGCTCTCCTGTAATATCCTTAACTATACATTACCCCAAATATGCTGTTATAGGCTGTTAAACAATTTTAGTCTCTTTTGCCTCCAGCAACTAATAGTTCATGTAACATAAGTTCATATGGAGAAGAGGCCTTTTAGGCTGGCGATGTCAAAATAATGTTATAAAGTGCTGTCAATAATAAGAGCTGACAGTTATCACACACTTGCTTTATGCCTACCACCGTTTGGAGTGTTATAAATCCATTATCTTTGTTACTTATTGGAGGTACAAAATCAAATGAAAAGCGGTAGCATGGAGGCTAAGGTGCTGGATTCCACATGGCTATGTGTGTGTGTGTGTGTGTGTGTGTGTGTGCCCAAAATCGCAAGAGAAGATTGGCAAAGAAGGGATTGTGGTGTGACCATCTCCCCTAGATAGTGATTTCTCACTTTCTCATTCTCTATCACTCTCTTTATCTCTCTCTGGTAAGCATATGCACCCTATAGCAAAAAAATAAAAAATAAATGAGTAAGCTGAGAGGAGTGCCACTATTTTTCCTCTTTTATAGATAACAGTAACTAAGGTTGAGGCTTTGTGAGTTTGTGAACCTTTACCAATGCCATACAACATCTACATTAACAGAAGCCCAAACAATTTTTCACCATTAGATTTCACCACTATGGACTCTAGGAGGAACTGGAAAATACTATCACAAGAAAAGATAGGGAGAGTAAGGCAAAATATACCATTTCTTTGAAATAAGCATGTTTTCAAGCCAACCCAGGAACCTGAATCCATGGTTGGCCATGTGGATTCCAGCACTGCAGTTCAGTTTGCTACTGACTGTGCCACTAGATTGGGCCAATGATTCTCTCCTAATATCATGAATGATTTTTTGGCTCCATTCTACACACATGCCACAAAAGCTTTCTTTTTATAAAAAAAATGAAATACTAGAAAGAAGAGAATTTGAAATGTGTCCAGATGAAGTAAATCTGTTTGACTCTACATATAGTAGTAAAAAAATGGGATCAAATGGAATAGTCACCAAACTGCTAAAACCTAACATAAAACAAAAAACTTTGTTGGCCAAAATAGGAATGAAAACAATATCTCTTCAAGCATTTCTTAGCCCTAATTGCCTATGGTTAGCAAATCTACTTGGAATCTGTTTACACTGTCCATAACTATAATATATTGTATTTGAAAGGTAAAATTCAATAAGATATATGTTAGAATAATAGAAGCAACAAATTCTAGCAGAAAACAAACATCATAGAGCTCAGACCTCATTACTAACCGTATCTAATCTCAGTGGTACACAAATGTAGGAACTTTTGAGGGTCAGCTAATGGCAAAAGTAAGATAATTAAGGCTATTCTAGACACAGCAACCCCTAGCAGGTTTAACAGTGACACTACCATTATGTAGCATGTGGCCTTTATTTTCTTTGAAGCCTAAGTCAGTGTTCATTTCCTTCATGTGTCAGAGATATCTCTTGGCCTATGTGATGAATAGGCATTGAAGGGGAAAAACAGAATGTATTAAGTATGCATATAGCAATTTTTTTTTTTTTTTTTGGAGAGGTTTTTCGCTATAGGGCGCGTGCGCTCGCCAGACAGACAGAGAGAGACATAGAGACAGAAAGCGAGAAATCACCCCCCAGGGGGGATGGTCACGCCGCAATCCCTTCTCCTCCATTCTCCTCTCGGGATCTTGGGCACACACACACACGCGCCCGGCGTGAGTTTTTTAAGCCACCGGGTCCGGGACTCGAACCGCGGTCGACTACGTGGGAGTCCAGCGACATAGCCATTACGCTAACTGCTGGTTCCCTAGCAATTTTTTAAATCTAATCTTTAAGTGAATTGAAAATGAGTTAGACAGTAGGCCTATGTTAGATGTCTATAAAAGGTTAGCTAAAATATATAATGTTAAAATGAGGAACTTTTGCATTTATTCATTCAAGTGAAAAATAAATATAAAACAACCTAGACACACCAAAATGTTTAAAAAGTCAGTTGTGCATATTTTTTCTAATAAGATAAAAATAAATTTGGGGCCAGCAAAATTTGCAAATTTTGAAAATTTTGCCTAAATTTAATACTTTTTTATTGTAATTGATATATATTGTAGTAATTGTGCATATTTAGGGTGTAGACCAAGGTATTTTGAAACATGTATATAATGTGTAATGATCAGATCAGGGTAGTTAGCATACCTATCACTTCAAATAGCTATCATTTCTTTGTACTAGAATCATTTAAAATCCTTTCTTGTACTTATTTTGAAACATACAGCAAATAATTAACTAGAGTCCTCTTGCTATGCTATAGAACACTGCAATGTCAATCTGAATAATATATTTTAAGACCTTTCAAAATAAAAATTGTGCTTTGAGAATAAGAAATGTATCTCATCTTTACAAAATTAATTTTCCAAATACATTTCAAGAAGATAGAACCCTATTTGTGAAAATTTGCAGTTCTTTCTCCACATGGGACAAAAATACAGATATATTCTTATCATCCAAATTTTGCAGATGTTCTCAATCCTAAGTAATTTATTTACAGCTCTCTGTTCCTGTTTTGTTCCTCGTTAAACTTCAGCACACAAAAAGAAGCCCAGAACATAGAATCTGGAGATAATATCAACTACTTTATTTTCTAATGAACAACAATATAAAGCAAATCCTGGCACCTGCAAAGAGAAAATGAAAGTTTGTTTAAAACAAATCCTGGGTTTTATTTTTTCCCACAGATGTCAGATCCATGAAGCAAACTCATGTATTGGAATCTGTTGCTTGAAAGAAGCAGTTGGCTATAGAGAGAGCCAAAGATACAATTTCATAACCAGCAAAGGTTTGAATTATTAATAAAAGAAAGGCTTTTAAAAAATAATTTAGATATAAATCAACTTCCCGACTGTTGAAGTGAATTAACCTAAACTAGTATATATATTTCTGAATTAACCTACACCTGTGTGTGTGTGTGTGTGTGTGTGTGTGTGTGTATGAATAAAAACAGTAAAGACTCTGAACAATGAGTGTAGACAACATATTCTTAGACTTGGTCATCTTTCTGTCATGGCAGAGAGGGAGGAGGATGGACAATCTTGTAGAAAATAGTTATTTTAAAAGGATATGTGAACATTGGGACCAGCAGTTAGCGTAATGGCTATGTTGCTGAACCCTCACGTAGGAGACCATGGTTCGAGTCCCGGACCCAGTGGCTTAAACTCACACCGGGCACATGTGTGTGCATGCCCAAGATCCCGAGAGGAGAATGGAGGAGAAGGGATTGGAGTGTGGCCATCTCCCCCGGGAAGTGATTTCTTGCTTTCTGTCTCTCTGTCTCTTTCTGTCTTTCCAGCTAGTGCACACACCCTATAGCAAAAACCTCTCAAAAAAAAAAAAAAAGAATTAAAAAAATAAATAAAATAAAATTTTTAAAAAAGGAGAAAAAAAGAATACATGAGCATTGGGGTTTCACTTCTCTTTGCAGCAGTATGTCTTATGCATATTTGTTTGTTAAATGTGTGCATCCTACATATTGCCAAGAGAGATTTCCCATTCCTACAACTAATGCTGAAGAATATAATCTGTAATGGGTGAGCCCATTCATGTTTTGAATGTGGCAATATCCCAAATTTTCTGGATGTGTTGGCAAAGCCCTCGGTATGGGTTTAATGAAGGTTAGGAGGAGTACAATAAATGTTTATGATTTTCTGTCAATTTCGCTTTGGATAACATCAATAGAAATTCTGATCATTGAGAAATTTGTTTAGTCTATTTTCACAAACCTTTTAATACCTTTATTTTAAAAACCATAACATAAGCAGATATCCATCTGTAAATAGGAAATAATCTCCAAAAACTCATTGGTATAATTTGTTATACAAGAGACGTTAAAACTTCTCAAAATACATAACTATGCATGTGGGTATACACATAACATTTGTATTCACACATTTTGGATAACAATTCATCCTGACATCTTTCTCTTATATCTCTGTCTAATGCACAAGCATATAAACTCATTGACGCTTGTAAATAAACAGTAGAAATACTGAACGTGGTTCATTGCTCCTCTATGAATATTTATGTTAATCCAAAATACTCTCAACAAATGCTGTGTTTTCAACAGTATGCACTGAGAACAATGTCTTGAATAACCTTAGTCTGGAAGGAGCAAGATAAGTACAAAGCAATATTGATGAAGATGATAGACTACACTTGTGAGGAAGGCAATCTAGAGTGAAGATTGAGGCTCTGGCAACAATACTTAAGAGTAATGCGATGTCAAGGAGAATGAACTGTCACCAATTTGATTGTCAAATGAAGCCAGAAGGAAAGAGCACTTTTGGAGCTGTGCCTATATGTGAGTCTATCTGAAGCTGATAATTAGAAGGTGGTAAGGACTGTGTGATTGATCAGCATGGACCAGTGAACTGTCACTCTCTTTTTTGGGGAATATTAAACCAAGTTAGTGGTTTAAAGGTTCAATGTATTGCTGGTGCCCTAACCAATGATTAAAATTTGAAGAACTCCAACATTATCTACTTAATACAATAATTTTTGTTTTTACCTAGCACTGCTGTCAGATAGTAACTTGATCTTTTGAACAAAAAATAAGCAAACAAGAATGGTTGATATGATCCCATTTAATATCTTTCTGTTTTTTAAAGAGAGATTTTTGCTATAGGGTACGTGTGCTAGCTAGAGAAACAGAAAATGAGAAATCACCTCTGGGGAAGGGGGAAGCTATGCCACAATCCCTCATCCTCCATTTTCCTCTGGGGATCTTGGGCACACATATACATGTGCCTGGAGCGAGTTTAAAGATGCTGGGACCAGGACTCAGACTGCGATGGACTACATGGCAGTGACATAACCATTATGCCATCTGCTAGTCCTCCATTAGAGTAATTTCTTTTTTCTTTCTTTCTTTCTTTTTTTTTTTTTTTGAGATATTTTTGTTATAGGGTGCATGCACTTACCAGAAAGACAGAGAGAGACAGAGAGACAGAAAGTGAGAAATCACTCCCCCAGGGGGATGGCCAAGCTGCAATCCCTTCTCCTCAATTCTCATCTTGGGATCTTGGGCATGCACGCACATGCACCTGGTGTGAGTTTAAGCCACCGGGTCTGGGACTCGAACTGCGGTTGACTACATAGGAGTCCAGAGACATAGCCATTTCACCAACTGCTGATCCCTCATTAGAGTAATTTCTAAGAGGACACATGAGCAGACAGCTGAAGTCCTTCAGACATGATCCTGGAAACCCTAAGGGTGGGAGAAAGTAATACTTTATGAAGAAGGGTATCTTCTATTCCTTCATGCTCCTGGCAAGCCAAACATGGGCTCAAGACAACCTACACTGTTTTTGTTTGTTTGTTTGTTTGTTTGTTTTTGGTTCCTATCTTTTGCATAGCTCTTTCTTAGGACCCCTAAATTTCAGTCAGAAGAATGAGCCAGTTCCATGGTACAACGGTTATGTACTGCTCATGAGCAATACATGGGAACTACAGTTCAAATCCTCAGTCCAATCTGCCTGAAACATGCCAGGCGTGTGTGCCAGTATCCAAGATCCAATGATCTAATGGGCTGAAGGACAGGAAGGAAGGGATCATGGCATGACCTGACTCCATTATCCCTCTATTTTTCTCTCTCTCACACACACATACATGCGCGCGCGCGCACACACACACACACACACACACACACACACACGTGTTTATGCAATCTATAATGAATAAAGAAAAAAAAAAAGAGGTGACCAGGCTGAATAGGCTAGGTGCAAATTAACTTAGAGAGGAAAGATGAGGAATGATTAGAGGATGATTAGAGGAATTCTATGCAGTATTAATCTCACCACAAGCCCACCCCAGCATCGGACCCTCTCATTATACATGGGGATAGAAGGTAAGATTTTGGGTCTTTATTTGGCTCACTGTGAACGTTCCAAAGTGTCTTTCCAATGTTTCAGAAAACATTTGAAAGATATTACAGTTAGATTTTAGAATTTTCTCTTGATACTTTCTGAATTTAGGTATCTAGAGAACTTGACTAAACCATACATTCATTTTTATTATATGCAATTGGCCTTCAATATCAGTTCTGTATCTACAGATTTAATTAACTACACATCAAAAATGCTATATCATTGCTAATATGTACTGTCAAGTGAGGCCAGTAATGGCTGTATCTTTACTGAACATTTACAGACTTTTATTTCCTTGTCATTATTCCCTAAACAATATAACACCTATTTACATCGCATTTACATTACATTTATTATAAGTAATCTAGAAATGATTTAAAGTACCCAAGACGCTATTTGGCTATTTGCAAATACTATGTTATTTGTTATAAAGGACTTAATATCTCCAGAGAGTCTTAGAACTAATCCTCTGATGATATGAGGGACAACTGCGTATCTTCACAGACTAGAGTACATACACTAGTCAGATTTCTAACATAGCTAATTCATGATTCTTAGGCAAATATACTACAGTGAAGAGATGTCTACATTTGAATAAAGAAGGGTCAACCCCTAGTCCATTTTATATTTCATATGCCCATCCAATAAAGCTTATTCATATGTGTAAGTTTCTGGGGGATATTAGGATAATCTGAACCTGGACCATATTTTCTAGAGACTGTAGTCTAGTGGTTTTTACCTTGCACACAATAGGAACACAACTATTTTTTGTTGTGTAAACCAGTTTAAATGAAAATATTCTGATCTAATATTAGAATGTGCATTGAACCTTTTACAGCATGCCTCTTGGGAAACATTTAGTCACTTAAACCATCACCACATAATCCTTAAATCTCTGACTATTAAAAAACCAAGTTAGATGTAAGCAATTGCCTGTTGACCTACTCATTCAATTGATTCATCAAATATTTATTAGAGTACTAAACATGTACCAGGCAATATTATGGGCATTTGTAATGTGTAAGTGAACAAAACAGAGTTATTTGTTTTATAATATTCTATTTTTTTCAGATACTATGAAGGGAAAATGTAATTAGCAAATGGCTCCAATTTACAGTTTATAACTGATTCTATTTTTTTAAGTTTATTCATTTTATTCGTGATAGGAAGTGCATGCCTGTGCCTGTAAGAGAGAGAGGGGAGAAGCACTCTCAGTGGACTCTCATCCTGCAGTGATCCCCTTCCTTTCCAGATTGTCAGGATCTTGGTCATGCACATACACATTCGTGTTTCAGGTCAACCAAATGGGGAGCCAAATATGAAATTTCCATATGGCTTCCAGCATGGCAGTTCCATACCCTACTCACTGGCCTAATCACAGAGGATGGGTCATGGTTCCTTTTTTAAACAAGGTTTTAGCTGGCTAAAATTCTGTATCTCATAATCTCTGCTTGGACTTGAATGTTGGCCCCCTCCAAAATTCATGCTAAAATTTAATAGTCATTGTAAATGTACCAATATGTGGGGCATTTAACAGGTAATTAGGCTATGAGGGTTCCGTCCTCATGGATAGTTTTTTAAGTTAATTTACTAATTAATTTTCTTTTTTTGTACATTTAATCACTGTATATCTCCACTACAAAATATATTTTCCCAGTATGAATACACCACATGTAAGTCCAGTCAAAGACATTACCATACACATTATTGTCAACAGATAATTGTTGTGTCCATTAAATGTTTGGCTGTTTTTCCCCCTTGATTCCCTCCCTCCTAGCCTGCATTGCCCACCCTCCTCTCACGCTGTCTCTAGTATCCACAGTTGCTCTCCACGTTTTTATACCTTGTGGCACATATACACTCATGGATAGTTTTAATGTATTTAAAAATGATCTCTAGTAGTCATCTTTTTCTTTTGCCCTCTCTTGTCCTTCTTCCTTCTACCATGGGATGATCTTAGACACCCCAGCCTCTGAGCCGTGAGCCAATATATTTTTGTTTATTATAAATTACCCAGTCTCAAGTATTCTGTTACAGCAGCAGAAATGAACTAAAAAGAAGCTAAGTTCCATTGAGTATTCCTATATGAATAATTAAAGGAGAGCCATAGATAAGTGCCCGATGAATTTATATTCATCAGGTTACTCTAAAATTTATAGCTACAGGTAGACTTTTGACAAGTTATAAGCATCTCAAATAGCACCAAGTACAGAAAAATAATGAAAAGAAGCAGAGTTGGTATACTGATGTTATTTCCACTTTGTATTGATAAGTGTTCTGAATAAGGATTAATATGTGTTCCAGTAGCAGATGTACTTTATTGTTTACTATTCTGTTTGACTTGATAAGGGATCTAAATGATTAAATGTATTAAAATATAAAAGCACTGTGAAAATAATTTATACTTGATGCTCTAAGTCCTGAGATATTGCTTTTCCTGAAATTTAAAATAGCTAATTTAGAACCACTTAATTATATTCAAATATGATTTTCGTGACTTCCTTTACATGATAATCTTCTTCCTATATGTGTAAACTGTAAAACAATAGTTTTCCTTAATACTAGATTTTCACCTACATCGGTTGAAATGTCGGGTACTAGACTGATCTCTGGCTATGTTTAACAGATAAATATAAGCACATAGACACACATAACAAGACACTGGAAATAAAATTTTAAATGGCATTTGCAGAAGATAATGTTTTCCTACTTTTCTTATTGACTAGATTTCAATGTGTTCTGAGAGCTCACACGACATGCTTACTAATGTTTCAGTGTTGTGAAGAAAATCCTGTTTGTACTATGATAGGTACAGAACCATTCTGTCCCTAATCTTCTCTCTCTCTCTCTCTTTATAGGCAGATGAACTTGTATTGCTGGCATCTGCTAAAAACAAGTATAATATTCTTTGCCTATTTAAAAAAACACTTTGATTCACAACATACTTTAGTTTACATATTTATGAGTTGTATTAGTGAATGAGTTAACATTTTAAGTAGTTTGGCCTCTTTAAATGAGAGTTATGAATGTTTCAATATCTTGGCTAACACAAACTAATTTTTCATTAATCTGAGATGGATACTTTGAGAACTCATTTATATTGTCTTAATCAAATTTGGAAACCTTTTTTCTTTTTCTGATAAACCTTTTCACATTAGTGTAATTGTCCATTTTCTTTTCACGAGATAACTTTTCTTACTTTGTTTTAACATTCATAACTGTTGTGACACATTTGTTTTAGAGAGATTTTTGCTATAGGGTGCGTGTGCTCGCTGGAGAGACAGAGAGAAACAGAAAAACATAAAGAGAGAAATCACCCCCCTGCCATGGGAAATGGACATGTAAAATCCCTTCTCCACCATTGTCCTCTTGGGATTTTGGCCATGCACGTATAAGGGCTGGCAGGGGTTTCAAGCAGCCAGGTCTATGACTCAAACCACGGTTGACTATGTGAGAGCCCAGTGACATAACCATTACACCTTCTGCTGGTTCCTGCTGTGACACTTTTGCCATGTCATTTATATTAGAGAAAGGTTATCTATTTCCAATCAGTAATATGATTGAAATTCATTTCACAATAAAGTGAAAGAGATTCAAAATCTGGCTAACATTTCCTTTTGAAGCTTACAAATTGAGTGCCAAGAATTATTTGGGAAGCTTCATTAAAAATAAAAAATTGCCAAAATCAAAATAATTAAGTTCCACAGGGATGATCAAATATATTGAACTAATGGGAATTTCCAAACCATGGCAATACTTACTATAAAAGGAAACAAACAAAATTGTAATATGATTGTGAATTATATATGAACTTGGCCAATGAAAATTTGTCAGAACCCACAGGTTCATGTGGCCTATATCCAGGTCTTTGTTCAACAAGGTCTAAAACACCTAGGAAGTGATTCTCTGGAATGTGAAGACATATCTTCTTGCAACTGAAAAGCTAAATCAAGGCTGTAGGTAACATGTTCCATGAGGAAATTGGGTGGTTGGGGTGGTGGGTGTATATAAATTCCTTCATTGAAAATTTTTACCTGTTTCTGGTAAAAAGTTTATTGACTGACACAAATTATTTCAAAATATGATCATTGCTGTACTATGGGATAGACTCAGGGTGCAATGATAGCTTCACGAAAGCCTGCCTAGGAAAATTCAGAAAGGCTGTGGAGTGAAGATACTTGTGCCAAGAAGTACTCATTAGAGCTAGGGGTCAAACCTACCTTTAGTTCTGCCTTACTCTCTTAATTTCCATGACCCTTCTTTATCCCTCTCTTCTGTGTGAATGATTCGATAAAATCACTCCTATTGAGTTATTTGAGCCTGACTATACTGTACTTATTGGAAATTTATTGATCTGAATTAGAGAGAAAAATAAATAAATAAATTTCACTGGTGAAATTACAATTACTGAGGAGAAAATTATTGGACTGGGTATGTTACAAGGTATTGTAATAAATTATACTATACTATACCCAGTTCACCTGTATTTAAGGTACAGTTATGAGTTAAGAAAAAAATTGTAAATTCATTATAGAAGTTTTGTAGTATTTCCGTTGGTACATCTTATCATATAATCATATTATACAAGGTGTACTATCCTTGGGAAAAGCTATCAATCTCATAAGTGAATAGGAGAGTGTCTGAGTTCCCAAAGCATGTAAATGTCAGGCCTGTCACATATCAGAGCCAGAAAGACAAGAAAACGGCAAGATTCACTTATATTGTTATGTGCTTACTCTTTTCATAATGATTTACAAATTCATAGTATATTTGTGTAACAATCACTTTCTGTTTGTGAGCTTTATTATAATACCTAGAATTTAATCTTTATTATGATTATATCCATCTTCAGTCCTCCCCCAAACAGCTGTAAAGTAGGAGTTATGATTCCTGTGTTAAAGATAAAGAATTCACTGCTTGACAGAAATAAGCAACTTGGCCCAAGTTTCACAGTTGAAAGGATGGGACTGAAATTTGAAAACAGATCTACTAGAATCTGCAGTTTTGTGCTGCATCTTGGAACTAACAAGATTAGTATTTTTTTCACAGTCATGGAACCTGGAGAATAGAAGAAGCAAAGAATGACAAAACATTTTTGGCCTTGTTGAAGAAATAAGCATTATAATGTTACATAAAAAATTGTAAAAAATAGTTTTCTTTGGGCTCAAGTATTCAAAATAGAATATGAGGAATGTGTGAATTCATTGAACAGGCTATGTGTAACAAGGTTCCAAGGAAAGACTCAGCAGGTATCTTGATAACTAGCTGAAGATGACAGAAACTCTCTGTCAACCATCTACATGACAGTTCTACTTATCCAACTAATAAACATGATGCGTAGTGCTTCTCTTTAGTCATATGAACTTTTTTCTTCATTTTTTTTCTACTTGACTTTTGGAACATGTCAATATTCTTAGTTATAACTTCTCTTTCATTCTTTAACTGTAATCTGACTTCCCTGAACTCTCCATAAAAGCTCAGCAAAAAAGCATATGTTTTTTTTCTCTTCAGAGGACTATGCAATAGTTACCCAACTTGAAGTAAAAGAAAAATGAAAGATGTAGCATTAATATTTAGTGGGCCCAAGCCTCATAGATGATGACTGATAGTTGTTGCTAGACAGAAAATAAAGATGTCATGTACTTAATATTTCATATTCTGCTCATGGGTGACTTGTTATGTGAGATAAAGCTTACTTACAAACAGGAGTGAGATGTGGGAAAAAAAGGTGAAAAATAGGAGCTGAAATATTAAGGAATTTGGAGTTGCTGTAAACGGTTGTGTGCAAGAATGACATAAAGTCTTTGGTGCTGGGGCAAGTGAGGCTGAAATCCAGTTCCAGTTAGCCTGTGGAGCCCATACCTCCATCTGGGAAGATGAGTATTTTTCTAAACTTCACTAAGATGTCATAAGATTAAGTCTTGGCTTATTGGAGGCAGATTATTTGTTGGTGTCTTCAGAGCAAAAAGTGCACAAAACCATTTTTAGCCATCACCCTAGTTATTTAGGATGAAATTCCTCCCCATCCTCTCACCCACCCACTTTCCTTTACCTAACTTATCTTTTCTTATTTTAATCTCTTTGACTCTAAACTTCCTTTGAGTTACTAAGAATTCTAAGATAATGAGCAAGCAAGGGTATGTGGGTCAAGACCAGTTGACACCTTTTTCTGACATGAGCTGGAGACTAAAAAAGGTTTTTATGTTTTAAATAGCTGAAATAAAATAATACTATTTTGTGACATGTGGAAATTACATGAAATTCAAATTTCAGTGTCCAGGGACCAGCAGTTAGCGTAATGGTTATGTCGCTGGACTCCCATGTAGTCAACCGTGGTTCGAGTCCTGGACTCGGTGGCTTAAACTCACTCACGCCGGGCACGTGTGTGTGCGTGCCCAAGATTCCGAGAGGAGAATGGAGGAGAAGGAATTGAGGCGTGACCATACCCCCGGGGGTGATTTCTCGCTTTCTGTCTCTCTCTCTGTCTTTCTGGCGAGGGCATGCGCCTTGTAGCAAAAACCTCTCCAAAAAAAATAAATAAATAAAATTCAGTGTCCATAAATAAAAGTTTATTGGAGCACAGTCATAATGTCCACTCATTTCATGTATTGTTTATGGATCCTTTCATGTTACAACCACAGAGTTGAGTAGTTGAGATAAAGAGTGCACAGCCCCATAAGCAAAAAATATTCAATATCTGGACCTTTACATAAAAAGTTTGTCAGGGGAGCTCATGGCATAGTGGTTAAGGTGGCTGGACCCCACATGAACGACTGTGCAGTTCAAGTCCTGGATATGGCAGATTGAAAAACACTTTGGGTGGGGCCAGTAGATGGCATAGTGATTACGTCGCTGGACTCCCACATGGCCAACCATGGTTCAAGTCGCAGACTCGGTGGCTGGAAACTCACGCTGGGCATGTGTGCATCCATACCCAAGATCCTAGGAGGAGAATGGAGAAGGGATTCCAGTGTGGCCATTCCCCTTGGGGGATGATTTTTCCCTTTTTCTGTCCACCCCTTCTAGCCCCCGTAATTGCATGAGCCTAAAGGTAAAAAGGTCTACAAAAAAGAAGAAAGAAGGAAAGGAAAGGAAAGGAAAGGAAAGGAAAGGAAAGAAAGAAAGAGAGAAAGAAAGACAGACACTGAGGGCACGTGTGTATGTGCCCAGAATCCCAAGAAGACAGCTCACTTGAAAGTTCAATGGCTATAGACAATTATCCATTCAAGTTCAGGTTTTTTTTTTCTATTTTGTTTTAATTTTAAAAGGGGATTGCTTATATCTTCAGAAGGTTGTTGTGATAAATAAATGACAGAAATGGACCACCTAGAAAATAAGCTGATTCATAATTACTTCTACTTTTCTATATCCTTCCATCAACTTACTTTTTCTTCAGAAATCCAATTCATATTTTGAAATAATTCAGATATCACCTTGGGTTGTCTCAGACAGAGCTAGACACTTCCCTATGAAAGCTAGTTGTTGCCTTACATTTCCGTTACCCACTCAGAAGGGAATTTTGAACTTTACAGTAGAATACTTGTTATTATTCTATAGATAAAGATGTTATAAAGACAAAATGATCTTAGTTATAAAAATGTCTTTTCTTCAGAGCCCCAGAATATTATACACTATTATTTATGTGCATTACTGCTGGTATGATACATGGAAGATAGAGTCAGGTTTACTCATTTAAATTAGAAAATATTTTCTGAAGTGTGGATTCTAATCTTATCTGTAAATAGTATTTTGCCATTTGAAGGGAAAAATACATTGGTATAAAGTAAAATTAATATAGCAAAAACCTCTCCATAAAAAAAGTAAAATGAAACCGACACCACCATATCATTAGTTTATATTTTGATAAATAGAATGGTTTAATAACATATAATTTTAAGTACATAAGAGAAGTAAAACCATAAAATAATAAAAAAAAACATTGGTAAAGGTGATTTTTGTAAAAAAAAAAAAGGATTATTATAAGTTAAAAGGTAGAATTTTACTGGCACTAGTACATTGGCCTATTTAATATGTTTTTATTGGTGGATAACTTTTGCAAAAATATCTACCAATAAACGTTTTATAGATTTAGAAACAGTTAGGACCTTAAATGAGGTACACAGTATACATCATGCACCGGAGAGTGACACTTTAGTATGAGAGGATAATTCAGATCTCTAGTGGTTGTGATTTTACTTGCTAGATGAATATGGTGGTTGTGGCAGAAAGTGAAATAGCTTTCTTTTTTCTATTTCTTTTTATCCCCAAACTGCATATGTTAGAGGTCTGAGTGCATGCAAGCTTATATCATGGGCTGATGCCACTGTATAATCAGAAGTAAAAGGAAACATCTAGTAAAGATACCAGTTTTAATGATGAATAAACTGAATAAACTCAGTGCATCAAAGATAGCCCATGCACAGTGATGTGGAAAATTCACTGCAAGTGATTCTGAATTCTACGTCCAATCCTTTAAAGTGGACAGATGATAAGAAAATCACAACTTATGAATGTTTGGTTCCTTTAAATCTCAGCACACTGTATGTTTTATTTTCTTCTGAAGTGTCTAGCAGGCCTTTATGCTATTCTGGACTAGTCTATGTTTATTTTTGGCATAAGAATATTTAGAATGAAAGGACAAAAATGAAAATGATGTTCTCTCTTTTAATCCCTAAATTGCGCATGTTTGTGGATTTCTAACCTCATTTGGCCTTTACAAGGTTGTGCCTGTTATCAGTGAGAACCAGCCATCAGGGCAGTTAGTTACATAATCTCCCTGAAAAGCTGCAGAGAAGACATTCTGGGGGGGGGGGGGGGAGTTGTTCATGGTCTATATGTCATTTCACTTTAAGGGAATTTCTGTTGTGTACCTATATCTATAGTAGCATGCAGATGCTAGCAGGACAAATGGCTGAGAAACAGATAACTCTAGTTCATCAGAAAGCAACCACAGTGCTTCTCCTGGAGAGATGCTTCCATAGATGGGTTGAACAATATATTGCAGGGACATGGAGGGAAGAAAAGTCACTGATCCAGGCAAGATGAACAAGCAGAACATGCATAAACATTTACCTTGAAATCTCAGCTTGGTCACTTACTAGTCACAGGCTCTTCTGCAAGCTTCTCAGACTTTCTAGAACTTTATACCTTAATCTCTGTAGTGAGCATAATAGCATCTAGTTTATAGGTTTCTGTTTTTAAACTAGCTCTAATATGGAATTTATACAATATTATATTAAATATGCTAGTATTTTACTCACTAATTTATACCAGATGATGATCATACTATTCAATAATAATCACTTTACAATAAATTTTTTGTTAAAGAATTATCTATTTAACACAAATTAATTATGGGATTGTTATTAGTACTAATTATGGTTTAAATTAGTAAATACTACATAGAATTGGCTTATTGAAATGGGAAGAAGACAAACTACTAAATAAAGGTGTAAATGTGG
This sequence comes from Tupaia tana, assembly GCA_026018925.1. NCBI lineage: Eukaryota > Metazoa > Chordata > Mammalia > Scandentia > Tupaiidae > Tupaia > Tupaia tana. The sequence continues at coordinate 147,184,606 of JAKSZU010000009.1, read as the reverse complement.
GCTTATTAATTAAATTCCATGCAGACATAGTGATAGAAAATGGTGGTGGACAGAATTTAGACAAGTTGATCAGAATATTTTTTTTCTAAATGGGAAGGTTTTATTTATTTATTTTTGCTATAAGGCACATGCGCTCGCTATAGATAGACAAAGAAAGAAAAAGAGAGAAAGTGAGAAATCACCCCTCCAGCGGGTATGGCCATTCTACAATCCCCTTTCCTCCATTCTCCTCTCTGGATTTTGGGAATGCATACACTTGTGTCCGGCATGATTTTTTTTTTTTTTTTTGAGAGGTTTTTTGCTATAGGGCGCGTGCGCTCGCCAGACAGACAGAGAGACATAGAGACAGAAAGCGAGAAATCACCCCCCAGGGGGGATGGTCATGCCGCAATCCCTTCTCCTCCATTCTCCTCTCGGGATCTTGGGCATGCACGCACATGCGCCCGGCGTGAGTTGTAAGCTACCGGGTCCGAGATGCGAACCACGGTCGACTACGTGGGAGTCCAGCGACATAGCCATTACACTAACTGCTGGTTCCCTGTCCGGCATGATTTTTAAGCTACCCAATCCAGGATCCTAACCATGTGATTGGCCAGGTGAGGTTCAGCTGCCTTAACCTCCAAGCCACCTGCTGGTTTGGTATACTCTTAACTAACTGAGATAGTCAAGCTGAGACAGAGTTTCAGAGCCCGAGCCACATGACAAAGGAGAAGGAAAATGTACAAAGAAGAAATACTGTGAAGAGAAGCTCTAATAGGGAAGAGATAGTATGAGAGAGTTCATTACCAGCAATATTATTAAGATAAATTGGACAGATTTACCACACATGCTACTACTCCATTATTTAGATATGCACTCTGGCATAAAGTACAAACAATAATTTTAATTTGATTTTAGACAACACTAGAACAGTCTAAATTTTTTATGAATGCTAGCCATTTATTTAATATTGTTAAAGATAAAATATTCTGACACTTGTTAACATAGTAAAGAAGAGTTTATTAGGACTATTGTGATAGGTGCAAAGACTAGAGGAATAGGGAAGTGAGACTGGGCTCAACTCTGAATACAGTAAAGACAGTCTGGGGGATTTACAGCTAATGTGGGGAGGAGTAGAAGGCTGGTGAATGGAAAATTACTAAGAGGAGAGATCAAGTATACGGGGATTCTTTCTGAAGATAGGCCAGGAAGGTAGATATCAAGAGTTGTTGGGGAGTTGGGGTTGGGTGGGGTGGAGGATATTCTCGCTAAACAGACTTAAAAGGGTTCAACTAGACCAGGCAGGCCAAAGATAGGGCCTAAGGACACTAAGGATAAGGTCCAATTGAAAAGAGGGTTCTGAGGAGCCTGCTTCACCTTCAGTCAAGGAGAAAGTCTTCATCAACACGATAACCCTTTCACTAATCCTTGTGTCAGTTTTATCAGATTGCCAGATTTGACTTGTTTTCTCATTTAAAACTTTATGATTTGCAAATCAAATCAAAAAGCCCACAGTACTGCCAATCACAAACTTTTATTGCTGTAAATCCACTGACATCTTACTTCCTTTTGATGCTAATATGGAAAAAAAGATGATGAATCATGAAAATGATGTGATTTTCCTGCCTTACAAAGCAACCACTAAATAAAGGCACAAAGAAACCTTTTTCCAGCTGTCTTGTTGCCTTTTTAAAGTCTGTATTATAACTATCCACAAAATGATGCAGAGAGAGAGAGAGAGAGAGAGAGAGAGAGAGAGAGAGAGAGAGAGAAAACTATGTAATACTAAACTGGTATGTCTCCTTGGAACTAATTGCTAGGTTTTCATCAGATTCAGAGGATGTGAGGCTAGAGATAGGGAAGTTTGTAGAGGGACTCAGCAGGAATCCCTGGAGGAAATTAGGACTATAATCACCCGGAATGAAACCTGTAGCTAATACTAAGGAAATTTGCTTTATCATGAATATTTCAGACTAGATTGTGCTTTCTAAGGTCATATAAACTCCATAGGGAGGCATTTGCAGTTATTGCATATACTGATCTGGCATGTAATTAAATTTTCAAAAAGTAAAGGCCATCAGACTGCAAGTTCCTTAAGGGCAGACACCATTCCTTATTCTGGAAATCCTTGGAGTGACTGACATTGTCCTTTTTCAGCAATGCGCACTCACACACTTTCATTTTTTAAAATAAAGGCATTTTCTGGCTTTGGGCTATGGATACAGCCATGAAGTACACAGATCTTTATCTTTAAGGAGTTCACAGGCTAATTGGAGAGGTAGATAATACGCTATCTAGGTTGTAGTGTAATAAACGAACCTTCAGGATATTGTATTATGTATTATGTTCAGGATATATAAAATAAAGTATCAGAAAACAAGCAAGGACTACCAAGAGATAAAAAAGGCAGAGAGTGAAATAAAAGTATTGGAAGAGGTCATCTAATCTGACAGTAGGAATTAACTAGAAAATCAAATTGGTAGTGCAGTAGTGTGCTAGTCAGGGATGATGGTTCATTTTTCAAAGGAGGTCTGACTGTGACCATGGACTGTGTATCACCAGGTGGAGTCACAGAATAGACTCTTGGATGGAGCAACCATATGTTTGCATGTGTAATAGAGTAATGTTACCTACAGATTGGGGGGGGGGCATGAGCAAGTGGGGCATAAAAAGTTTGAAATTTTTTTTGAAGTTCATAAAGAAACTTGAAATGCTTTTAAACAAAATGAAACTGAAAGCAGGGATACCAGGTAAGACATTCCTTGAGTAAGCCATATGAATTACGATGGTAAGAGCCTGAACTAAGGCACTGGCAGAAACAACAGAGACAAGGGGAAAGGCATACAACACGTCAGAGCAAGATTCATAAGGATGAAGATCATCTGATACAGGGACAGAAAGAGAGGAAGATATACATGATGGAAGCCAGTTTGCTGGCTTTGCCAAGACATCTTCCTAATACCATGTCAGTGCTTAGCACATAACAGGGGCCAAGGAACTATTCCTTAAAAATATTCAGTGTGCCTGTTGGGGTCATGGCTGGTAAGGTGATTGGATCCCACATGGCCCACTGTGTGGTTGCAGTTTTGGACCTGAAGGCTTTGGGGGGTGGGGGGGGGGAGAAAAACCAAGAAAGAAACAAAAACCATGACAGGCGCATGGGTGTTCATGCTCTAAATCTTGAAAGTATAAATGAAGGAGAAGGGATTGCAATGTGGCCATTCCACAAGGAAGGTACTTTCTCATTTTGCCTCTCTTTCTCTGTCTCTCTCTGGTGAGTGCACGTGCCCTCTAGCAAAATAAAAATATACATGCATTAATAAACTAACAGATACTGTTGATTTGCTGAGGTATTTCATTTGTCCTAGCAACTTTCCTGGGTTCAACGACAGTCATGAGTTCTGCACACACCATGATTTTCACCTATGACTTTTGTCTCTTTGCTTCCTTGAAGGCTTTCTCTGGGAAATCTAGAGCTAAGAAATGCCTGGGATTAAACATCCCCATGGATATACTTGTACCAGTGATGAACAGGAGTGTAAATAAATGAGTCCACTTCTCCATTCCTTAGTGGGGCAATTCTGAGCCCCACCCTACATAGTACCTGAGAGTTTCCCCAGTGGGATTAAGCTCCAGTTGCCGAGAGCAGTAATCTTCTCTTAATCCATTCTTGATTTTCCTCCATTTTCATCTCATTTTTCTCACTTCTTTGCTTAGGCATTCTCAGTTCACCTCTCAAAGAATCCACCAGCACACATATTCTTGTCAGAATTCAGCTGCTGGGGAATCAAATTTAATCCAGGTGATCAAGTAAATTTTGAAGAGAAAATTAGAATCCTTTTTGATAAGAAAATAATAGTAACATGGGGCCAGCAGATGGTATAATGGTGACCTTGTGTAGTTGACCATAGTTCAAGCTCCAGATCTGGTGGCTTGAAATTCAAGCTGGGCATGTGTGTGTGTATGCCCAAGATCCAGAGAAGAGAATGGAGGAGAAGGGATTGCAATGTGGCCATCTCCCTGGGGGTGGGGGTGGGGGTGATTTCTTGCTTTCTGTCTTTCCAGCGAGTGCATGCACACTATAGCAACAATCTCTCTCAAAAAAACATAGTAACACAATAAACCAATGACAATAGGCCTGTATAATGATGAGTTTGCTCTAATTTGTTTTGTAGGAAGTGTAAAACAAAGAAAAGTAAATCCACTTGAGAGTTGTCATCCTAGAGAATAATCTTTCTCAAATGCTAGAGAGACCATATGTTATACTGTTACCACACAGTAAATAAATAGGGCCAGGTGGTATTAACACAATGGGGATGGGTTCTGGGTTCAGGCCCCAGGACTTCCCTGAGCATGTGAAATGTATGTTTGAGTGCCTGTGATCTGAGCCAACTAAAACTGGGGGTGGATTGCAGTGTGAGGACCCTTTTAGGGATGCCTGTCACTCCAACTCTTTCTCTCATGGAGGAATAAATAAACTTTAAAAAGAAAGGCTATTAAGATAATTTCCTTCCCATAATCCTTTGCTCTGAACCATCTCAGGCTTATTTCTTCATTCATCCGAGTGACCTCCTGGAACTCTTGTTCCAAATGGAGTGTATAAGCCCAAAGCCAATTCACAAAGTAGAACTCCAGGGCATATTGTATTTGCTTAGCTGCTCAGGGATTTTCTCTCCTTGTCCAGTTTTTATCTTTCTGAAGAACAAGTGAATTTTTGCTTTTGACAATTTAATATCCAGATATTAAATTTGACTTCAATACACTCTTATGTACTTTTGACAAGACTCTTAATCACAGCTTTCTTGCAAGGTCTAACAAATCAGGCCCTAACAAGATTAATAACAATGATTAAACACATATCACATATATTTCTCTAATGTTGTACTTGGTTCTTTGTTAGAGGACATACGGAGTGATAGATACAGTAAATGCAAAACAGAGGTGTATTATAGAAAAGAGATCTGGTCCCAATCAAGACTGTATCACTGATGCAGAATCTCTGAAATATAGTTTCCTAATTTTTTCACACAAAAAACCAAAGTTGAAGTAAAAATAAATGATTAAAACACATAGAATTTCTTTATAAATTATTTGACAATATATAGATAAAGAATAGTAGTACTTGGAGTTCCTTGAATTCCAGGTTTAGGCATCTACATTAATCCTGTTTGCAGTAAATTTTGCAGAAATTGTAGTAAAATGTTCATGTATGGAAGAAACATGATCAAATCAATACTTTTCGGGAAAAATTATATAGCAAGGATCTATAAAATGAACAGCTCTACAAACAGAGAAATTAGAAATGTCAGAAATTTATGTTTTTCAGTTTCTTGTGTTTTAGGTAAGAAATTACTAAGACCAAAGCAATGGGCAAGGAGGAGAGGAGAAAGAACTAAATGCTCTTTGAAAAGGAGGAAGGAAATGATTTTGAGGTTATTTAGCTAGAGAAGATGAAGGTCAAATACAATATCCTATAAGAACTGGACTGAAAGATACATAAAGTTGCTGTAAAAGATTAGATTTTTGTTTTCTCAATTGGCAAGCAGTGCATGTGCTCACCAAAGGTAGACAGAGAGGGAAAAAGCATTACCCAGTGGGGACGTGGTCATGCCTCAGTCCTTTCAGGACTCAGTCCTTTGGAGCATGTTCACACATATGCCCAGCATGTTTTTTTAAGCCCCTGGGGTCCTGTGGGATCTGGTTTCCTTAACCACTAGACTAAGGGATTGATCCAAGGTTTAGATTTATAAATGGGCCATTAAAATAGTGAAAACAGGGACCAGCAGTTAGTGTAATGACTATGTCGCTGGACTCCCATGTAGTCGACCACGGTTCGAGTCCCGGACCCGGTGGCTTAAACTCATACCGGGTGCATGTGCGTGCGTGCCCAGGATCCCAAGAGGAGAATGGAGGAGAAGGGACTGCAGCATGTCCATCCCCCCAGAGGGTGGTTTCTCGCTTTCTGTCTCTCTGTCTCACTCTGTCTATCTGGCAAGCACATGCACCCTATGGCAAAATCCTCTCAAAAAAAAAAAAAAGTGAAAACATCAACACATCTTCTATTGAAAATGTAAAGAGGAAAAAGAATAAAAAAATAATGAAAAGTTGTTATACCTGGACAACAACCATAGCCAAGAAGTGGGAAAAAAGTTGAGAAACAAGAGAATCTGATTATAGAAAGAAAAGCACCGATATTATCGAAAGAGGAGGAAAAATTAAAAAAAAAATAGTTGTCTTCAAGAAGGACATAGTGTTCACAAGTGTTAAAATCTGTGGAAAAATCAACTTTTTTTTCCAGTTTGCTATAGGGCCTGTGGCTTGCTGGAGAGAGAGAAAGAGAAAATGAGAACATATCCCACCCGGGGAGGATGGCCATGCTGCAATCTCGTTCTCCATTCTCCTCTCAGGATTTTGTGCATGCATGCACATGTGCCTGGCATGGTTTTCATACTGCTATGGCTGAGACTCAATTGCAGAGTTAGTCACATGGGATCCAGCTTCCTTAACCACCATGCTGCCTGGCTCACCCAAATGAGCAAATATTACTGAATCGATACTTACAAAGTGAGAAATTGAGTCAGAGAACCAATGATTGTCTTTGAAAGGGAGCACTTACTCCTTTTATTGGTTTTAATTAAATGCTCAATTACTGCTTCTACTACATATAAACCCAGTTGTGATTTTAATTGCTACAGTTACCTGAAATGCAACCAAGGATTTACTAGTATGCCTTCATTTTAGATTTTGTTTTCCATTTACTTCCCTTTCTAATAAAAGTTACTTTTGAGATACCTTATATATTTAACCAGTATTTATTTACTAATAAAATTATTCAAAAATTCTTCATAAATGGGAAATAATTATTACTGTTTATTCCAAAATAATATCTATTGCTATCAGTCATTTAATCCTGCTTTGTAGTTCTCCAATGTACAGATATATCAGTTTTAAAATGTTTCACTAAACCTTTATCTTCCAATAGTTTTATCATATTGACTCTATCTAATAGTTCCATAAAAAAACATGTATCACGTGTTTGGCATAAAGACTTCTAAGATATTTAAACCTGGCCTTATTTATTTATGATGATCACACATTATATTTTGCCTTCAAAATATTAGAACATTTAAATTTAAAAAGAAATTAATGCTTTCTCCTGAAATTTACTAATTGATTCCTAGCAATCATAATTAGGGGCTATAGTGTATCCACCTATTATCCTCTGTCTCAGTAGTTTGAAACTTTGGTGTGCATCTCTGGGGGACCTGGTCCAGGAGATCTGGAGTGGGGCTAGAATTTGTGTTACTAACAAGTTTTTGGGTGACACTGATGATGCTAGTTGAGGGGCCTCATTTTGAGAACTGGGGCAAGGAGAATTCATTTGCTAAACGTTTACTAAGTGATGATTTTGCATGATAGCAATTAAATATCAAAAATGCAAAGTCCCAAGTAGAGTGAGACAAATATGCATTAAGTGCTGTGATGGGGATATTTTATATAGTACGCAAAAGATATACCATTAGTTCTACCTTAGGATAGAAGTTAACCATTTGGGATAATTTGCAGTCTCTTGTTTTCCAAATAATTAATTTTAAGTTGATCAAGTCAACTTCAGTTATTCTTTTTTTATTGGGGGGAGAGGTTTTCGCTATAGGGCGCGTGCGCTCGCCAGACAGACAGAGAGAGACACAGAGAAAGAAAGCGAGAAATCACCCCCCAGAGGGGATGATCACGCTGCAATCCCTTCTCCTCCATTCTCCTCTCGGGATCTTGGGCACGCATGCACATGCGCCCGGTGTGAGTTTTAAGCCACCGGGTGTGGGACACGAACCGCGGTCAACTACGTGGGAGTCCAGCGACATAGCCATTACGCTAACTGCTGGTTCCCAACTTTAGTTATTCTTTAATAGATCCAAAAACCACCTAGAATCACATATATTGACTGTCTAATCATATTAAGTTCATTTTAAATGGATTATATAAGTTAGTTTCTCAGAAAAATTTTAAAAATGCTTGAAAAAAAAGACAAACTACAAAGGAAAAAATGAAACATCTGTCTTTGCATATATTTTCTTAAAAAGAACAAAAACTCAGGGTCTGCATATGACGTGGTGGATAAGGGCGCTGGACTCCCACATGGCCAACTGCAGTTTGAGTCCTTGAACTGGAAGCTTGCTTTCTTCTTTTCTCTCTCTCTCTCTCTCTCTCTCTCTCTCTCTCTCTCTCTCACTGTCCCTCTCTGGTCAAATTTAAAAATAAATAAATAAATAAATAAATAAATAAATAAATAAAGTTAAATAAAATAACTCTTAAAAAAAAGGAACAAAACTTTAGGGCCAGCCCGGGCTTGGTAGATAGGGCAGCAGGATCCCACATGGCTTACCATGTGGTTTGAGTCCTGAACCTGGAGGCTTGAGAAACATGCTACAAGTATGTGTATGTGTGCCCCAAGTCCTGACAGGATGGAGAGACACAGAAGGATTTCAGAGTGACTATTTCTCACGAGGAGGTGCTTTCTTCCTCACCCACATTTCTCTCTGGCATGTGCCTTCTAGAAAATTAAATAAAAAACAAAAACCTTCAGAATGTCAAAATAATACCATAACAAAATAGACTAATGACTAACTACAGAAACTATTTAAAATGTAAATGAGAGAACAAAGTTAACCTGTGTAGCATTACAGAGCTTTTAAAATTATTTTTAAAATACAATGTTGCTATAGAAAAGTGGATAAATTATACAAAAATTTACAGATAGACAATCATCCAGTAACCATGAAAATGTTTAAAATCATCAGCAGAATTCAAATTGGGGTGATCTCTTTGGAGTCCTAAAACTAGTACCCATCATCTCCAGCTCTGAACTAATTTATAACAAAGACAAAATGATAAGTCATGTGTATTGCAAACTATCTCCTTTATCATGAATGAATCTGATAGTGGTCTACTATCAAAAGTTACTGACTTTTAATTGAACCTATGAATTAGACTGAATTCTCTATCTAGTCAGACAAGGGAGAAACTGAGGAGACCTTACCCACATGTTGAGACTGTCCTCTTGGATAGAGAAAGAGTAGATCTGAGCCCCATTTCCCATGAGCAATTTCTCCTTTCACACTCACCAATAAGAGAAGGCATGGCAGCTGCACTGTGGCAACATGAATGAGGGACTGGAAGACTCATGAGGTATTAAGCTAATGGAGTTCCTTCTGGAAGGAAAGAAATACCAGAAATGGGCAAGAAGTTTCCTTCCTAAAGCCAAGAAATAGTCTCCTTAGCATTGCACATTGAAACATCCTTTTGCCACCAAATTTTCCTCAGAAAGTTGGAAAAAGTTAAAAAGCAGTAGTGTTACAACATGTAGACTGCCCAGGGTTGGATCAGGTTTGTGTAAATGGCCTTCCGTCATGCTACAGGAGGTGGTTATCATTAAAATTTTCATGAAATTCAATTTGGCAATGTATGCAGTGGTCCTAAAAAATTATTCAGATTCTTTGGCTCAGCAATTTCACTTTACAGATTTCATTCTACAGAAATAGCCAGGCATATGTGCAACAGTTTAGCCATAGGGATGTTCAAAGCAGCACTGTTTAGAACAAAGACAAAAACAAAAATAAAAATGGGCTATAACCTAGGCAAATGTTAAAAATATGTGTGAAATACTTATGCATATAATATATATATATATATATATATATATATATATATTACTATATATATATATATATATATATATATATATATATATATAGTAATATAGTTAATGGCACTAAAATATATCTGTGCTATGACACTCGGCTAAAAAAGAAAAGGTTTAAGGAAAGTATAGAGCTGGCCCCATAGCCTAGTGGTTAAAGGAGCTGGATCCCACATGGCTGACCACACAGTTTGAGTCCCTGGCCCGGTGGCCTGAAGAACACATTGGGCATATGTGCATGTGTGCTTCAAACCCTAGCAGGATGGAGAAATGGAGGAGATGGGACTGCAGTATGACCATTCTCCCATGGAGGATGCTTTTTCCCTCTCTATCACTCTCTCTCTCTGTCTGTCTGTCTCTTTCATGCACCTTGTGGCAATTAAAAACATATATATATATATATAATGTTATTTTATAGCTAGATATTTTTACTCCATAGGTTTAGGCAAAGAAAAAAGATAGGGAAAATTAAAGAGTTTTAATGATGGTATAAATGAGATTTTATTTCATTTGTAATTGATAATATGTGCTCATATTAGCTTATATCTTGATTCATTTTGATAATAAATATATGTAACCTTAATTTTTAAAGTGTCTAAAAACTAGCAAAGCAATGACATTTCTCTAATGCTAGTAGGGCAGAATTTTGTATTTAAAGATATCTTTGAAAAAAAACAGAAAACTAGTAGAATGAAAATCAAAAGCGCAGAGCACATTATAATGTTCTTTGTTCAAGATGATGAATATGATAATACCCTTGATTATCACAATCTGCATGCATACTTTAAAAAAGCCTTTTTGCTTTAATTTGCTAGAAGTCACATGCGCTCACTGGAAGGGGTGGGGGGAGGTGAGAAAGCACTCTCCCCTATGGAGGACAGTCACAGTGCAATCACTTTTCCTTCCTTTCCTTCCTTTGGGATTTTGGGCATACATGCACAAACACCTCGCTTATCTTTCAAGTGGCTGGGTCCAGAACTTGAATGGCACAGTTGACATATGGGGTCCAGCTGCCTTAACCTCCGTACCACAAGTTTTCTATCCAGTTTGATAGACACAATTGGAGGAGTCTTCAAAAAATACATGGAAAACATATATTATAAACAAACAATGCATGAATTTCAATTTTTTTGCACTAAAAAATCTCATATTTTAATTCCATTTTCCATGAACTTTCTGAGTCCCCTTATATTACACTTATAAAATTTAAAACAAAAAAATCAAAAATTAGTTTTCACTGTCCTTCATCAATTCAAGGAAGCATGGAACTTACAAGTTATTCCATATCATTACCCTGATGCAAAAACTTTACAATACTAGCTTTAGGAATATATGACCGGGTCTTACTAAAATTAAATTACTCAATAATTGATTTAAGTCATTTTTTAAAAATCCCAGTTCTTTAATAGTCTTTTGAAACACTGACTTTCTTGGGCCAGGTGTGTTGGTGCATTAATAACATGCTGGGGCTACATGGGAAGGTCCTGGGTTCACGTCTTGCAGTTTCTTTGTAGATGCTGGGCATGCATTTGGGATGGCTGAAGCTGGGGGCGGATTATGGCATTAGGACAATGTTGGGGTGCCTGTCTCTCCTCCTTCTTGTTTTTTTTTTTTTTTTGTTGTTGTTGTTTTTCCCCCTCTCTCCTTCTCTGCCTCTTTGTCACGGAAGAAATAAATAATGTAAAAAGAGAAATATTTGACTTCTTTACATATTAAAAACTATCTATGGATAGTTAATCCAAAATAACAAGTTAATAATTTTATGACATTTTTGGTGATTTTTATATGCAGGTTGTTGGAGCATTTTCACTATTGTAAATATTGGAGTAAGGTCATTTTTTTTTTTCCTAATTTTGCTATACGGCACGTGACCTGACGGAGAGAGACAGAGAGAGAGGCTTAGAGAGAGAGAGGGAAAGTGAGAAGTCATCCCCGATGGTGAATAGCCATGCCATAATTCCTTCTCCTCCATTCTTTTCTTGGGATTTTGGGCATACATACACACACACCCAGGATGTTTTTCAAGCCACTGGGCTCAAGACTCAAAATGTGCAGTCTGCCCTGTGGGAATCCAGCACCTTAACTTCCATGTCACCTTCTGGCCTGAGGGGTCAGAATTTTGAACTTATTCTTTTTAATGGAATTGCATTAATTTGGGAACTAAATTAAAACTAAAATATTCAGTTCAATATTTTTACTACTAACATTTTAGTATATTGCATCAAATTAATTGCAAATAACTATGTAAATGATTAGCTTTGCCAGTGGTCATCATCCTGTTCAGCCTTGGACAGGCAAATCACACATCTACCTGATTATTTGGTTTAAGTCATAGAGAGTTGTGAGGCATAATTTAAATAATTAGAAAATATGCAAAGGTGAGTTTGATATTATTTCATGAGAGTAGCAGATACTTCCAGATAATATTTTCACCAGCACCTTGATTCAAAATGAGACTCTAGTAGTAAATGTCATTATTAAATATTACAAGGAAATTTTCATAAGAAATTCTTTAGCAATATAAGTGTGTTATATACTACCACAGTAGCAAAGCCGAGTGATTTAATGTTATTTTAGAAAAATACATTATTTAAAAACTAAAACCTTCTCTTTTATTCTTTATCAACTGTAAATAGTTTGAATGTTAATCTCCAATGTATGGGAAAGTGAAAGAATATATAACAGAAAAAAATAGATTAACAACAGAATGATCATGAAAAATGGTCTTCATAGTGATGTTGTCACACAAGTGTAACACGAGCAATGCACAATAAATTATTCAAGTATGTTGAAAATTAAGGCCTGTTAAATTTCATAAGGTAATTCCAAACACAATAGGAAGAATATGTTAACTTAAAGCCACTTCCTAGATCACATTTTAGATTTGTTTATAGTTTTATTAATGTTATTTACTGGCTGGACCAGCAAGTGGTGCAGTGATTAAGGTGCTGGACTTCCACACGGCCAACTGTGGTTTGAGTTCTGAATCCAGCAACTTGAAACTCACAGAAGGCATGTGTGTATGCGTGCCCAAAATCCCGAGAGGAGTATAGAGGGGAACGGATTGTGGCATTACCACCTCCCTGGCAGGTGATTTCTCATTGTTTCTCTCTCTGTCTCTCCCTGTGTCTCTGGGAAGCACATATACCTTATAGCAAAATCTCTCTAAAAAAAAACTGTTATTTACTGGTTGAATTATTTCAAGATGATGGGAACAAGCCAATAGCTACACTTCAACTCTTAATTCAAGTGAAATAAGCTCAGTTTAAGACTTGTCTTCAATTCTCAATCTGATAAACAATATACATGTTACCAAAAATAGAGTGTCAGCACCAGTAGATGGTGTGGTGGTTAAGGTACTGGACTCCCACAAGGCCCACTGCAGTTTGAATCTTGGATCTGGTGGCTTGCTTTCTCACTTTCCCTCTCTCCCTCTCTATTTCTTTCTCTCTCTGTCTCTTTAGTGAGCATACACGCCCTATAGCAAATTAAAAAATAATAATAATAAATAAAATAAATAATTCTTTCTAAAAAAGACCAGCCATTTCATGTCCAAAGCCATTAGATAACAATAATACACTCAAAATTAAGCTTCTATGTTTTAATTATCCATGACTATTTTTGTCCTAGAATAGTCAAAGTGAGTTAATTATTCAAAAATGGATGGTAGATTTCAGATTATATTGAGTTCGTTTTATGCTTTTTAATTTGATCTCCAAGCTTTATTGTTGTATTTAATCATTAAGGAATTTTTTCTTTCACCTAGAAAAATCAGTGGGAAATTTAATATTTGCTGTAGTTTGTTCTGAGCAATGAGGCTTGTTCAACAGTTTTCCTTTCAGATGTGAATTCACAGGAAGTACTACCTGAGCAATAATGTAACAACAAGTGAATATATTCAATGTAGTTTAAAATGATTAAATCAACTGCAGTGAGTTGAATAGTGTCCCTCCCCCAAATTCATGTTTATACATAATCTCAGAATGTGGATTTTCTGGGGCAGTGGGTCTTCACAGATGTAATTAAAGATCTCAGGATAAAAATCATCCTGAATTTGGCTAGACTCTAAGTCCAATGACTGGGTTTTTTGTTTGCTTGTTTGTTTTTGTTTTTTACTTTCAAGATAGATAAAGGAGATTTGGACATAGATCCATAGATCTAGAGGACACAGATATACAGAGAGAAGAAGGCCAAGTAACCTAGGAGACAAAGATTGCAGCTATACTTCCACAGGCCAAGGAAAACCAGGAGCCCTGAGGAGGCAGAAGACACCAAGAAGGATTGTTCCCTAGAACCTTCAAAGAGAGTGTGACCCTGTTTACATTTTGATCAGACTTCTGGACTTCAGTTTGTGTTGTATTAAGCCATTCTGTTTGCGGTACTTTTTAAAAATTCTTATTGTAATTTCTAATTTATGTACATTGGACTATAGAATGTGACAGCACAATAAAGAATATTGGTCACAATTGAAGAAATATTTCAAAATAACCAGGACAGCAGATTTCAACATGGTGATTTCATATAATAGCACTAGGAAATGAATATATCAAGTGTGATGGCACTTTTGTATTTACAAGAATTTCTTTTTTTGAGAGGTTTTTGCCATAGGGTGCGTGCGCTTGCCAGAAAGACAGAGAGAGCCAGAGACAGAAAGCGAGAAATCAACCCCCAGGGGTAATGGCCACACCGCAATCCCTTTTCCTTCATTCTCCTCTCAGGATCTTGGGCATGCACTCACATGCGCCCAGCGTGAGTTTAATCCACCGGGTCCAGGAGACTTGAACCGCAGTTGACTACATGGGAGTTCAGCAACATAGCCATTACGCCAATTGCTGGTCCCTGTAGTTACAAGAAATTTAGTCACCAGTGAATAGGATTTTGTTTCAAATTGTCCTGCAACTATAGATATTTAAATTTTCTTTAATTATTAAGAAAATAAAATGGTCAAGAATAATTGCCAGATAGATTGGCAGAATTTGGGTGAAAATACAAATTGGATAATACAGCTTCATTGGTCAGGAGACTCTTAGTCTAAGGGTAAGATTTAAAGATAATTTGTTCTATGAATGTTCCCACATACACTCAATCTCTTTTCTCTTTTTCTTCAAAGCCCAGAAAGTAAATCAACTCTTTGATCATAACTCTTGATTAATAGGATTTGAGAGATAAAATCAAAGCCAGGGTTGGATGTCTCTGTATTTTTAATGACATAGTCTCTAGTAAGACAAACATAGGCTAGATACAAATCTAAAAACATGCTATAATTGATGTTTGAATGAAATGTGGTTAAAGCTTATAGCAATCATTAAAAAAAGAGAGCACTCGAGATCTTAATTCATGTTTTCTTTTTTAAACTTCATGTGGTCAATTTACTTAACTTCTTCAGGTCTTATTTCTTACCCATAGAAAGGTTTGGATTTATCTCTAGGACTTTTTCCAACAAGCTGAGTTTCTATATCAAAAGTAAATGAGGTTTATAAACCTGAAATTATTACAACTTTTACTTAAAGGGTAAAAAAGGTTTTCAAGCCCAAAGATAGAGTATATTATTATTATTTTAAGGTTTTTTTTTCCATAGTGCACATGTGCTCACCCGAGACAGAGAGTAAGAGAGTGAGAGGGAAAGTGGAAAATCATCCCCCGGGGGAATGACCGTGCTGCAATCTCTTGTCTTCTATTCTTTCTTTGGGAATTTGGGCACACACACACGCAACGGGTGTAATTTTTCAAGCCACCAAGTCTGGGACTTGTACCACAGTAGACCATGTGGGAATCCAGGGCCACAACCACCATGCTACCTGCTGGCCCCAAGATGGGATATGCCATTATTAAAATACATACAGACAGTGTCTTGGATATGTAAGTTTTATTGACTTGAGAAAAAAAATTCACTTCATTAATCGAAGACATGGTGGAATGAGTGTAGCTGAATGATTTCTTACCCTTCACAATGGGTTATCAAATACCTTAAGAGAAGCAAACTACTTGCAGAAAAGGCAACGTCTGAGATAGCATTTTAAGTGGTGATGGAGTGGGAGAAGTGGCTGCAATTTGAAGAGAGCTTAAATTAAATATTATTCTTGAAACAAAAGGTCAGAATGACCTTGTTTCTTTGCATAGGAAATTCTGAGAAACACAGTAAAAACCATCAATTTGAAAGTTTGGCAAATTCTACTGAGTTGATTCAGTCAAAGAAAAGCACATTTCATTTGATGCTAATATTTAACTACAATATATTAATAGATTTTCTATTCACATACTATATCCATAAATCCACAACATCTACATTGCTTAGCTCTCATGAATCACATTTAATCTCTCTAAATTCCCCAAGTAAAAATAATTTTAATGCTACAGTTGAGGAATTCAAAAATACTAACATTCCATTATATAAAATTTTTTAAATATAAAGAAAAATCCCAAATACAAAATTTGAGCTAACAAAATGAGTACTGTAGTTTTAAAGTACAGAACAGGTATTTCTTTTTCTCAATCAAAACTAGGCCAAGCAGAATACTTATCAGGCCTCTACCTTTAAGAACTACAGTTAATGGGAGTTTAATTATAATTTCCCATAACTCAACATAGGATGTTTCTATTCATGTGTAAAGTGTATCTCTGTACATTTTAGAAGGAAATAAACAAAGAACTATAGTTCTATGCAATTGAAAACTAAATGGGAATTATATAAAAATAATGAAAATAAATTCAAATTCAATAACCAAAATTCACAGTGCCCCCCCATATCCAATTTTGAAATCTAAGAAATATTCAGTTCTCAAAGAAGGAACTAGCCCATTGTTTAACTATTAGGTGACTGTGGATCTACATTAGCCATCATATTTAAACAAGAATGTCATAGCATTCACATTGTTCTATAAAATCGATATACTTAATACTTAACATTCCTTTTTTCTTCTACTTTTTAATTTTTAAAAATATAAATGTAAACACTGAGAAATCATGTTCAGATAAATAAGTAGACAGGAAAGGAGGAAGATTTGGGCAGATTGATTGATCTATCAATCAACAGGCTGAGAAAATAGATCATATAAGTCTTCTAAGTACTTACAAGTTATATGACAAAAACCCCATAACAAACTATCATTGAAATTTATTTTCAAATGTGTAATAACCATCAACTTGATTCATACCCCCACCATTGCATTTGTAAATGAAAAACATCGAGAAACACTTTAGTCTTGATATTACAAAGGAAGAAGAAGTAAAGAGAGAAAGGAACAAAAGAACTACAAATTAGCCAGAAAACTAATTACAAAATGCCAAATGACATTATAATATAGGATTTAGAGGTCTTTAATAACCTCAATGTAAAGGGTATGCTGCATATAACTGAATAATAAGGGTATGTTGAAGTTTTAAATAATTTAAATCTGAGTAGTAACATATATATATTTTTTTAATTGTGGGAGAACCAGCAGATGATGTAATGGATATGTCACTGGACTCCCACATAGTTGACTACAGTTCGAGTCCCGGACCCAGAGGCTTAAAACTCACACTGGGCACATATATGTGTATGCCCAAAATCTCAAGAGGAGAATGGAGGAGAAGGGATTGTATAGTGGCCATCCCCCTGAGGGGGTGATTTCTTGCTTTCTGTCTCTCCATTTCTCTATGTCTCTCTGGTGAGTGCATGTGCCCTGTAGCAAAAATCTCTAAAAAAATTAATTAAAAATTAATTTTTAAAAAAATTTTAAAATGTTACTCATTTATTTCTTCTGAGACAGAGAGACAGCACTCCCATCAGGGTCTTGATGCCATGATCCACCCACAGTCTTAACCAACCCTAATTACAAAATTACAGGCATATGAATGCTCAGTGTACTCAGGAGTTTTTCTCACGTGGCTCAGCTTCCCAGAGCATCATGTTTTTGTTTGGTTGATTTGGTTTGACCCTACACTACTTTGCAGTCCATATTTTAATTTTTAGATGTCTTTCATTTCAGTATCAACATCACAACAGTCCTATGAAGTTGAAAGAGCTAGGCCTAACATCTACTGCTGCTAGTTCTTCAATTTACTACATGTGGAACTTGGAGACTCAATTACCTTTCCCAAATTCCCCAGCCAGCAGTGACTGAGTTAACAGTTAAGACCTATGGTCTCTCTTTCTTTGTTTAATTAATTAATTAATTAATTTTGTATATTTCATTGTTTTTATTAGCAGTTCTATTTTTTTTCTGAAACATTTAAAATTAATTAATTTACATTCATTCCCTGAGCATCGTCACAGCATACAAAATGTGATTTGCTATCCAGAATATACTGCAGAGTGGCTTAATCATATATGCAATCATCAATAATTTTCCATTTCTAGTTTCATATGTATATATATGTTTTACCCTTATTTCTCACCTTATGCCATTTCTCACTCTCCTCCCACACTATCGCAGGTGTCTACCACTGTTTTCCATTCCTTTATTTCCCCCACATTTTATTGATTGACGAAATTTCTTAAATAATCTACTTTCAATAGCAAGTTCAGCTGGTATATACATATCTGTGAATACATGTCTGACTTAATGTGTGAAACTCTGAGCAGAATGAATATACTATAAAGTATCATCTGACTGATGCTATATAGCTTACTATGGTCATTAAATAGATATTTTTAATATATTTTTTAATTTCAAGAAAAGTAGTTTTAGCTTTAAAAATCAAAGAAATATTAAGGAACTTCACTTAAAACTTAAAGCCAGGAAACAGGTTAGGATTCTATTCAAATAGTAGGTACATGAACCTATTGGCATCTTAAGAAGGGACAAAAATCCTTAAAACCGGAAAACAAGGCCTAGAAGAAAATCAGCAATGTTTTAGTCAAAAGTCATAAAATTCTATTTCATCAGTTCAGTCTCATGTACATCTGTTGTGGTTCGATTTACCAGATTAAATTATGGGACATAATATTCAACTCCAGACTTGTCCCTGAGATTCAGATGGCCAATTTCTTTGTTTTTGAACTCTCATTTCTGTGTGTCTGCACTTAATTTTCCTGGTATAGCACTCCCTTGAGAATTTCTTGGAGATCTGGTCTGCTGTTGATAAATTCTTTCAAGTTTTGTGTATCTGAGAATGTTCTTGTCTTTTCTTCCCATATGAAGGATAATCTTGCTGGTACAGTATTGTTGGTTGAAACTGCTTTTCCCTTAACATTTTGAATATATTTTTCCATTCTTTCCTGGCTTGCACTGTTTCCAATGAGAGGTCTGTTGTTAGCCTGATGGTATATCCCTTGTAGGTAACTTGACGTTTCTCTCTTGACAATCATAGTATCTTGTCTTTGTCTGTGGTTTTCATCAATCTGGCTATAATGTGTCTTGGAGAAGATCTTCTTGGGTTGATTCTATTTGTGGTCCTTTGTATTTCCTGGCTCTGGATATTTGAGTGCCTCTCTAGGTTTGGAAAGTTTTCTTCCAAGATTTTATGGAATATATTATCAATGCCCTTATGAATCTCTTTCCCTTCTGGGATACCAATTATCTAGATGTTTGGACGTTTGATGGTATCTAGTATTTCTCATATATTATTCTCATTTTTAGGCAATTTTCTCAGTCTTCATGGTGGATTTTTTTAGGCCAATGATTCTATCTTCTACATCTGAGATTTGATTTTCTGTATAATCTAGTTTGCCTTTAATACTTTCCAGAGAGGTTTTGACTTCCTGAATTATAGCTTTCATCTCTAACAGGTCTATTTGATTCTTTTTTATAGTGTGCATTTCCTCTTTTAGATCTTGCAAGAATTTTCTCACCTTTTGGAACTCATCAGCTCCTTTCTCTTGCCTCTTCTGCAGTTCATTGTCTCTCTTCTCTTCCAGTTCTGTTAGCTTTGTCATTATGAATAGTCTGAATTCTTTATCAGACATTTGCATGAGTTTCATTGTACTATCTGAGGATGAAGGGGAATTATTATTTTCCCTTGGAGAAGATGAATTTTCTTGATTTCCCATATTTCTTGTGACCCTGAGGTGATTTCTAGTCATCTAATGGATGGTACATTTTTTCCTAATTCTTTAAGTTCAATCTGAGCCTTCAGAGGCATCCAGAAGGAGGTGATCTGCAATCTCTGATCATTATTTAATAGAATAGATGATTTTTCTAATTTTTCAGGAGAAAAATCTTTTCAGATGTTTTCCTTTTAACTATTGTAGCAATTGTAGTTACAAAAATAAATTTTGATATTGCCATTATTTTGAGTAGTAACTCATTGAAATATGAATAAATGATGGAACTACCATATGGCAAACAAAAATAACATAAAATAAAAATTCAGTTTTGAAATGTATATGACTCTTGATTTTGAGGAGATACTTTGCTCATATTTATAGAATCTTCCTAAGGGTTTGAAAACATAAAAGCTGTTTGTCAAAGAGAAATAATTTTCTTGGGAATAATACGTAAACATTTATTTGTAGAAATACAATTGTGGAATTTGTACATTGTTAGAATAATATTTCTCAGATAACCTTAATAAAGCCTTAAGCCCATATCCTGGAAGATTCTCCAACTTTGTGAAAACTCTATGTAAATATTCTTGGCGTCCCTAGCTTGATTTAGGAATGCAGGAGCAGAGCGTTGTGCTCCAAGTCAATAGTTTAACAATGTAAAGGAGCTTGGTTTTGTATTGTGTAAACCAGGTGCATAATTAAGTCTGTGCCTTGGTTCAACTGCTTTGATTTTTCCCCACTGTCTTGTATGGACCCTTTTAGATTCTGTGCACCAACATCTGCCCATTAGTCCCTGAAATCTGTTTTGCCATTTAATAAACCTACTCATCATTTTAGTGTTGTTTCTTCATTTGACTGAAGTACTCTCGATTCCTAAGAAAACATGGTCTTATTTTGAAAATCACTATTTCCATTTCTACACAGAAATATAATAGCAAACTATATATTAGAATAACAATAAAAATGACAGAGGATTTCTTCAGACAAGAATGCTAATAGTCTTCTAATTTAATGTTGGAAAAAGTTTACCAAAAAAAAAAAATTTCTTTGAAAGTATCTCATTGAAGGCCATCTAAAAACCAATTGGTATCTGAAAAAAGTTCTTTCTCAGGTTTTGGGGAGTAATGGTTGTAGATGAAGATGCTAACTATGTTCAAAAGATAATTTAAACATACCTTGATATGAGTAGCTGTTGACTTAAAGAAGACTGTTCTTTGTCTTTCAATTCAGAAGGAAAAGCAACTGCAGTTTATTTAAAATGAACAACTCATCAATTGGAGTTAAAAGAGAAACTCACTTTAAAGTGAACTGAGGTTATCAATAGATATCAAACAAAAAGTTACTAAGATTTTTTTATAGCAATGACTGTTGCACACTGTTAACATCAAAATACATATTTCAGCAAACCTTTCTACTGTTGTCCTGTAATTTGGAAAGAGCTGCACTTAGACTCAGGATAATATAGCTTTGTTTTAATTTATCAAAATATGTGAAACATATACTCTCTATTATGTTTTGCTACTACATTAATATATTTGATATGGAGAGTTAAAACATTTTAATGCTGTAACTATTTTTTTAAATGGTCTAATTTCATATAGCCTATAACATTTATTTAATAAATATTGGCTGATCAGTGTAGGGAATTCTTATAAAACATGGGTGTCCTCTGCTCACAGATTCACAGCCACTATCATACACACATACACACACACACACACACACACACACACACACACAAACACACACAATGATGCAATTAAAAATAAAAACAAATCAGCATGAAAATCAGCAAGTACATCTACAAGATCAACAATAAAATTTTCTTTTGCTTTCCTGAAATTATAAATTAAAAATGGAAACCATCTACATTTTTGCCATGGATGACTTGATACTCTAACGGGAAGCTTGAAAGAAAGAATTGAACACAACACAACAAAACAAACCAAAAACTACAGCAGCCAGGATTCAATTCATAAGGGTTTTATAAACCAAAACCAATAACATGAATTATTCTTGGACATGAATGTACAATCACAAGCCAGTCTTGGAGCATGGGTATCAGATTCAACATATGGCAAATTTGTTCAAGCATATGGTACACTCATCAGTATTTGTAGAAAGTTTCTCCTCTCTCTCTCATTTTTTTCCCGTGGGAGAGAGTGTTTTTGGGGTTAACAAAGTAGTGGGAACTTGACACAGATGATTAGACTTGCCTGTTCAAACTAAACTACTAGCAAGTATAGACTGGAACATAATTCTAGATTTCACAGGAAAAAATCAATTTCTATGGTGTTCAGAAGCAAGAACATAATAGATTCAAGAAGATCCTAACATTTATCTTTATTAAATACCATATATTATGTTTCCATGGGATTATCAGGATCCCAAGAATAGTTTCCTTTTTTTTTTTTTTTTTGGAGAGGTTTTTTTCGCTATAAGGCGCGTGTGCTCGCCAGACAGACAGAGAGAGACAGAGAGACAGAAAGCGAGAAATCACCCCCCGGGGGATAGTCACGCCGCAATCCCTTCTCCTCCATTCTCCTCTCGGGATCTTGGGCACGCACGCACACACGCCCGGCGTGAGTTTTAAGCCACCAGGTCCGGGACGCAAACCGCGGTCGACTACGTGGGAGTCCAGCGACATAGCCATTACGCTAACTGCTGGTTCCCCCAAGAATAGTTTCCTTTTAAACCAAAGGTTAATCTGGGTTCCACAGAAGCACAGGGACTCCATAGAAAGGATTCATAAACTTGAATGGAAAAAAACAATAAAACACATATATTTTTACTAAAGGTCTAACTGAAATTTATATTTTTCTTTTATTATGATTAACTAATAAAACACAGTAATATTAGCAGTAACTATAATTTTTTTTTTTTACCTCTAGAAGTCAAGGATATTCTTATAATTATATTTGTTGCAGATCTCTTAAAATATCCTTTACGGTTATAATAATTTCAAAATTGCCATAGTTAGTAGATTTGCCAGTAGGTATTATTCTGAAAGCATTATCGCATACTGCATGCATGCTTTGAAAAACCATATTGTACATCATAAAGATGTATGACAATTAAAAGTAAATAAGAAATTATAAAATAAAGTACAATTTCATTTTTAAAATTTGAGTATTTTTTACATTCAATCATTTTACATCTTTACTGCATATAAAATGATTTTCCCAGCATGAATACACTATATACTTTGTATTAGTCCAGTCAAAGATATTACCATTCACATTATGCTCATCAGAGAATTTTTTCATTTTTGTTTCTGTTAAATGTTTTGCTTTTTCTTCCACTTGACTACCTCTCTTACCTCCCCTCCACTGCCCAACCTCCCACACTGTCTCTAGTATCTACAGTTGTTCTCCACGATTTTACCCCTTTCCAATCTTTCCATTTCTGTCATGGAGTGCAGACGTTCTGTATATATTAAATGAAGACATACACTGCCTCTTTTTTATAGTCTGGCTTGCTTTGCTTAGCATTAAATCTTCAATATTCATCCACTTTCTGTCAAATGCCAGGGTCTCATTTTCTTTTTATAGCTAAGTAGTATTCTGTAGTATATATGTGCCACACTTTTTCAATCCTTTCATATGTTCTTGGACATTTTGGTTGATTCTATGTCTTACCAGCTATGAAAAATGTCACAATAAACGGGGATATGCGGGACCAGCAGTTAGCGTAATGGCTATGTCGCTGGACTCCCACGTAGTCGACCGCGGTTCGAGTCCCGGACCCGGTGGCTTAAACTCACGCTGGGCGCGTGTGCATGCATGCCCAAGATCCTGAGAGGAGAATGGAGGAGAAGGGATTGCGGCGTGGCCATCCCCCCTGGGGGGTGATTTCCTGCTTTCTATCTCTCTGTCTCTCTCTGTCTGTCTGGCGAGCGCACGCGCCCTATAGCAAAAACCTCTCCAAAAAAAGAAAAAAAAAAAAACAGGGATATGCAAGTGTTTTTTATGACTGAGTATATTCTCATCCTTTGGGTAGATAATTAGGAGGAGAACTGCAGGATCAATATTTGCAGACGTGTCCCTGCCATTTTGTTAGCCATGTTTTTGTTGTTGTTGTTGTTGTTCTGTTGTTTCTGTTTTTCTCTCTTTAGTTTTCCTGATATAGTACTCCTTTTAGTACTTCTTGAGGAGCTTGTCTAGTAATGGTGAATTATTACAGTTTTTATTGATCTGAGAATGGTTTTATTTGTTCTTCACATTTGAAGAGTAATCTTTGCAGGTATAGTATTTTTGGTTGAAACCATTTTTCTTTTAACATTTTGAGTATGTCTTCCAATTCTTTCCTCACTTGCATTGTTTCACTTGAGAGGTCTGATGTTAGCCTAATGGGATAATTTTTGTAAGTAACTTGACATCTCTCTCTTCCCATTTTTAGAATCTTGTCTTTGCTTTAATTCTGACCAATCTGGCTATGAGGTGCCATGGGGAGGATTTTCATAGGTTGAATTTGATTTGGGGTCCTTTGTATTTGGGTCTCAATGTCTGAATGTTTTTCTATGCCATTATCAGTTCTTAACCTTCTGAAGTACCTATTATTCAGATATTTGGGCACTTAATGGTATCTCGTATTTCTTGTATATTGTCTTCATTTTGTTGTTGTTGTTATTTTTTTCATTCTTTTTGGTGGTTTTCTCTAAGTCAGAGATTTTGTCTCCCAGTCAGAGATTCTATATTCTGTACGGTCTAATCCGCTATTAATACTTTCAAGGGAGGTTTTGATTTCCTGCATTACAGTTTTCTTTCCTAGAAGTTCTGTTTCATTGTTTTTTATTAAATCTATCTCTTTATGAAATTCCTCCTTCAAGTCTTGAAATTATTTTCTCATCTCCTGGAGTTGGTTGTCTGTTTTCCCTTGCATCTCATCGAGTTTAGTTACAATAAATATTCTAAATTCTTTTTCTGACATTTTGGTGATTTCCCCTGTTTTTTCCATTGTTGAAGATGAATTATTCTCTTCCCTTGGGGGGACATTTCCTGGATTTCTCATCTTTCTTTAGGATCTGCCATGATTTTTAGTCATCTGGTGAGGTACTCACTTCTTTCTTCTTTGGAATAAATTTCTTTAGCTACGTGAAACTGTGCTTCCCTTTGGTCTGAATTAGCTACATGCCTAATTTCCTCTTCTATTATGGCAGTGTGCTATCCACAGTGGGAGTTTGGGGTTAAAAAATCACACAGGTGGTTTCTCTCCCCTTTTGCTAATGTGATTGTGGAAGAGAACTCTTCCAGAGCCTCACAGTGTTCCTGTATCTAGCTTCTATATACCTTGTACGTCACTGTGTGGCAGGGGAATACCCTGGGAGATGAAAATGTAGGAGTGGTATAGAAAACAAAACAGGCTCTTGTCCCAAACTCTGGGCAGAGGGCCTGGGTGAAGGGCTGCCTCCATTTCAGCCTGTTTTCTCTCTGTCTTTTCTTGTGCTGTGGCTGCAAGAATGGGAATGTGTCGATCTTAAGTAAAATACAATTTTTTGAAAAAGGTACTGCAGAAACCAGCAGTTGGCGTAGTGGCTATGTCGCTGAATTCCCATGTAGTTGACTACGGTTCAAGTCCCGGACCCAGTGGCTTAAACTCACACTGGGCGCGTGTGTGTGTGTACCCAAGATCCCAAGAGGAGAATGGAGAAGGGATTGCGGCGTGGCCATGCCCCCTGGGGCATGATTTCTCGTTTTCTGTTTCTCTGTCTCTCTCTGTCTTTCTGGCAAGCACACACGCCCTATAGGAAAAATCTCTCAAAAAAAAATAAATAAAATAAGGTACTGCAAGGAAATCTGAGCAAAAATTTAAAAAGACATGCGTACCTTTATATCATAAACGTAATAGCTGATAAATGTATTTTAAATGGTTCCCTTGTAATCCTATGTATTTCGTTAAATGCATTTAATAAAGTTATTTTAGATTATATATGTATGTATGTGTGTGTGTGTGTGTGTGTGTACACACACACACATATATATATATAAAAGCAGACTTTTAAAAATTATTTTAAAGAATTATTTATTTAATTTTATTTCTTCTTCTTCTTCTTCAATTTGACCAGAGAAAGAGAGAGAGAGAGAAAGCCACCAGGTCTGGGACTTGAACTGTGGACAGCCATGTAAGAGTCCAGCACCTTAACCACCATGCCACCTGCTGGCCCCACATTATCAGACTTTTAAGGAGTGCAACTTTTAAAAGGTTACATACCCCTACTCTAAATGCCTTGAAAGTATATAAAAGTATAAAAAGTACATGCAGTTGTAGGAAACAGTATCTGAAAAGAGTCTACATACGTACATTAATGTAATATTTGCTTAGTTTAAAATGCAAAATTTTGAAAATGATTGAAATAATACTGTTAATGCATAAAAGTTTGAAGCTTTAGCTATGTTGCCATCGTCTGTGAAATTTCCATGTATCCAGGCATATCCGAGACTTCAAAATTGCTTACAAGCCATTGTCTATGTGAAGGAAAGGGGTGGAGTTAACAGATTTGGCTCTAAAAAGTTATAACTGGGACCATTTTTACAAAAGTCTCAGTACATGCCCAACGGACCTATAAATACTTACAAGAACACATCCACACGTTTATGTCCAAGTATTTTAATCCACCACCATCCAAATGTGAATATCTGGCTACTTTCACAGGAACCATTTCTGGGTCAATCCCTGAAGCAAGATTCATCTGCATTTAATTTTCACATATCCTTGACAGTTTAAAGCTATAAATTGACTTTCTAATCTTAAACTCCTATACATAAAATTGACACTTGAATCTTAAAATTCTACACTTAAAATTTATATTCTATTCTGCTGATCAGGCAGTTTGAGGTATCATGAAAATGCCAATTGACTTTTAGTGTCATTTATTTATTTTTGTGCATAGGTCATTTGAGGAAGTTATTCTCAGCCAAAGGGTTTTTGCCCAGTTTTTTCAGTAAATGTTTTTCTTCAGTTTTAGTGACCAGTGGATATGATGTCACTCAGAGATATGATATCAGTGCTTTGTATGGACAACAGTGCCCAGAAGAATTTTCTGAAGTGTCAGAATGAAGTCCCGGAGATACTGATTGAACATGATTATAAATGTCTTAGCCTGTGTTCCTTGAGAACAGAACCTGTGATAAAAGTTTATTAGGGGTTTTGAAAAGCAGAAGTACAAGTAAAATGAATCAAAAATTGAGTCAAGAAAGGGAGAAAGAAATATGAAGGGTACTGTGAGGCATATGCCAACTCTAAAGAAGGCCAAAACAGGGACAGCAGAAAGTCAGAGCTCAGAGATTTCAGGAGGCAACAAGACTGCATAAAAGAAAACTACAGTCAAGTCTATAAAGGGATGGATACTGCTTTGAGTTGACTGGCTAAGATGTAAGATACCAAGGTCCAGAGATGAGAAAACCTAGGAAAGTGAGTTCCATAGAACTTCTACAACCTCTCAACCCAAAGCATGATAAATCTAAGAAATTTTCTATATGAAGGATATTGTTTAACTACTGAAAAGAAAATATAAAAAGGAAATATTAAAGTAGACAGATGAAAAGATAGATTACCTTCAAGTAAACAATAATTAGATTGAAAATTGAGTTTTTAACACAAAGTATGAAATTCAGGAAACAATGGAATTTGATTTTTAAGACAAGATATAGTTTCTATAACTATAAAAGTTTAGCTTAAAAAGAGAGGTGAAAGGAAGGTTTAGAGCTATACCACCTTTAGAAGAAATTTGTGTACACATACATGTGTATGTGAAGGGCTGACTCTGCAGTGCAGCAGTTAAACACTGTACAGAGGATCCAGATCCTACATGGTCCACCAGGGTTCAAGTTCTGGTCCTAGTCATGAAAACACACCAGATGTGCATACTCTCAGGGTCCTAAGGGGATAGAATTGAAGAAAAAAGAATTGTGTGACCAGGCCTCATTAGAGGTGTTTTCTCTCTTTCTCTTGTACATGTGCATGCACCCTCTGGAATATTTTTTTAAAGTTTACTAAAAACTGGAATTAAGGTATGAGTTTATTTTAGTGCAAAAATATTTCAAATCCCACACACAGTTTTTTCTTAACCCACATTTTTCATGACCTTTTTGAAGACTCTTCATATATATAAAATGTGTATGTACATATAAAATAAATTTTCAAACACACACAAATAGTATACAGTTGATCCTCAATTTTCAGTGGTGTTACATCCCTAAACATGCATTTCAAAATGAAAATAGCACAAGTTGAAAATGCCTGTAATGCAACTAACCTACCAAACATTAAAGCTTACCTAACCTACCTTAAAAATGCTCAGAACACTTATATTAGCCTATAGTTGGGCAAGATAATCTCACACAAAGCTTACTTAATAAGGAAGTTATAGGGCCAGCAGGTGCTGGTGGTTAAGGTGCTGGATTCTTACAGGGTCAACCATGGTTCAAGTCCCAGACTCAGTGGCTTGAAAATACTGCTAGGTACATGTGCATTCATGCCCAAAATCCTGAGAGGAAAATGAAGAAGTGATTGCAGTGTGGCCATCCACCAGGGGGATGATTTCTTACTTTCGCTCTCTCTGTCTCTTTCTGGGGAGCACACATGCCCTATGACAAAAATATTCCCAAAAATAAACTTACAATAAAGAGTTTGAGATCAAAATTCAAAAGTTAAAGTTTCTATGGTTTTGATGGAGTGTGTATTACTTTTCCACCACTAGAAAGCTGAAAAATTGTAAGTTGAACCACTATAAGTCAGGGACTGTATATACATACGTTTGGAAATTCATTCGATGCCTTTGGAAAGAAACATAATGCACTATGAATAATGCTTGTCTCTATAGAAAAGAACTGGGTGGACAGATAACCATAGTGGGAGGAAAATCACTGTAGAGTTGTTGAATCTTACATATTAGACCTGCTTTCCATGAATGACATTACACTCGAGTTTCCATTTTTGAAACTGGTTTGTGAGGCAACAAATTCGAGGATTGAAAGTATCAGAGAACCTGTTATCTGTTCAAGTTGTTTCTGATAATAAAGCCAATAGCTTGTAGATGAAATAAGAGACTGAAAAGTTGCTATCAATGTCAAAAGACACACTTTGAATTGCTAAATTTCTGAGACAATAGCTCTCCTTCTAAAATGGTGTGTTTTCCAATATGAAAGTCCATTATGTCTGGCCATCAGATATTTCAACATAAAAGTAAAGGTTGGTGTGCTCCTGCAACATAAAGCAGGATTTCCTTGAGCATATTCTGGATAGGATTATTCCTTCATACTCCAATTTAAATGTTAGCAGGCGGAAAATAAAACAAAAATGAAACAAGTGTGGGAGTGTCTAGCACTTAAACCACCATGCCACCTGCTGATCTCCAAGAAAAAAGTTTTGAGTCTGAATTATTTCTAAATATAATTATTACTATGAGAATAAAAAGGTTTTGATGATTAATACCTAACATTTTTTGTCAAGGTTTTTGAAGTAAAGATGTTGTACTTGATCATTTAAATGTCAATTAAAAAATCACACTAAGTTTTCTTGAGTGCTTGCTTTTCATCAGAAACTTATTCTAACTATCCTTTATGTGTATTTCCTCATTTACTGTTAAGAACACATAGGAAGTGTCATTATTAGCAAAATTTTGCAGGTGACAGAGCTTATCACTCTGAAAGTTAAGTAACTTGAGCTAATTTACATGTTTAGTAGTAAACCAGGAAGTAATCACCATACTACATAACCTCAAGATAATGAGTTTTCTAGAAAGCACATCAATTTGCCAAATACTTCTTCACCACTATATGTTGTCTATTTAATTTAATTACATGAGTTTCGATTGATGGCGGTATGAAAATAAGATTAGAATGATCAGGATACACTATTGAAATTATTGGGAAAATTTTATGAAACATACTCTGATT
The DNA here is from genome assembly GCA_026018925.1 of Tupaia tana. Lineage (NCBI taxonomy): Eukaryota > Metazoa > Chordata > Mammalia > Scandentia > Tupaiidae > Tupaia > Tupaia tana. The sequence goes on along the minus strand of JAKSZU010000009.1, from coordinate 147,155,064 downwards.
GCTAACCAAACATATTGACTTGAGCCTTGTTTGTTTGAATATTTATTTGTTGGTTTTCTATTTTCTTCACAAATTTAGTAGCCCTATGAAGAAAAAGGAGTCTGTCTCCTTGTTCTCCAGAGTATCTCTACCAGAGTCTAGAATATTGTAAATATGAAATAAATATTATATGAATGAATAACTTAATGAATAAGTGTATTTATGATTACTTCCTTAACTTATATTTTAATTTAAACTCTACATAACATTTCATACTTTTTCCTTTTCTACCACAGACATTAATAAGCTGTGCAAATGTACCATAATGGCACGTGTTTCTCAAAATTATGTACTCTTCCATTAATCTATATTGTCCTGCCCTTAATTACTCTTCAGTGAATTCCACTTTGCAATTTTCAGAATGAAGATTTGCAGATTGAAATATTTACAAAAGGTAAGAGAGAATAAAAGATAGGTGAATAAGTTGCCCTGATTCTGGTTCTTAAGAAACTGTGAGAGAGAGTCCACCTTCCCCCCCTTGTTGGGAGAATTCACTTTACAAGCTAAGAGATGTATAGTGATTGAGTATATAAAAGGAATTAAAATAAATAAATCCCCCTCCCTCCTGGGGCAGGGGTCACTGAGGCACCTGGGCCTCAGACCCCCAGGCACTCTTTCTCTCAATAAACTTTCCCTTTTTTCTTCAAAGAAAAAAGAAAAAAAATCAAAAAGAAACACATTCCAAATGTTTATCTAATAACTATGAAAACAGTGATTTTAAGTCAGGGAAGAAAGACAATTTAAATGATAGACAAATGTATAACCCCATTGGAAGTGAGTAATCATAGCAAAGGCAACACTAATAAAAAATTACTGATTTCAATAAATAAAAATTTAGAAACATTTCATAAGAAAACAATAACAGATGTAATGGTTAATGACAAACTGGGGAAATGTATTTGTAACATTCAACACAATAAAATCCTTAATATGAAAGGAAGTCTTATAAATCAGTATCAAAAAAGACCAACTCACAACAGAAAATGAGAAATAAAACGAACCGTAAATATGTAAAAGAATGCCTATGACCAAAACATATGTGAAAAAATTTGATCTCACCATGAATCAAAATATACAAATCAAAATAACAATGTACCACTTTTAACTAAGAAAAAAAGAGTTCTAAAGAGAGATAGCACATAGTATTAACAGAATTGTAAAGTAGGAACTGTGCCAGAATAAACTGGTATAAATATTTAGAAAACATAATTTTGCAATATGTATCAAAGCCTTAAAAAATTAAAATGAAAAGAATGAAAGAATTAAAAAAGAAAAAAAAAGAAAGAAAAAAGAAAGAAACTTGAGAAACTAGCAGTGAAAGAACAAAGTTGAAGCCTATAGAAGGAGGTGGGGAAGGTTTTAGTCAGGGTGAGATTTAGACTGTCCAGGAAACTATGAACAGATGTGGGGAGACCACCAGAAACACTCAAAACAGATATTCCATTTTTAGCTACATATTGGTAGCTCAAGTGGACAGGCATTACCAACTATTGTAGGAGAAGAAGCCTATGTCTTTCTGAGACTTGACAGCTACTGTAAGAGAATGGGGATTCTTGCCCTTTGACCTCAGGTTTTCCAGCAGATATATTTTTATTTCTTGTCCTGTTTTTCTGTTACGAAACAGCTAGAAGGTTGGAGGGTAAATGAATGACTTTTCCAAGAATTGAATGAAAGGCATAAGGGAATTTCCCCAGGCTGCCAGCTTCTGATAACACAGGTTTAAAGAACTAATTCTGGTAATTTCTGGTGTCTGTGAAGCTTACATTCTGGGAAAAAAACATACTTGTCAAGTGTCAGTAATTAGAGAAAGCCATTCCTGCCGAGTTCGTGATGACCATCTGGAGTTTCTCTGACCTTTCTTTTCAACTTAAGAGTCAGCAGAGGCAGAACCATTAGGCAGTTAAAAAACATATTTTCACCATACATTATGGACTACACACCTGCACTAGTAGGCTGTTCAGAAAATCAAAAAGAGTGCAAAATGTTCTCATGCCTTACCTAGCAGGAATGGAATTATAAACAGAAATGCCTGATGGGTTTCAAGGTGACATGCCGTTTTCCAATCATCCCTTCCGTGGCACACTGTTCATGCTTAGGCAGTTATCGAAGCAATGTAATTAAAGCATTAAAGTGTCATTTTATCACTTCACCTTTTAGGATGCAATTTATCCAGCAGGGTTTTTTTAATTTTTTTTTTAAACCAGTTGTTTGAAGCACAAATCTTTTACAACTCTCAGAACAGATGGCCCAGCCATATTAGCAGTGACACTATATATACACACCAAGTGAACTGGTGCTATTATCTGGTTAAGTGGCTGTCAGCATTTCCATTGCAAACCCAGCTTTCAAGGGTCTATAATTCAGATACTTTAAATAACATCTGGCTGAAACTTGGTGTATAGAAATGATGAGTGTTGAGTAAAAATTAGTATAATTTTGTGAATGCATGAATACTTCTGGAAGACTCAGCTTGATCAATTGGGTCCTTTTTTTAGTGATGACTTCCACTAGTCAGTATATTTTGGGGTTCTAAACACATGTAATTCATTTATTCAGGCTGGCCGTCAGTCATCAAATATTTATTTCATTTTTACCATGTGCCAGGCCCTGTTCTAAGTGGGAGAGATACTTTGGAGAACAAGCACAGAATTCCCTATTCCTCATGGGGCTTATGTATTCATGAAGAAAACAGAAAATCAGCAAACAAATACACAAATCCTGAACCAGTATGTAGAGTTAGGGATTAGAGTATGTTTTATAAAATAGCCTCAGTATTTTAAGTAGTATATTTTGATCCTTCTAATCTTATTTAAATTCCACTATCCAAAAAGTAGTGCTATTTTCTTTAATATTTATATTGTCTCAGTCAATTATAGTTAGCAAGAAAAAATTCAAAACATACCACGTTGTTATTATTGGTTTAGTTTTTGCAACAGGACACTTGTGCTTGCTGGAGAAACTGAGAGATTAACCCTAGGGGTATGGTGAAGCCACAGTCACTCCTACTCCATTCTCCTCTTGGGATTTTGGTCATGTGTTGACACATGCCTACTGTGTTTTCAAGTCATTGGGTCTGGGACTCGAACTGCACAGTCGGCTGTGTAGGATCCAGCCACCTTAAGCACTATGTCACCAGCTGGTCCACCCCAGAATATTTTTAACTGCCTTAGTAGAAAAAACTTTTTCTCATTTGCCATCACAACTTTTAAATGGACAAAAAGATACAAAAACTGGAGAAATTGGACTTCCAAAATAAATTACATCAGTTTAAAGGTAACTGCTGTTTTATCGCTATTGAAGGAAGGAGTACTCAGGTTTAGTAAGTCTTGATACTTGCACAATTATGGGAGCCATCATGTAAGAAAATGCACCTTCAATAACAAAAACAATCTTAAGCATACAGTTAATACTTAGAATGAGCAAGGGAATGAAAATTAAAAATTTGCAAGCACTCTAATGCATCATAAAATCAAAACCCCAGGTTCTGGGAGGAACACATGCAAGGGACAGACTCTGAAGTTTTCTTCAGCTTTGGCCTTCATGGTAAATTTGCTTCTGTAGAACATCAACTTAAGCGAATATGGTGAGTTGACACTAATTGTAAAACCAAGCAATCTCAAAAATGTTAGAAGCAAATTTGAAAGAAAATAGAGGACATACAAAATACTGAATGAATTGTAATAAATGAGAAACAAACATTTAAGTAATATCAAAGAGACAAGAAGAGATTACACTCTGAAACTTCCATTTAGTGCCTAAGATTTTTTTCCATTTAACAAATCAGGTCATCGTCTAGAAACTTCTAGTCACAAGGTTAGAGTATTGTTTTTATCTCTCTTGATAAATTAATTCCATATAGCAAGAGTTGTCAATTCCAACAGAGATAACTGTTTGGCAAACTGAAAGAAGAATCCTAGGCCAGACGGAGGCATGGTGGTTAAGGCAGCTGGATCCTCACATGGATGAATACATGGTTCAAGTCCGAGATTGGGCAATTTGAAAAACACACTGGGCGTGTGTGTGTGTGTGTGTGTGTGTGTGTGAGCGGGCAGAATCCTGACAGTAGAATCAGAGAAAGAGGATTGCAGAGTGTCTATCCCCCTTGAAGGAGTGCTTTCTCATTTTTTCTCTGTCTCTCTCCTTCAAGTGAGTACGCATGACCTGTAGTAAATTAAAAGGAGGAGGAAGAGTAGAAGATTTCTAAGGCCATGTTTCATCTTGGTGAATAAAAGTATGATAATTTGAGTGATAAGTGATCATAAGTGGCCCATAAATTTTACTTCTTTAAGGATAAAGCTATAGAGGAAAAAGCAGTGGCTTGGGAGAGTTCAAATCCATGTTTTCACACTTATTAGATGAGAGTTCTAAAGTAAATAATCTCTCTCTCTAAATCACAATTGTTTTGTCTATAAAATGGCAATAATATTTTCACTGTAGGAAGTTTTCAGGCTTAAATGAGATTATTATGCCTAGAGAAACTAGTAAATAGTAGACTGTCAAGAAATACTATCCTCACCCCCGTTCATACTTGCAAGTAGTGGTGAACTTTGGACATGTGTGGAAAATTAAAAAAAAAATGTATATAACCTGCAAGTTCCTTTCTGATAACTCACAGTTTCTTCTTCTTCTTCTTCTTCTTCTTCTTTTTTTTTTTTTTTTTTTTTTTCTGAGAGAGATTTTTGCTATAAGGTCGCATGTGCTCGCCAGAAAGACAGAGAAACAGAAAGCGAGAAATCACCTGCCATGGGGGATGGCTACACCGCAATCCCTTCTCCTCCATTCTCCTCTCGGGATCCTGGGCACGCACGCATATGTACTCAGCATGAGTTTAAGCTACCAGGTCCAGGGCTTGAACCGCAGTCACCTACAAGTGAGTCCAGTGACATAGCCATTACGCTAACTGTTGGTCCCTTCATTTTTTTGTTCTAAATTCTTTAAAAGTTAATTTAATTCTTCGGAGGGAGAAAGAGAGAGAGAGAGAGGCACCCCAAACACAATCCTTGTGCCAGGACCCAATCTAGCCTGCCCCAGCCAACCTGGATCAGAGGCACGTAAGGTACCCTGCATGCTCAAAGAGGTCCCAGGATGTAAACCAAGACCTTTCCCGTGTTGACTGAGTTATGCTGCCACTAAGTCATCACCTGAGTCCCCACAAGCTTTTTACCGTTCACAATCTTCTTTCTGGTAGTCCAGTCGCCACAGAATGAAGTATGCTATGTCACTTTCTCTCAGCCCTGAATGATAATGTCCTCTATTATAAGAGTTTCCAGGGATTTACTCCCTTCTTTTCTTCTAGAAATGGCAATAGACATTGCAGTGCATGACAGAATTATTTGTTTATCATGCATAATATCCTGTAGGTGTAATGATCACAGTGCTTTTATTCAAAGATATCCTATTAGCTAGCCAATTATGTTGGTGATCTGTTAGCCTCCTTCACAGCTCAAATGCTCCCTGATCTCCAATTCATAGGAACCTTTAAGAATGCCATATGTTCAAATTGCTTCACTCCATACTTAGTCCCTTTCCTACTATTATCCCCATCTGTGTAACTGCATGCTTTGGGGAATGGATACTTGACTTTTCCTTGATTTGAAATCCCAGTTACTGCCCGGTTTATTTACACGGGCTTTCTTTAATTGCTTTCTTCAGGTATTTAATTTGCTTCATTTTTACTTGACAAAAACCCTTGATTAAAAAAGCCTGTTCTGAGAAAATGTGACATGTCCAGGTTGACCATCTTACTCCTGGTTTGCAGTTCTAAGGATAGGACCATTTACGGCTCAATGCGGTGCAAGAGAGGTGGCTGTCTTTGTTCCTGCATCACTGCGGGACAGTTCTTAGAGTCCACATTTCCTGCAATTAAGTCACTTTTATTTTATTGATGCCATTTAGCTTAGGTGAGGAACAGACCTAAAGTGGTCAGATAATGACTATATGATTACTGATAGTGTATTATCCAAACAATGTGAGCATTATTGTAATCACTAGAAGGTAATAATAAATCTTGGGTATACCTGAACAGTTTGATGTTTTCATTAATATCAGCCCTGTTTCAGTACCTGCTTTAAGATGAATTTCACTGTCTCTTCAAACTCTGAAACATCCACATCATCTTTATATACTTCTGAAGAACTGGCTAGTATAACCGGTAAAGATAAAATTACGTAAATATTCGCATTGCTTTGGACCAAAATGATAATTTTAGTTAAGGATTTTATGAAGAGGTCAGTTAGGAGAAACATTTGTCAGTGTTGTTCTGCAATAAGGGAAGTTTAATAGAACAGTCCACTGTTCCTACTTTGTATGCAAGTGTGTATGAATGTTTTCACTTTTTTTACAGAGATTTTTGCTATAGGGCACGTGCACTCACCAGAGAGACAGAGACAGAGAGACAGAAAGCAAGAAATCACCCCTGAGGGGATGGCCATACCACAATCCCCTCCCCCCTATTCTGTTCTCAGGATTTTGGGAATGCACACTCATGCGTCCAGCATTAGTTACAAGCTGCTAGGCCACAACTTGAACTGTGGTCAAGTATGCGGGAGTCCAGCAATGTGACCGTTACACTATCTGCTGGTCCTAGGTGTTTTCATTTTTAGAAGGGTCTCACTGTGTCTGGATCTTCGTGCCTCAGCCTCCCAAGTATCTGGGACTACAGGCTTGTGCTGTCATTCACACCCTTTTAGGTTGGACCTGGAGTTGATCCTTGCGTTTCCATGTGGTCCTAGCCTGTGAAGCAGCAGTTCAGTGTACACTACTGTGGCTGGGTCCCTTGTCCTGACTTTCTGAAAAGAATGCATGATTTCATGAATAATATAGAATTATCCTTCTGTAATATATAACAAGTAATATGAAAAATATGGTAGCATATTATAAAGCTATTTGGTTAATCATCATCCTGTACATATAAAGGTGTTGTGATCTATTTCAGAATATACAGTTTCTAAGAGCAGAATATGGAGGACTTCAGAAGGCATTCTAAAAGTCTAACAGAAACTTTAACCTGCTTTATAAGAGATATATGTGAGGTTTGTGTAAGAATTATTCTGAAAAAATGATTGCTGGAGGGCTTGTGTGCTCATTAGAGACAGAGAGACAAAAAGGAAGAGGAGGGAAAAAGCATTCTCCAATGAGGTGTGGTCACTCTGCAATCCTTTCTCCTCCATTTCTCCATCTGATTTGGGACACACACACATGCATCTAGCATGTTTTTTGAGCCACTAGAACTGGGATTTGAACCACAGTTTACAATGGGATCTGGGTCTCTTAACCACTAGGCTATGAGGCCAGCCCAAGAATTGTATGCTTCTCACATTGAAGTTCCTCAGACATATCTCAGGAAGTGACAAATGAACACAAAGCTCACAATAAGTATGATACCTCTTCCATCGATGTTCAGACTATTTGAAGCCATGGGGGGAAAAATGATAATATACTTTGATTACAAATAATGTACATTTTTTAAAAATTAAAACACATGCATTGGGGGCCAGCAGGTGGCATGGTGGTTAAGGCACTGGACTCCCACATGACCAACTATTGCTCGAGTCTCGAACCTGGTGGCTTTCTCTTTCTCTCTCTCTCTCTTTCTGGTGAGCACATGTGTACTATAGAAAATTTAAAAATAATAATAATGAATAAAATTAAATAAATAACTCTTAAAAATCACATGTGATTTTATTTATTATTGAATAAATGGTAATTTTTTTTTTTTTGGAGAGGTTTTCGCTATAGGGCGCGTGCGCTCGCCAGACAGACAGAGAGAGACAGAGAGACAGAAAGCAAGAAATCACCCCCCAGGGGGGATGGTCACCCCGCAATACCTTCTCCTCCATTCTCCTCTCAGGATCTTGGGCACGTACGCACATGCGCCCGGCGTGAGTTTTAAGTCACTGGGTCCGGGACGCGAACCGCGGTCGACTACGTAGGAGTCCAGCGACATAGCCATTACGCTAACTGCTGGTTCCCTGTAATGTCTTTTTGATAGGACATGTGGCTTCAATATTTCAGTCTGCTGGTGAGCGCCTATGTGTCGTCTCCCTTTGCTGCTGGGGAACATTGCCCGTCTCCTCTGTCTCTAGTGTTACCTTGGCAGAAATGTTTTAGAAAGCATAACTTTGTATAATTTGAAGGGTTATTTAATCATTCCTCTCAGAAAAATCTATACAGAAGGATTTTCTAGATGCTAACATGTTTGACCGTAAAGAAATATTTGTTAATCCATATTCATATACACATATACGATTGATAAGAGTAGTTTGGAAAATAACCATGAATGCTATTCACTTCTTTTCTGTAGCTTATTACTGTCATGAATGTTTGAAAATAAAGGGCACACAGTGATCATGGCACAGGCATATCAAGGAAAATTGATATTAATTCATGCATATTTAATTTTTAGACATACTTTATTTAAACCACATACTCAGACTGAGGTGGAACTAACTCATATCTTATTAAGAAAATGAGAGAGTGAGTAATTGGTACCTACATTGCTATAATTCTGAAATGATATCATGCATTGGTATTCATAAGGTATGCAGGTTAGGTTAAGAGGCTAAATACATAATTCAGGTTACTAGTACTATTTTAGAAAGTGAGTTGGTTTCCCGGTAAGGTGAAATTACTTTGAGTAATACAGCATAATATTATTATACAAAAATCTTTATTCATTAGAATCTTAGTCATTAGAAATTAATGATAACTTGAATTATACTGTGCTGAATTGAGCTGGGCTTCTGCACTGCTTATCAAGAGATAGTAAAATCATCACACAAGATTTATGAATGACTGATGTATATAAGGAAAGAACCATCACTGATATTTTATTACCATTGTGTCAAATAAGAAACACATGCTGATTACACAACTAATTTTGCCCAATAAAATAATTTCGCGGCAGTAATTTTTAAGTTCCCATCTTATATGTGCAAGCTAGGAATGTAATATTGCATATTTCTTTTTTTTTTAATTTGCTATAGGGCACGTACACTTGCCAGAAGGAGAAAGAGAAAGCACCCCTTAGTGGGGATGGCCATGCTGAAATCCCTTCTCCTCCATTTGCCTCTTGGGATTTGGGGCATGCACACCCATATACCTGGTGTTTCTCAAGCCACCTGGTCCAGGACTTGAACTGCAGAGTCGGACATGTGGGAGCCAGCCACCTGAACCATCACACCACTAGCTGGCTTGTAATATTACATTTCTAAAGGTGATTACTTGTGTTAATTTAAACTTTTCTATAATTAATAATTTTATTTTCTAATTGGCTTGAAATACATAAGTAACAGATAGCAAAATACTCTGATATCTAAATTCATAAGATTGCTATATTTACAGCCCCTCTGACTGAACGTGTACGTAGTGACATTGTATCTTGTCTGTTGTCAGTGTACACTTACATATATTTTTGTCTAATAAAGAAAACAAGACAGAAACAGGCTAAAAATATATTTCACAGACATTACTTTTTATTTAAATTTCTCTTCTTGGGGACTACAGATATAAACTTATCTCCTGAAAGCTTTGGCATCAGTTCACTTATACTTCTCATTCTCTCTCTCTCTCTTTTTCCTTTTTCTCCACCTCCCTCTACTTTAAAAGGAAAATTACTTTAAAGGTATATATTGCTAAAAATAAATCAATGCATAAATGAATAAAATGATCAAACACTTAAGATGCCTAGGAAAATAAAACCAAAAATCGGCTTTGCCTTCTCTGGATTAGCACATCAGCATAGAACATAGTTCCAAATCTCCTATAGAGGGAGCTGCTGCACCATTGAACATTGAAGGCCTGGTCCGCAGTTAGATGTCTACAATTTTAAGCCTATTTTACATAAATAGAAAAGAAATACTAAGGGCTTATTAACATGTAATTGTGGAACACAACTTTTTTTTTTCTTTTTCCACAATGTCACAGATGTCAACTGAATGTGTCTAAGGAAGTTGATACTGCAATCTGTTGGTAAAACACAGTATTTTGTTTTGTTTTTGGAAGAACATAGACCAGGTGTCAAGGCAATGTATTATATGCGAGTCGCATATTACACACAAAAAAATAGGCAACTTTGTAAGAGTATAAAATAACACAATTTCAGAGGAGTAAGGTGTAAATCACCCTTCCCCCCGGAACAATCTCCCCTAGTCCCCTGCATCAATAACAGAGAACATATTACAATACAACACAAATTTTAATAAATTTATGTCAAAATTAATGAGTGATATTTGGAAGTGTGGTTTTTTAACAAATGATTGAATCATCATGGAAGAGAGTGCGAAAGTAATTAAGATGATATTTGTCAACTCTTTTTTATATGCTGATATACTGAGAAGCACAAAGCCATAACTCACTAAATTTAATTAAATTCTGATGGAAACCTCAGTGTTTTTATTTCCTGACTCTTAGCTAAGGGTTATGAATACTAATTATTTACAGTTATTATTTTCAAGAGAATCAAAGGTTTAAAGTATAAATTAGTTATTAGGAAAGAAACACTTAAAAATATTAGATGACCATCAATCATAATGTTACTGATGAACTGAAACAAAATGATTTGAAGAGCTGAGGCAATGTTCCTAGTACTTTAAAAGGTATTCATCAAGAAGGACATTTAAAATCTAGAAAAGTTGTACTTAAGCAATAAAATTATATCTTGTGTAAAACTAAGTATCTAAATGAAAACTATGGTATTTTTTAATGATGAAAATTATGAAAATTGCTTTGTTATTTCCTTTCCCAATTTACCCAAAGAATTGTAAACTTTTAGTAGATTTCATATTTGAATTCAAAAAAAGCATTCAATTTTATGATCATGCTTTTAGATAATAGAGCTGGTTACATTATAAAAGTTCGAATATTTATAATGCTTTATATCTGGCTGATTTATACAGACTATGAACAGACCATTTACAATATTTCTCTGCAGTTTTATTTTCCCTTTATAGTCACTAAATTCAATGCCTGAATCAAGCTCATAAATTACATAAATTATTGGTTAGTACAGTTAGTATAGCTCTTTCCACCTGCTAAAATCTTAATCATAACCTTTATAATGTGTAAATTGACAGAGTGAAAAGGCTAACTGTTTTTTTAACCTCAATCAATTTTTAGTAATTAATTATTCTGAAATTTACAAAAGAGCTGGAGAGAACAATAAATTTTCCAAGTTTTTAGCGATGGCATAAGTATGCTTTCTATTGAGGATCTGAAAGAATGTAAAATATACAAGAAAACTGAGTTTGTGGCAAAACTATTTTCATAGAAATGAAAATGCTATATCCTCTATGGGCTCAGAGTTTTACTGATGTATTAAAAAAATAAAAAACCTCAGATATTATTCTGTGAAACTGGGGTGTATCAAAAGAACTAGTGAGTTTGTAGGATAAATGATTATTTTCATCTACAAGGCTGTTTTATACTCCCTTTCATCTTAAGAATTTCAAAGTCTTTAGCATGTGAACCGACTTACTGAATAAATCATGTATGCACTCAACTTGATTTGAAACAAAAGAAGAAAGTGATATCTGAGGTTAATCAATTAGTTAATTTGAAAAGTAATATGATTAATTAATTTAGCAAACTTTTGTTGGGCATTATGCCTGGCACTGTAGTAATCCTTGGGAGTAAGTAGTCCATTGAGACACAACATGCCTGTCCCCTAGTGGATAGGTATAAAGACATATAAAACCTAAGGATTTGGGTCGGTAGAGATGTGGAAAATGGAGAGATTTCTATACATATAAATAGGAGTAAAACTCAAGGACCTGTGTAGAGAGACAAGAAAAAGGAATAAAGGAGTTCAGAAAAAATGTCATAATGGTAGTGAATATTGTACTTAAGTATACTGTACAGATGCAAATATAAGTCAATCCTAAAAAACATGCACATGCACAGATTTATATGTACATATTTTTGTCATTTCAGATATAAAACTTTGGGGAGTTACAGATGGAGAAGTCAAAGGTTTATTTATATTTCTGATTTCATTCATTCAATTACATATACTTAAGTCTCATATAAATAATAATTTTGAAATGTCTTTTTTCACTCACATTAATAAAATGATTTTGCTAAAATGCTTCGAAGTCAACTCTACCATCAATGTTAGCCCCGTCATCGTAATCCCTTTACCCTGTCTTGTTTTTTAAAGCATTATTTCATTTAGCTTTATTTATTTATTTACTTATTTTAATTTGACTAGAGAGGGACAGAGTGAGAGCAAGAGCAAGAGAGAAGAAAAGTGAGAAAGCAAGCTGCCTGGTCTGGGACTCAAACCATGGTTGGTCATGTGGGAATCCAGCACCCTTAACCACCGTACCACCTGCCAGCCCCTATCCCCTGTCTTTTAACAGTTTTCTAACACCCATATTCATTTTAGTCTAAGTTATTTGAGACATAGCATATATTTAAGTTTGTATTTGGTATTCCAACGGGAAATATTAACTGAAGTCACAGATGCCTATGTACATATTCTGTACTTTTTTTTCTTTTTTAGTTTTTTGTCATAGGCATATGCCCTCACTGGAGAGGAGAAAGACAGAGAGACAGAGAGAGGGAAAGTGAGAAATCACCTGTAAGGGGGATAGTCACACTGCAGTCCCCTCTCCTCCATTCTCCTCCTGGGATCCTGAGCACACATGCACATGTGCCCAAGCCTGACTCCCAAGCCTCCAGGCCCAGGACCCAAATTGCAGTCGGCCATGTGGGAATCCAGCCGCCTTAGCCACCAAGCTACCTACTGGCCCCATTATGCAACTTTAAAAAATTATCACATTAGCGATCTGCACAAAATTAATCTTTCTGATAATTCTCTTTTTAAGAGAATTGTTTTAATTCACTTTATTTATTTATTTTAATTTGACAAGAGAAGGACAGAGAGAGAGAAAGTGAGAAAGCCAGCAGGTCTGGGACTTGAACCGCAGTCAGCCATGTGGGAGTCCAGGGCCCCTAAACACCATGCCATCTGCTGGCCCCTCTTTCTGGTAATTCTTCTTGAAGTAATCTTTTTTTTTTTTTTTTGGAGAGATTTTCGCTACAGGGCACGTGCGTGCGCCAGACAGAGAGAGACATAGAGACAGAAAGCGAGAAATCACCCCCCAGGGGGGAAGGCCATGCCACAATCCCTTCTCCTCCATTCTCTTCTCGGGATCTTGGGCACGCACGCACACACGCCCGGCGTGAGTTTTAAGCCACCAGGTCTGGGACGCAAACCATGGTCGACTACGTGGGAGTCCAGCGACATAGCCATTACGCCAACTGCTGGTTCCCTTAAAGTAATCTTGAAAAGACTTGTTCTTGAAGACATTTGACAATTTAAATATTGATGTATGAGAAAAATGGTTTCTAATGTTTTTGCTGGGGCACTGCCAAATGTGCCATATCCTGAAGTTAAGAAGTACCTTAAAATGTTTAGTCAGGCCTATTGGTGGTCTGGTAGTTAAGGCAGCTGAATCTTATATGGCCAACCCCTTGGTTTGAATTACAGACTCGCTGGCTTGAAAAGCACTCAGGGTGCACGTGTGTGTGTTCTCAAAATCCTCAAAGGAGAGAGAAATGGAGGAGGGATTGTGACATGCCCATTCTCTACAGGGGTGCTTTCTCTCGCTCTGTCTCTTTCCACTGAGTTTATGTACTGGTAAAAATTTGAAAAGAAAAAAGTTCATATTCTAGACATTTGGGGTACTTTCTTTTCTTTTAGAGAGTTTTTTGCTATAGGATGCACATGCTCACCAGAGAGACAGAGAAACAGAAAGTGAGAAAGCACCCCTCCAGGGGGATGGCCATGCCATAATCCCTTCTCCTCCATTCTCCTCTTGAGATCTTGGGCACACACACACACACATGCACTCAGCATGGGTTTTAAGTCACCAGGTCCAGCACTCAAACCATAGTCGAAAGCATGGTTTTCTCACAAATTCCAACCTAGAACTTAAGGAGAATAGGACTGTGGAATGGGGGAGGTGAAGAGAAGAGGAGAGAGGAAGATAGCAAGAGAACAATAGAGAGGCAGGGCATTAGTGAGAAACAGATATGTCTTATTACCTGTTGATGATGACATGTATAGTATTCTCAACTGGATTGGTCTGAGAAGTATTTCATGATGGGTAAAGTCTTTTTACAAGCAAAATGAGAAAGAGTGATTGACTGTTTTAAAAAATAATTAGAATAATAATAATAATGATTGGGAAAAACATAGAAAAGATATTGAATGTTGAAGCAGGGAGATTAATGTCTCTGTATTGATTGACATGCATGGCATTCCCTTTTGAAAAAGCAATGTAATACGCTGTAAAGTTATATGTAACCCAATGTAATATAAATAAGATTATTATGATAATAAAAATAAAAAATAAAAAATAAATTAAAAAAAGAAAGCATGGGAATCCAGCAACGTAACCATTATACCATCTTCTGGTCCCAGGGTAATGTTAATTTTTGCTTTTGGAAAGCTTTTTTTGCTGATATGCCATGTGAATTTTCAAGGAAGATATAATGAGTGTTGTTTCCCTTTTTTTTTTTTTTTAAAAAAAAAAAAAACTACATAATCTTCCCCCTCAATGGGACATTTTTAAAAGAGTGAGGCTGTGAGGCACATGTTGCAAAAAAGAAAGTTGAATTTTACTACTGGGTATAAAAATAAGGGACAGCAGGCACTGTAAAGAGTAAAGTGTGTAGTGATGGCACATAAAATTGGAAAGGTCCTTGGGGCTCTTGTATACCATGCTAAGAACTTGGAACTGCGTGGAGTTGGCCTTTAAGTGTAGATGGTTGTGGGAATGGGGATGGGAAGAGGTGTATAATATATTCTAGAAATTACTGCATGTGGTCACATGCAAATACTATTTAGTAGTTAGATTAAATAGGATTAGGTTGAATAACCCATTAGAAACATATGCCTAAATCTATCAAGTGGGAATCCATTCAACATTTTATCCCAAAATGATATATATATATTTTGGCATGGGTTAGCAGAAGGCCTTACTTTTAAATATTCACACAATACAATTGCCATTCTGGAATCATAGATGAAGCCATTAGCTACACAGTGACATTCTCTGATTTAAAAAAAAAAAAATAAGTATCTATACATCCTAATATAGATGACTTTTTTTTTTAAAAAAAAAACCAAACTTTTTCTTGATTTTTGGAAGGACTAACATGAACTTCAAAGGAGTTCTCTCAGCTAAATTTGCTTAAGAAGATTAAGTAAATTCTCTGCTGATAAATGCAAAGTTGCAGTATGGAGTATTTAGTGCTGGAGAGGAGAGAAAGAGGCGGTAGGAGTAGTGTTTCTATTTTGGGAGAGTGACTTTTCTTCTGCTCAGGTTCTGAGAGAGCACAAACTATTAGAGGTGCCTTTGCCTTTTTCTTTGACTCTCCCATTTTCTTCTAACATATTCTGATTTCTTTCTCTTTACTCAATTTTCAAACTCATAGTAAAGGCGAGAGGGAAAGGGGGTGTTACAATAAAAAATCAATAATAAAAAAAAGCTATTTCTGGATTTCCAATCTAACTAACCCATAATTCAAAGGGTTTTTCTTTGTTAGATGGTCTATAGTAAGTCCCCAATTTCGTATTAATTCCATTCCAGCTTACAGCCCTATAACTCGACTGAAATTGCTCTCGTAAAGGTCACATTAACAAAATCCAATGGATACGTCTATGACCTCAATATCGAAGCTGTATTAAGTTGCTCACGTCGGGTTCTGCTGGCTTCTATGCCGTCACACAAGAGAGCTTGTCCTTGAGCCTTTCTGGTCACTCCATCTCAATTTCTATGTCTACTTCCACCCTCTGTAAACAATTCCCTTTCTCTTTCAATATTTATACTTTTGTATCTCCTCTCACTTGCCTCCCTCCCCACCCCCTTCTCTCTTTCTCTCTTTGATAGGTCCTTTAACACTCTTAAGCTACAACTGAGGTTTGAGTCTCCTACTTAACTGACCTCCTGCATACGAACATATCCCTGTTTTTATGGTTAGTACAGTTATCTATCCAGTTCTTGCATTTATGTTTTGAGGGGGAAAAAACTCATTATTTATTTCAGCTCTCTTTACTATGGTTTGCATGCATAGATTAAAAAATTTTTTTTTTACATTGTATGGCCAATATTTAGGATACAACTTGGGTGGAACATAAACAGAAATGGTTTGTAAGAAGACACATTCCAATAGCTTCCTCTTTACTTCCCTGTGAGTTTCCCATATGTGCAGAGAGGACTTCTTTCAGTATTTTTTGTATTTCATAGGGGTCATTGACTTTGCAAAGTGGTCTTGTGGCTTCTTCTTCTAGATACAAACAATAAATGAATGTATCTGCAGTTCAACAGTTTTTTTCTAGTTGTCAATTGGTGTGTAATCAACCAGTCCAACATAGTGAGCTCACAAATCTACTATGTAGGCAGGGCTTGGCAGGGACAACTTGACTTTGTTCCGTGCCAAATCAACTGGGGCAGCTCAAAGGCAGGGAGCTGAAATCATCTGAAAGCTTCTTCACTCACACATCTGGTGCCTGGGATTAGAAAAATCAAATGGCTAAGGGCTGGCATAGATGAAGGTCCTTCAGTTTCTCTATTTCTGTGTGTCCTCTCTGCACGGTAGCTTCAGAATAGCTAGACTTCTTCCATGTCTTTTTAGGGCTCCCAAGACTTATGTTCTGAAAGAAAGAGAATCTGCCAGAATCCCTATCTCCTATTATTTATAACCCCGTTTCAGAAATCACACAGCATTACTTCTACCTCATGTTGTTCAAGGAGACAGACATAAAGTCCCTTCCTCCATGCCACAGGTTCAAGGGGAGGAAAAATAGGTTTCATTTCTTGATGAGGATAGAGCAAAACTATAGTCATTTTAGCCAAAAACAATCAGCTATATATTTGTAGCTAACTATATTTTTTCTCTTGGTCCAAATAAAGTCATGTAGCCACACCTAATCACATTATATTGGGTACAGTAAGTGAATGCTTACTGTATTGTAAATGGGCATTTTATTTGGTATAACTGTCGTCTAGACTACAAAATATTATCTAGGACCTTAACATAAATACTTTGGAAGCAGAGTCATCTAAAGTGATGCAAGAGAGATAAAATGGATAATAATGTCATTTGAAAAAAAAAAAAAACCTTGAAAAAGCTGTCTACCCTTTTAAGTCTCCAAATGGATATAGTCTTTTCTGCAATTATAGAAGTAGCCAGAACACTAAAAGCTCTCTTCACATATAAAGTATAGGATCTAGAAAATGCATCACTTTTATGTCATTTATATTTCATTTTTAATTTAAACCTCAATCTGTCTTCCTTTTCTAATTCAATCTGTCCATTTCCCCCTCTCTACATTATAGTCCTCATTTAAAATATAATCCCTTTTTATAATAAATGATTTTTCTAAGAGTAAAATAACTTCGATGATAAGATTGAAGTAGGGAAGGTTGAAGTTAAACACTTCAAATAAATCCATATTAAATATCTAAGAAAAAGAAATCAAGGGTGCTAACATGGAAGAACAAAGAAAAAAATAGCAACAGAATTTTCTATCAAATTTACTGACGCCCTGAGAATTTCTGTATTAAGCTGTAACCTATTGGCTACTACACTATCAAAATAACCTACTGAAAAATGAAAGTCATTTTATCCTCTGTATCCTTCTCAGGAGAATCATCTCCAAAAAACAATAATAGAGCTGCCTTGAATTATCCTCTTCAAATAATTGACTCAAATGAAATAGTAGAAGTCCTTCTCACGTCACTGATCACACACTCACATATACATGTATTTCTTAGTACTTACTGGCTTGTTTCTCTATTATTTATAAAACTAAAATCACTGGGGCCTCTTTCTCTGTAACACCTATTTGTTGTTGTTGTTGTGTCTTTTGTTTTTGTTTTTGTTTTTGTTGAGGGGTTTTTGGTATAGGGCGCATGTGCTCGCCAGAAAGAGACAGAGAGGCAGAAAGCGAGAAATCACCCCCCCAGGTGGGATGGCCACGCCACAATCCCTTCTCCATTCTCCTCTCAGGATCCTGGGCATGCACGCTCATACACCTGGCGTGAGTTTAAGTCACTGTGGGTTTGGGACTTGAACCGTGGTCGAATATGTGGGAGTCCAGCGACACAGCCATTATGTCAACTGCTGGTCTCATGTAACATCTGTTTCAATCCAGAGAGAGCCCCTATTGGTATACCATAGAACATAGAATGGAGTGCATAGGTATTTTAATCCCTTAAAACCATGTTCCCTTAGAGGCTTATACCTACTGGGAAGCACAAAGGCGGAAATATTAAAAAGAGAGACATAAATATGAGAAGACATAAGTAGGAGAAATAGTCTTTTATTTATTAGTCTTTTCTATCACTTGAATCATACAATTAAAACACAGTCTCTATTGTATCAGAAAGAACACTTCCATTCTTTCTATCCCTGACATTCACTTCTCCTAAAGGCAGGAGGATGGTAAATGTTGTGAAAATATATCCTCCTGGGGCTGGCAGGTGGCATGGTGGTTAAGGTGCTGAACTCCCTCATGGCTAACTGTAGTTTGAGTCCCAGACCAGGTGGCATGTTTTCTCATTCTCTCTCTTTCTCTCTCCTCTTTCTGTGTGTCTCTCTGATGAGTGCATGTGCCCTATAGCAAAATAATAATAATAATAATAATAATAAGTAAAATTAAATAAATAATTCTTAAACAACAGAAAAAAGAAAATATGTCCTCTATTAGGTCCAGTTAATGCAGTAGAAGCTTCTATCTTTGAAGCTATCTTCAAAACTGTGCAGCTTATGTATTTATTTATGACCTTCATAAGGAACAAAGAGGGACAGAGATAGAGAGACTGCACCTCCAACAAGGTCTTGACATTGTTATCCACCTCCAGCCTCAGCTAGCCTCTACCTCACAGATATGTGTGTGCCCAGCATACTCAGTGACGTCTCTGGACTCAACTGTAGAACCATCTCGTATTCATCAGCCTCACTGAATGTTGTGTTTTATCACTGTGCCTTAGCCTAATTCCACAGAACTTTAGCTAATATGATGAGGGACAGAGATTTCATTACTTTGTTGATTTAAGTGTTATAAATATTGACCCATAATTTATTTTTATATTTTTCCTTTTTTGTAATATATTCTGATAAAAAGAAGTTATTAACTTCAATGTACTTGAATTTGTTTATCTCTTGTAGTTTTTTAAAAAATTAGATGGCTCAAGACATTCCTCTTTCCTCTTGAATCTTATAGATAACTCATATTCTCTTCAAAATGTTTTAAGCTTTACTTTAACATTTAAAAAAGTAATCTATCTAAATATTTTTTATGTATAATGTAAGGTAGAGATGGTTTGTTTTTTATATGGAACATCAATTATCCTATTAATTTAAAAGACCATCTGTTCTTCAGAGATATTTCTTGTTACCTGTGCCCCTCTCTCTCTCTCTCTCACACACACACACACACACACACACACACACACACTAGTATCTTCGGCATCTGCACTCTGCTTTAAACAGCGGTTTGTAACTTTACACATAGCACATTCCCTATTGCTGAAAGCATATACCAATGAGTCTTGCTTGTTTTCAAGAATATGTTACCCATTCTTCAGCCCTTCCTCTTGTCTATTGCTTTGCTAAACTCCTTTGTGAAACATTAGGAGTTTTATAAACATCAGTTTGAATATATAGAACAAGCAGGGGAAGAAATGACAGCTATATGATATATGGATTATATCCATTCACTTATCACCCTTTTTGTTTTTTGGACCTAAAAATAATCCTCATAAAATTTATCCATCTTTCAATAGACTTATTACAAGGTTCCTTATATTTGGGGATGTTAGTGTAAATAATATATTTCAAAATAATATTTTGAACTACTTGTCACACATGACTTTTTGGTCATCAATCATTTCTAGACAGCTTGCTAAATATTTTCTTTAACTCTAAAAAATACATTTCTCAAATTTTGGCATCTTTTATCCAGGCAATCAGATTGCCTGGTACAATTGATAGTTTTCTTTCTCTATTTCCATGTCAGAAACCCTTAATTCTTGTTAATCTTAAATATTGTCATATGGTACTACCTAAGCCCCAAATAAGTTTTGGGTCAAAGTAGTTACAGTGGAGTATTTTTGTTTGTTTGTTTGTTTGTTTGTTTTTTTGGAGAGGTTTTCTCTATACGGCGCGTGCGCTCGCCAGTCAGACAGAGAGAGACATAGAGACAGAAAACGAGAAATCACCCCCCAGGGGGGATGGTCATGCCACAATCCCTTCTCCTCCATTCTCCTCTCGGGATCTTGGGCACACACGCACACGCGCCCGGCATGAGTTTTAAGCCACCGGGTCCGGGACGCAAATCGCGGTCGACTACATGGGAGTCCAGCGACATAGCCATTACGCTAACTGCTGGTTCCCTGTTTGTTTGTTTTTTAGAGAAATTTTTTTACTATAAGGCATGTGTGTTCACCAGAGAGATAGAGACAGAGAGATAGAAAGCGAGAAATTACCCCTTAGGGAGGATGACCATGCTGCAATCCCTTCTCTTCCATTCTCCTCTTGGGATTCTGGGCATAGCATGAGTTTTAAGCCTCCAGGTCCAGGACTTGAACCACAGTCGACTATGTGGGAGTCCAGTGATGTAACCATTATGCCATCTGTTGGTCCCATGATAGACATCTGTATTGTGTTTTCTAAGTGAAAGGAAGCAGATTCACTACTTTATCATTAAAGACAATGTTCGGGGTCCAGCAAAGGGCATGGTGGTTAAAGCACTGGACTCCCATATGGCCAACTGTGGTTCAAGTCCCAACTTGAAACTCACACAGGGCACTTGTGTCTGCATGACCAAAATCCCAGGGGGAAAGTGGAGGAAAAGGGATTGTAGTGTGGCCATCCCCCCCAGAGGGGGTGTAACTTTTCATGTTCCCTCTCTGTCTCTTGGTCTCTTTCTGGCAAGTGCATACACCCTATGGCAAAAACATAAAATGAAAAATAAATAAATAAATAAAACAGTGTTGACTGGTTAATTTGTACAGATTTTTTTTGGTGGTAGAATATAGTCTGATGTTCCCTAATCCTATTTTGTCTTCCATGGCACAAAGGAAAAGTACATTTCAAACCCTCCTTATGGTTGTAATGGCATCCTATTATGAAATTTTGGTCACTGGGATGTGGATAAAAGGTCAAGTCCATAGCTTCCAGGCATCAATCATGACTAGCAATCATAAGTTAAAGTGCAATGTTATCCACAGTGCTTCTCTCGAAGTCTGGAAGCACAAGGCACCAGGATACTAGATCCTTCAGACTGTCAAACCCCTTGTACCCATATGTCACTGAGTCATTGGATGTAGGCTGACCTGGAAATGGTCAGTGACACTCACAGCATTTGCGGGAATACACTATTTACACTTCAAGGAAGTTTTAGATGGATCTGAACATTTTCCTGCTTTAAGGAGAGCTGTCTAACCTACCCTTAACTATGACTTGAGTGAATATCAACCAGCAAAACAATCATGTAAAACTGCAAACCTGCTGGAGTTTTTCTTTTTGCATAGCTAGTGTTGATTTCCCTGCCTAATATATCAAGGAAGCTCTATTCCTAGTTACTTAAAAAAATTTTTTAAATCATGAATTATATTCAAGTGTATAGAAAGTATGTTGAGCTAATTGAGTATTTTTTTTTCCTGTAAGTTAATGTGAGGAATTACATTGATTTATATTCCAATGTTAAACAACTCTTACATCCCTGATATAAACTCTTACTGGTCATTGGTGTTGTTTTTATGCATAACTGAATTTGATGTGTTCATACTTTGTTTATATAATACCAGTCTTATAGAATAAGTTATTTACTGGTTCTTATTTGACTATTCTCTGAATAATTTATAGAAAATCTTTCAGTTAAAAATTGGAGAAATTGCCTATAAAACTGGGACTGATACTTTCTTTAAGGAAAAGACACAGGCCCAGCAGATGGCATAGTGATTATATTGCTGGACTCACATGTAGTCAACCATGGTTTGTGTGGCCCAGGACCCAGAGGCCTAAAACTCATGCCAGGTCTGTGGACATACATGCCCATAATTCTGAGAAGAGAATGGAGGAGAAGGGACTGCAGTATGGCCACCCCCTCTGGGGGATGATTTCCTACTTTCTGTCTCTCAGGCAAGCACATATGCCTTATAGCAAAAATCCCCCTAGAAAAAAAAGAAAAAGGAAAAAAAAAAAAAGGAAAAAGAAACATGGCACCAGCAGATGGTGTAGCAATTACATCATTGGACTCCCACACGGTCGACTGTAGGTCCAGTCCTGGACCAGGTGGCTTCAAAATCATGCCGGGAACATACACATGCGTACCGGAGATCCTGGGAGGAGAATGGAGGAAAAAGGATTGTGACATAGCCATTTCTCACTTTCCCTCTCACAGTGTCTGTCTGTCTGTCTTTTGCTCTCTCCCTGGTGAAGTACATGTACCCTCAGGCAAAAACCTCTTAAAAAAAAAAAAGAAAAGAAAAAGAAACCAATTTTCTGATGAATGTATTTTATTGTTTTTCTTCTTAAGTTGACGATTTAATGATTTTTTAAAATTTACAAGTTACAGCTTATTATTTTTTAAGAAAATCTGATATTATTTGACAGCCTCTTATTTCTTGCTCATATTTAATTTCAGTGTTTAATTTTTTAAACATTTAATACAAGGCTACTTTATATTCTTTATCTGAAGATTCCAATATTTGAAGTCATGAAGGGGTCGAAATCTCTTATATACTGTTTCTATTTAAATTTTTTCTTTGTAGTTATTTCCTTGTATTTTTGGTGACGTCTGTTTATGAGATTATACATGGTTGATTGAAACAATAAAAATACCCAGGACCAAAATATGAATTCAGAGGCCAAGAGTGAACTGGAACATTTTTTCTCTCCTTTCAGGATGTTTCCCTACTGTGGAGTTTCAGGTGTTAATCCTCCCCCTTGTAGAGGGAGGACCCAAGAGTCACACCTCTATTTTCAACACCGTATAGTCATACATTTTCAGTTTTCAGCTCACTGTCTCGTCTTTCACTCTCCTCTCAGTTGGAAATCCCCTTACTGTTTGCCAAGACAGCAATGTGTTAAATAAAACGTTCATTGCAAAATGTTATGAACTATTTTAAAAGGGAAGAAAATCTATGATAAATACTTAACCCATTAACAACAAGTTCTCCATTTTGGTGTTAAAAGCAAATAACAGCAAAGGAGAGCAGAAATAGCGTAATTGACTTCATCTGTGGCTACTACCATTTTACAATTGTTACTGGCGTTACTGTTACTATACAAGCTCTGCTACCATCCAAGCATTTGCTGCAGACATACAAATACAATTAAATAATGAAAATGAACGAAGGCCTTTCCTTCTCCTTCACCTTATTACCCATTGATCTTTTCTCTTCCCCTTTCCTAATCAGTTTCTTTCTTTTGTCTTTTCGTTTTTGTTATTGTTGTTGTTGTGTTGTTTTTGTTTGTTTGTTTGTTTGTTTTTAGAGATTTTTGCTATAGCGAATGTGCACTTACCAGAGAGACAGAGAAAGGCATAGAGATGGAAAGCTAGAAATCACCCCCCAGGGGGCATGGCCATGACCAATCTCTTCTCCTCCATTCTCCTCTTGGGATTTTGGGCACGCACACACACCTAGCATGAGTTTTAAGCCACTAGGTCCAGGACTGAAATTGTGGTCTACTTACATGGGAGTCCAGCAACATAACCATTACACCATCTGCCAGTCCCCCTAATCAGTTTAATCGTAAAGTTATCAGGTGCATTTTGAGAAAGCTAGTGAACAGGTTTTCTGCCATGGGGAGTCAGAGCCCAAGCAGGTTATTAAGGGTTTTCATTTGGGGAAAAATGGTACAGTGGACTATGTCCTCAGAAGAGTGAGAATAGAATCCATGCATATGAGCAGTGTGGATGGAGTAGGGTGTCAGGGCCCAGGAGGGCTGACAAAGGCTTCCATGTGGGAGAAAGTGGCCCAGTGTGGGGTTTTGGAGTCCAAGCGAGGTACAGAAAGCCTCGATGTGTGGGAGCCTGCCCAGTACAGGTATCATAGAAAAAGCAGGGTGAGGAGGTCATAGGCATAGGGACAGCCTTGTGAGGAGTTTGAGAAAAAGAACAGGATGGGGAGGGTTTCTACATAGAGGTGATGTTTGGTATATTATACACACACACACACACACACACACACACACACACACACCCTTTAGAGCAACAGCACACCCAATGACATCAAGCTTTTGGCACCTGAATCTTGGCTTTTAAATACAATGAAAGAAAACAAAGGTTTTTGAAAAATTGGTGATTTGAGACCTAAGGCAGTGAAAATATAAGATGAACCTGGAACATCCTCTTGTGTCAAAAAATAAGGAAGTACTCAAGAATGACGGGAAGATTTCAAAAGGACATAAGTTGAAGAGGTTCCTGTTGGCCAAAGCTGAGACTAGTGGACTATAGTCCATTTAATAAAATTGAAAATATCAATCCATACTGATCAAAATAAATAAATCTAAAGCTTGATGCTAAACGAGGAATTTTCATAATCTCAAAGTACCTACTCCATCAAAATCTCATTAATTAGAAAAGGGAAAGAGTAACTTTCCAATGTCTGCCAGCTGACATATTTATTACTCAAGTGAATAAAGGCAGTATAGTCAATAATTAAGCAAATCAAATTTATGCACTTTCTGTTAGGAGGCATTGAGAATAACACAGCATCACTTGATAACTTGTATTAAATCGCAAGGAAACATCAGATGAACTGAAAGAATATCATTGAAACAATTATGATTTGAATGGGATCTGAAAAGCAGATATTGGCCGCCTAATAATGTTACTTTTATGACTTAAATATTTCAAACCAGGGCATACTCTATATCACTAATATAGAAGCAGATATGAAACTTTGTGGGGTGTTAAGTCATCAGGTTGACAACCTAGTCAGTCACAGTTCAGAATTAAAAGAACAATTGCAATTTTCCTACAAGTTTAAGATTATTTAAAAATATTTACACAAAAAAGATCATATGTCAATGGCAGAGGTGGTATGTGCCTAAAATGTAGTAAGTAATCAAGAAATATTTATGAAGTGTTTGATAAATGAATTAAAAGAGAATGAAAAATAAGGTATTTCTATTTTGTTAATTTATCTTCCAGGAAAACAAATAAATGTACATAATTCCTCTTTTTAAGTGAGTTAAAATAATATATTTGATATACAAAAATTACATTATGGCATAATTTTTCAAGAACGTGTGTTGAGAGGCCAGCAGGTGGCATAGTGGTTAAGGTCCTGGACTCCCAGGTGGTTGACCACGCTTCGAGTTCCAGACCTGGCAGCTTGAAACATGCTGGATGTGTGTGTGTGCGCCCATGATCCCAGGATGACAATGAAGGAAAAGGGGTTGCAGGTGGCTCTTCCCCCAGGGGGGTGATTACTCGCTTTCTGTTTCTCTCTCTCTGTCTTTCTGGTGAGTGCATGTGCCCTTTAGCAAAAATCTCTCTCTCAAAAAACAGTGTGTTTAGTATATTTAAACTTTTAATATATATAACCTATACTTTCGAGATTACAAAGCCCTGAAAAGAAAAAGATAATGGTTAAAATAGCAGGCATGAATTTGTCTATCAGCCTCTGCCCCCATTCATCTGTGGATAATCTATAATATGTAAGTGTTCAAAATGGTTCCAGTCATAAAAATTTACTCATATGTCTCTTTGACCAAAAGGTGGCAGCAATGATTATCTTACTATTATGCTCTAATTCCCTACAGTGAGGTTTACTGTTGAAGCTAATAGGCAGCAACAATTTTGTCATTTCCCCCCAGAAGTCACTGCTATTGCTCATGCCTGCCAAAGGCAGTGCTTCAGAGGTTAGTACCTGCTGATGCTTACATCACGTTGGCTAATGCCTCATATTGAGAATTGATGGAAATCTGAGAGGAAGATATCACTTCCTACCACTGGCAAAGCTATGAACATGCCAGTATAATTCTTCAGAAGCCACCATCCACTTCATTTTTTCAAAGAGATCAAAAACTAATAATGCATCTGGGTCTTATGTTAATTCAATTTTAGTTTTTTTATTCATTCTCTGATTATTGTTACCTTATGTTAAAACTTACGAAATGCCCATGGAGCTGGAAAGGAGCACAACTGACAAGTTTATTAACCCTTCCTTGTAATATTCCTCCTTGCCTTGAGCTTATTATGTATGTCTCTTTTTGCACTGCATATTGTACAATCTTTCCTAAAAAGTGAATTGTTAAACCAAACTCTACCTATCCTTTAGGTCTATGTAAACCTAAGAATCACCAAAGCTTTAAATGGAATAATATCTATAGTAGTTTTTCTAGCTCATATACTAATTTGAGTACACATGCAATACAATAAAAAGATTTTCAGAAAAGTATATTAACTCCACTGGACTATGTAGAGTTGTAAGTTCATTACTCCCATTTGCAATGTTAAAAGCATTAGTGACAGAGCCAGCAGGTAGCATTGTGTTTAAAGCACTGGACTCCTACATGGTAGACCACAGTTTGAGTTCCAGATCTGGTGGCTTGTTTTCTTTCTCCCTCTCTCTTGCTGGTCAAATTAAAATATATATATATATATTGGGAACCAGCAGTTAGCGTAATGGCTATGTCGCTGGACTCCCACGTAATCGACTGCGGTTCGCGTCCCGGACCCGGTGGCTTAAAACTCACGCTGGGCGTGTGTGCGTGCATGCCCAAGATCCCGAGAGGAGAATGGAGGAGAAGGCATTGCCGTGTGGCCATCCCCCCTGGGGGGTGATTTCTCACTTTCTATCTCTATGTCTCTCTCTGTCTGTCTGGCGAGCGCATGTGCCCTATAGCGAAAAAAACCTCTCCAAAAAAAAAAAAATTATTGGGAACCAGCAGTTAGCGTAATGGCTATGTCGCTGGACTCCCACGTAGTCGACCGCGGTTCGCGTCCCGGACCTGGTGGCTTAAAACTCACGCCAGGCGCGTGTGCATGCGTGCCCAAAATCCCAAGAGGAGAATGGAGGAGAAGGGATTGCGGCGTGACCATCCCCCCTGGGGGGTGTTTTCTAGCTTTCTGTTTCTATGTCTCTCTCTGTCTGTCTGGCGAGCGTACGTGCCCTATAGCGAAAACCTCTCCAAAAAAAAAAAAAAATTATTAAATAATTCTTCAAGCAAAACAAAAAGCATTAGTGGCTCAAAGTAAATCCCTTACTGAATTCCCAGAACATCTCTATAATAATACATACATTGCTATTTAAAACTGCTTTCTAAAGCCTCATTTCTATTTTTTAAAATTGTCATGAATATATAAACAGAAAGTATCATACTATGTAATAGTATGTACTATAATTAGGGTATGTACAGCCCATAAAGTTGAAATAAAAAACAAATTATCTATATTAAAAGTTATAAATGATGATAATTTTAATTATTTTAAATTAAATTGCTCTTTAAAATTATTTCATTTGTTGGGAAAAGTAAATCTGTTATTTTACTTAAAATAACATCAAATGTACATATCAAATAATTTTCACTTGGGATTTTGAAATACACAAATTTTAGCATCCTTTAACATATTGAGCTAATGTAGATTTGACCAAAAAAAAGAATGGCTTTTTACTGCTGCAGTAAACACCATAATCATGGAAGAAGTTATATCTTTTAGGGAAGCAAGTTAGGAATAATTTAAAATGCACAGTAGATTAACAATAACAGCTCCTTTTAAGAGAGGGTCTTCATTTGTAATACTTGCTTAGATGCCAATGTACAATTTAAATTCCTTTGGGATTTTCAAATAAGGCAGGATAAACAGTACATACAGAAACACTCTTACTCTAAAATAAAAGCAAAACTTATAAAGCTTCATGAAGAGAAACCATTTCAAAGCAAAAGATTAACATTAACTAGGGGAAAGACAAATGATAATTTCAAGGTTTCCAATAAATTATATACAATAGTAGCTACTCAACAAGATGACAAAGGAATTAAAACAGTAATTATTTTTGTGATATCATCTCTTTCAAATGAAAATTCCATTTTGTTCATTTTAGTTTTTTAAAATGTCTTTTTCCCCTTTCATTTACATTATTAGATGTTTTAAATTTAATGTAGCAGATGGATTATAAATAATAATCTACATGCATACATACTATTTTTAAATTTAAAGAAAATAAGCTATATTAAAATCAAGAGGATTAAGAAGTTTGTTTGTTTGTTTTAAATAAGCTTTTCAATTTTCTTCTGTTACATGATACCAGACTATGGACTGCACCTTGGGATAGACGGTAGATGATCATCCAATAAACTCTTATCTCTTCCTTAGGCATTTCCTCTTTGCCTATTAGGGCATTTATGTCCTCACCCATTTCTTTTCCAAATTGGTTTTATGCTCCATTGAATTATATATTAATAATCATGCAGTTAGGAACTTCTTAAGTACAGAGGTTTTTCTCTCTCCCTTTAAAGGCTAATAAATATTAAGTCAAACAGGTTTTGACTGTTCAGGCATCTGTATAAGACTTGTTTGTTCCTCTCATTCCCAGGTAATTTAGTTAGCATCCTTATATTAATTTCTGAGGAAATTTGTTAAGAACTCTCAATGACCCTGCTTATAAATACAATAAAACTTAGAAGACTGTATATATATATATATATATATATATATATATATATACACACACATACACACACACACACACACACACACATATATATGTATATATAATTTTTAGAATTACTTTATTTAACTTTATTTATCCATTTATTTATTTATTTCAATTTGACCAGAGATGGACAGAGCAATAAAGAGAGAGAGAGAGAGAGAGAGAGAGAAGCTGCCAGTTTCTGGCCAAGTCAGGGTCTGCCATGTGGGAGTCCAATGTCCTTAACCACCATGCCTCCTGCCAGCTCCTATGGAATATATTTTTGATAGTTAAAGCTCAGCCTGAGATACTAGGTAATCTGATTATTGCCTATAAAGTATTACAAAAAGTTAGGTAAATAAATTGGAATAGTTAATATAACAAATCTCTCAGGACAAAAGGTAAATGGTTCTAACAATGAGGTGTTTTTTTTTTTTCCTGTCTTTTCAAACAAAATGCTTTATAAACCCAACCACACCTCTTACGAATGGGAATATTTTGTTGGAAGAGAAACTGAATCGATGGAAGAGAAAAGGACAAGTCTAGCTTAAAAATCATTTTGAAAGCTTTACCTCTGAGAGATAGATACTTGATCTAGGAATTAGCTCCTTAATGTACTATGGTTGGGGCCAGCAGATGGTGTAGTGGTTGGTGTTGGACTTCCATATGACCCTCTATGGTTCAAGTCCTGTAGCTTGAAACTCAAACTGGGCACAAGTGTGTGCTTGCCCAAAATCCTAAGAGAAGAATAGAGGAGAAGGGACTGAGGCATGGCCACCCACCCGGGGAATGATTTCTCACTTTATCTCTCTCTGTCTCTCTGGTGAGCACATGTCCCCTGGGGCAAAAATCTCTCTTTAAAAATGTACAATGGTGGCTACTTGTCAATAAGATATAAAATCTTGTCTACCAAATAATTTCTATCTTTACTATACTTAATTCCTGGAGTATAGGATTTATGGCTGGGGATAGGAGTACAATGGAGGTACACCAGGGAAAGTCTCAGTTTCTGTATCACGAAGGCTCCTCCCTGGCTATATTTTCTGCATGATTGTTACTGGAGCTAATAGATGGTAAGAGGAAGCCACTTTAAATATGCTGTCATTTTAACTCGATGGTAAGAGGGATGGTTCTCTGGTCTCCGCACAGTGAGTTGAGTCACTTATTCCCACAAGTGATGGGAATGCAAGAATATGTCAGTCTGTATTATACCTGAAAATGATTCTCTTGCTTTATTAAAATGTCACATGAGGAGGCACATTAATGTTTTCATACACATAGGTTTTCTTTTCATCCCTGTTTTTTTTTTAATGCTGTAAACACAGAATTTTACCATTTTAACCATAATTTATAATGAAAATAGATTAAGTTATTCCTTTTCCTTTAGGTCAACAAAATAATCTTCATTTTACTGTATTTGGCTCTTACTCATTGTGTTAGAGCCTCAGCTGGGACCAGCAGATGGCATAATGGTTATGTCACTGGACTCCCACATAGTTGACTCCCTCAGTGGCTTAAAACTCGTGCCAGGTGCATGTGCACACATGCTCAAAATCCTGAGAAGTGAATGAAGGAGAAGGGATTGCAGTGTGGACATCCCCTTGGGGGGGGGTGATTTCTCACTTTCTGTCCCTCTATTTTTCTCTGTCTCTCAAGCAAGAGTGCATGCACCCTATGACAAAAATTTCTCTCTCTTTAAAAAAAAAAAAAAGCCTCAGCTGAAGTCAAGATACCTGTTTTAGAACCAAGCTAAAGAAGAAACTTCAAGATCAGGAGGTACCCAGTCTTTTTTTTTTTTTTTTTTTTTTTGAGAGATTTTTGTTATAGGGCATGTGCACTCACCAGAAAAACAGATAGACAGAGAGAGAAAGTGAGAAGTCACCCCTCGGGGCAATGGCCATGCTGCAATCCCTTCTCTTCCATTGTCCTGTTGGGATTTGGGGCATGCACACACACGTGTCCGGCTTGAGTTTCAAGTTGCCAGGTTTGGAACTTGAACCATGGTCAGCCATGTGGGAGTCCAGAACCTTAACCACTATGTCACCCACTGGCCCCCAGTCTGCTCTGCAGCAGGGAAGCAGGAATTGCAAGTGGGCAATACCCACACAAGGTGTCAGATAGAGCAGCTCTGTTTCTAAAAAGATTATTTCAATGCCAATTATTTCTACTTGATGCCTCCCAGTGTCCTGCTCTAAGGTGGATAAAGGGAAAGGGAACCAGGCAGACAGTGGGGCTTTTAGTAACACAAAATCAGATAAGGGAGTATAACCATGGAATTAAATAGAACGAGTATTTTCTCAGTTCTTCTTTAAACCTGGCTTTTGTCAAAGAGCCAGAATATTAGCAATTGTGATTAAAAACCTTTTTTTCATGTATAAAAAGAAAGATGATGTGTTTTATAGCACATTGTAAATGTTCTGTGCAAATATAAGATGTCATTAGTATGTTTTAGAAGCTATTATTTCGTATATAAGGTATTCTTAGAACAAGATATAAAGCTTTTTAAAGTGTTACAGAAGTATAAATTATAAGAAGAAAGTATTTTTTTTCCATTTTAGTTTTTGTTATAGGGCATGTGCACTTGCCAGAAAGAGAAAGAGGGAAAGTGAGAAAACATCCACAGGGGGAATCACCATGCTGCAATCCTTTCTTCTCCATTCTCCTTTCAGGATTTTAGACATGCATGCACGTGCACCTGGCATGTTTTTCAAGCTGCTAGGTCCAGGATTTGAACCAGTCAGTCGATTGGGATCCAGCCGTGTTAACCACCACACTACCTGATGACTGAGTATGGTTATATTTTTGAGGTAACTGAGTAGTCTGTTTCATGATAAATCTTCCATTTTTAAAACAAAGGACAATATAATACAAAAAAACGGATATGTAGCATTAATTGATTTAAAGCCATTTTCCAGCTTTAGAAATAAATTTACAGGCATATTCATTAATTATGACTTTATCCTCCCCTAATGAGATATTAGTTTATACTGATAAAATGATGTTTTATCTAATATTTAAATCACTTTACTTGTGCACATGTAATATCTATACTGCTAAAAGTGAAAGAATTCTAGATAGATTAGGCATCCTCTCCCATGTCTAACTTTAATTTTCCAGGTAATTTAAACAAAAGTCAGTTTATAAATAGCATGTTGCCATAAAATGCTGATCTCAATTGGATACTGGTGATTGTTTCTCCAACTGCCTTTCCCTGTGGGATAGGAAAAGGAAGCAATTGATTTTCTGTTGGCTTTGCTACTTGATAACAATTGGGAAATAGGTAGGGAGCTAATGAAGTTACAGAGGCTTTAAACTTGTCATTTTGAGCATTCACTGAGGAGACTGAACAGCTCAGAGGAGCAAATCTTGCATTTATAATGGCTAGTCTCTTGAAAAGAATATACATAAACACTTGATTAGTTAAGAACCACCAATTGACCTTTCTTTACACTACTTGAACTACAGTAACATTAATTATAAAACTTTCGGAAGGCATCTGTTTTGTATATTTCATCTTCTTATCATATCTCAAGGAACTATGATAATTGAGTCTGAAAAATTTTACAGAAAAATATGTGCATAACATGAGCAGGAGAACATGAAATAGATTGGTGGAACAGAATCCATAGGCAAGAACCAGGAACATATGTATGTAAAAGTCGAGTGTTTGATAAAGATGCCATTTTAAAACCAGCATGGGGGAAAACAGAAGTTTGCTTACAAGGAAAGAGTTTGGTACCTAATTGTAGAAAATCAAATCAAATTATGTAAAGGTGGTTCTGTAATTTACACTATTCATAAAAATAAAATTCAAGAATATAAGACCCAAAAAAAAATGGTAGAAGAAAAAGTCAAAGTTTAAGATTTTGAGCCACCTTGTTTTGTAAACAAGACAGAAAAAATTTAAAAATGGAGTGAATCCTATAATTTGACCATGCTAAATATGCTTATTTGTGTGATAGATGACAGAATAAAATTTACAAATCAAATGTGAAATTATATTTTCAAAATATGTAACAGACACAGGATTAGTATCAATAAAATGCAAATTATTACCAGTGAACATGAAAAATGAAACAATCAAATAGAAAAGTAGACACATTCACAAAGCAATTCACAGAAAACAATTCATAAATTAAGTAATATAAATGGTTGATAATAGATTAAAAGATGGACTAGTAATAAGGGAAATTAAAATTTAAAGAAAGATAATCAATACACACCATTGCTTTTACTCAACAGAGTATGAAAAAGTTTAAAAAAATCTAAAAATACTATTGTTGATATGTGATATGGTTAGAGAGCAATAGAATCTTTCCTATACTGCTGTTGAGAGTGTAACTGGCACTTTGGTAAAGTAATTAAATAGAAAAGTATTGTGAGCCTAAAATTTCATTTCTCATTATTGTAAGATAATAAAGACAGAGAGAAATATACATGCATAAGAGTTTTAGTCTAGTTGTGTAATAACTTAAACTGAAGACAATGCAATTCTCCATTCTCAGTAGTGGAAACACTAAAAACTATGATATATTCACATAATGGAATACAACATAGCAGGTAAAAAGAATAAGCCCTAATCAATAACTCTGCACAGGACCTGGTGGTTAAGGATGGTTCCAGATGACCGTTTGTACAGTTCAAAATCCAACCTAGGTGCCTTGAAAAACATGAGTGTGTGTGCCCCAAATCCCAACAAAGCAGAGAAATGGAGGAGCAGGGAATGGCCATGCTCTATTGGGAGGTGCTTTCTCTCTCGTGAGTGCAAGGGCCCTCAGGAAAAGTAAAATAAATAAGTACATATAGGTCCTCAGCTCCTCAGAAGACATCGATGAGTTTTTGTTTGTTTGTTTTTTGGAGAGGTTTTTGCTATAGGGCGCGTGCGCTTGCCAAACAGACAGAGAGAGACAGAGAGACAGAAAAAGCAGGACATCACCCCCCAGGGGGAATGGCCATGCCGCAATTCCTTCTCCTCCATTCTCTTCTTGGGATCTTGGGCACGCACACACACACGCACCCGGCATGAGTTTAAGCCACTGGGTCCGGGACTCGAACCGCGGTCGACTACATGGGAGTCCGGCAACATAGCCATTACGCTAACTGCTGGTCCCAACATCGATGAGTTTTAAAAAGCACACTGTATGAATAATGTATGTACAAGCAATAATAAAAACAAAAATAAACCAAACGCTAATGTCACTCCAACACAATCTCTCTCTCAGCATGTGTGTGTGTTTGTGTGTGTGACACACACACACACATATACACTTACACACACATATATATGTACATATGTGTGTGTGTGTGTGTATATATATATATATGTATGTATGTATGTATATAATTTGTTTTAGAGTTTTTGCCATAGGGCATGTGCACCCACCAGAGAAAGACAGAGAGAAGGAAGGTGAGAAATCACCCCAGCGGTCTCATCACCATGCCACAATCTCTTCTCCATTCTCCTCCCATGATTTTGAGATGCACACACACCTGGCATGAACGTCAGGTCTAGGACTTGAACTGTGGTCAGCCATGTGGCAGTTCAGTACCTTAACCACCATGCCACATACTGATGCACAGCCTATATGTTTTAATTTCATGTAAGAAGAACATATTATAATATATTCTAAATATATAAACAAAAAATAATGGCATATGAAATAATCAGATAAAGTCACAGCTCTCATGAATATTTAATTCTAATGGGACAGATGAATAATAGGCAAGATAAACAGAAAAACATATAGTATCTAAGTTTATTAAAGAGCAATGAATGCCAAGAAGAAATGATGATACAGGGGAGAGTGAAAGGAAGTGTGAGAGATGGAACAAAAAATTTAAATTGGGTTGCCAGAAAAGCCATCACTGAGAAGATATTTGTGTAGGAATTTCTATAAAATGAGGGAATGAGTCATAAAGCTATCTGGGAGAAGAGCATTTCAGGCAATGTATATGAGGCCTTAAAATGGGAATATGCCTCACATATTCAAGAAAGAATGAAGCAGCAACTCTGGCTAGGAGTATGAGTGTGAGTTTATGAAGTCATGTTTATGAAGTAATGTGGTTTGGTGTGGGTAAGCGTCATGTATGTCTGGCTATCATAGAAAAGACTTTAGCTCTTCCTCTAAAGTAGATGAGAAACCCTTACAGGATGTGGAGCTCAAGAGTGACATCATCTGACCTAATTTTTAACATAGCCATCTAGATTTCTATCTTAAGAATAGATTGAAGGGGATAAATAAAAACTGGACTGTCAGATTATTGCAGAAAGCGGGCCAAGGGAGGATGATGGCTTATCCTAAGAATGAAGAAGGTGCAATATCTATAATTTGATAATTTGAAGGTGGAGTCTACAGCATTTGCCAACAGAGAAGACATGGGATGTGAAACAAGGTAAAAAGTCAAGAATGGAACCAAGATTTTTTTTTTTACCTAAACAACTGAAAGTATGGAATTACTATTAATGAAAGTGAAAAAGAACGGAAAAGGGATAGTTTTGCATAGGGAATAGAAGATAACCAATGTTGTAACATTTAAATCTGAAATATCAGATTGAATTTCAAGTAGTCCAGGCTAAGGCAAGACAGCAGCACAGAGGTAAAAAGGCAACATTCTGTGAGGCAGAGCCATATAGGAAGTTTCCAGGTTCAAGTCTGGAGTCCTCTCTAAGTGCACAGATGGCTGAAGCTGGGGATGAATCAGAGCATCAAGACGCTGTTGGGAGTGCTATCTCTCTCTGTGTGTCTCTGTATCTCTCACTCATGTAATAAACAAATAAATAAATGCTTAAAAACATAAGTCCAGGCTAGAGATAAAAATTCAGGAGTCACCAGCATAAAAGTGGCATTTAGTTATGTTACTGGATGAAGATCTAGGTTTGGGTGACAAAGGGCTGAATATAGATAGAATGGAAGCCCAGGGACTGAGTCTGAGGGCAATTCAATAAGTAGAGAAGTCAGGGTGATAACTAAGGAAAAGATAACCTAGGAAATGAGCTAAATAGACAGAAAGGCAAAATAAAAAATGAGGTGTATGAAGTCTTGGAAAAAAGTGTAAACAAATTTTTTAGGAATGAGACTGACCCACTCTATCAAAAGCTGCTGATAGGGCAAATTATATGAATGCTAAGAACTGGCCATTGGATTTAACAATGAAAGACTTTGGTGATCCTAATACAAGGAGCTTTTGTAGGTTGAAAAATGGGGAGTTCTAGGGAGAGCAAATCAAAAAAGTCAGAGACAGCAAATGTTTGAAAAATCTTAAGGACTTTTTCTGTAGAAGGAGAAAGAAAATGTGGTTGTAGCTCAAGCTAGAAATGAGGTCAATTTAGGGAGAAATAATAGCCTATTTTTATAGAGATAAAAATGATTTAATATATAGAAATGTTGTTGATTCAGGAGAGAGAGAGAGAGGAGTCTTACTGGGGCAAAGTGCTTGACTAGGTGGAAAAGGAATATTGTCCATTAGTGGAGGACTTGGTCATCCACAGAAAATCTAGACCATATAGACACAGATAATAATCAAGCCAGTCACATGTGTGTGTGTGCCCAAAATCCCAGGAGGAGTATAGAGGAGAAGGGATTATGGTGTGGCCATTCCAATTGAATGTTATCAGAACACTGTAAAAGAAAGTTATGAAAAATGCATAATTAATCACTATAATTTCAGCATTTGAATCAGTATTCTTTCACATATCATCTGTGTGGCCAGGATCAATTTCTTACAATCTTAAAGATTTAGTTTTCTTCTCTTTAAAATGAAGATATCAAAAAATATTCAACATCCCTTATTATAAGGGAAATGCAAATCAAAACTACAGTGAGAAACCACCTAATCCCAGTCAGAATGGCTAAGGTTAAAAAAATAAAGCATGGTAAGTGTTGGTGAGGTTGTAGTGAAAAGGGAACTCTCCTACATGACTGGTGAGAATATATATTAGCCACTGTGGAGAACAACATGGAGGTTCCTCAAAGATGTACAAATAGAATTAACATATGATCCAATAATTCCATTCCTAGGTATCTCTCTGAAGGATAGAAATACACTCAGTCACAAAGATACTTGCACATCCATGTTTATTGAGCATTATTCACAATTGCTAAGACATAGAACTGATTGAAATATCCACAAACAGATGAATGGATTGAAAAAATGTGGCACTTACACACTATGGGATGCTACTCAGTCATGAAATTAAAAAAGACCCTGACATTTGATAGAAACTGGACTAATATGGAAGACTTAGTGCTAAGTGAAACAAGCCAGACTATGGAAGAAAGGCATTGTATATCTCCACTCAATATATAACAAATGTCTGTACACTATGGCAGAAATTAAAAGGTTGGAAGGTATAAAAACATGGAGAGCAACTGTGGATAACAGAAGAAGGGTGGAAGGAGGATGGAAAATGTAGAAGAGGGATAGGGAGAGAATCAAGTGGGGGGGAAGGAAGCAAAATATTTAAGGGATACAAAAACGGGAAATTATCTACTGATGATAATGTGTATGGTAATAACTTTGACTTGACTAATATACAATGTATTCATGCTGTGAAAACTCATTTTGTAGGCTGTAATCATGTATAATGATTAAATGTAAAATAATAATAATAATAATAATAATAATAATAATAATAAATGAAGATATCACCTACATCAAATTATTACGGGCAGAGTATACAAATGTGCCTGTAAAGTATTTAGATTAGAACCTGGCACTCAGTATTCTGGGCCTACTATTATCGCTATTAACATCACAACATTACGGGGCTGGCAGGTGGAGTAGTGGTTAAGGTCACTGGACTCCCACATGGCCAACCATGGTTCGAGTCCCGGACCTGGAGGCTTGCTTTCTCACTTTCCTTTCTCTCTCTTTCTCTCTCTACTTGCTTTCTCATTACCCCCATGTCTCTCTCTAGATATGTTAAAATAATAATAATAAAGTAAAATAAAATAATTCTTAAAAAAAGATCACAACATTAGTAGTAAGTTTTGTGTCATGTGAAGTGTCCAAAGACTGTTATGAATCACTACACATGGTCTGATTTCAATTTTATAGGAAAATAACAGAAAAGAATACTTAGGAGAAAAAATACAAGATGGAAATTAGATTATTTCTATTTTAGACTTTCTTCCCTTTATAAATATACATAATTTTGTTAGTTTTTCAAAATGACCATTTGTTTATTTCACCTGAGAGAAAAATATATAATTTATTAGTCTCAGCAGATAAATTATACAGGGAGTGACCTAGGGAATCAACTTGCTATTTTATTCAGACATTTTCTTTGTCCTCAAACAGATCAAATTAATATATGTTTAAGAAACTTTAAAATAATAAAAAATCATTAAGAGAAGATTTAAGGGGCAAGGACTTTTACATCTGTATATAAAGAGTCTACATTTACAACTCTACATATCCTGTCAATTAAAAAGTGTTATATTTTAAAAAGTATAAATCAAAGACTTATATTCAACAAGGAATCAAAAAAGACAAGGCAAAATTTGCAGAAAGGAAATTATAATCAGAGAAGCTTGGAGGAAAATGTACTTCAGAACACCATGATGTTAACCTTACTTGGAGAGAGATAGCTGGTCACTGTGATTAATCTACTGAAATTAGGCAAGGTGAAAAAAATGCTGCAATCATGGTGGGGCTATCCTGAGATGTGAGGCAAACTCTGCTTAATATTCATGGCAACGAGTTGGCTCACACAGCTAGCTAGCTTGTGAGGTCAGTGGCAAAAACATATATGCACATGTGCATACCCACACACTCACATGTGTACATGTACTCAAATTCTTAGTCTTTGACTCAGGGTTCTAAACCAGGTTCCTGTAAATTTTTTGATATGAACTTTATGTCTTTTCCTTTTTATCCCCCTCACAAGTAGAAGTATCTCTCCTCAATATGGAAAACACTTAATAAATCGTCAGTGCTTCTGCTCTCTTAAAGAACTTCTGGTAAATACTGAGGTAAATATCAGAACAATGAACCTCTGTTGTTTTAGGGAACTCCAAATCTATGAAATGAGGGATAGATTTAACAGTTTATGATATAATTCTATCATTTTCTTTCTGCTAAAAACAGCCAACATGACGGGGACCAGCAGTTAGCATAATGGCTATGTTGCTGGAGTCCCATGTAGTTGACCGTGGTTCCCGTCCCAGACCCAGTAACTTAAAACTCACGCCGGGCGCGTGTGCGTGCATGCCCAAGATCCCAAGAGGAGAATGGAGGAGAAGGGATTGCGGGGTGGCCATTCCCCCTGGGAGGTGATTTCACGCTTTCTATCTCTCTGTCTGTCTCTGTCAGTCTGGCCAGTGCACGTGCCCTATGGCAAAAATCTCTCAAAAAAAAAAAAAAAAGAATAGCCAACATGAGTTTGCTTTCTAATATAAAGTCACCTTTATTTTTCTCTAATATCATTTCCTTTTCTTTCTCTTTTTCCCTCCCAGAACCTACTTAATTGACATAATTAGTTGCTTATTTTATTTTCTGACTTTCAGGTCACATTCTGTGAGCAAGTCAAAAATATAATCACTAGGCTAGCATTGTGAATGAGGTGAAATATTTCTTTCAGAAAGCAGATTTTAATTATGATTCCATTTAAAGGATATTGGTAACATAGTAAAATTTACATTCACTGTTCTTCTCTAAAATAATAGGGACTTTCATAGGTTTTTTTTTGTTTAAATGTAT
Source organism: Tupaia tana (assembly GCA_026018925.1). Lineage (NCBI taxonomy): Eukaryota > Metazoa > Chordata > Mammalia > Scandentia > Tupaiidae > Tupaia > Tupaia tana. The sequence continues at coordinate 147,115,660 of JAKSZU010000009.1, read as the reverse complement.
TATTTCCCATGAAAAATATGTTTAAAATGTTCAAATGCTACTGATAACTCCCACCAAAATAATTATATTATTTTATTGAAAATTATATTAATATTTAATCCACAGTAGATGCATCACTATGAGTATGACTGAATTTAATTGTTAAAAATTCTTCACTTCCACTCACCAGACACACATGAACAAACAGTGCTATATGTATTCTCCAAGATAGGTTTATCAAGGATTGAATCAAAACTTTCCCTCCTCCTTTTAAATTAACTCAATTTAATACTACCAGAGATCTGAAATACAAGATTTCAACTAAAGCAAAAATGTCATAGTTTCTCTGTGAACGATCATTTGCATGCCACACTATAATACTAAGAGAAATATCATCTTCAAAAATTCCCATATTTTATAATTTCAGAGACTTTTGACCACAAATTAACAGAGATTTTTAGAATACTTATTATGGGCCTGATAATTCTTCTTAATACACCCACCTCATTTAATTTCCCCAGAATCCTGTGAGTAGGTAATATCATTATCTCCAATATACATACAAGGAAATGGAGACTCTAAGTTGAACTAAATTGCCCTAAATCACCCAGGTGATGATAAAGGGGCCATATTAAATGCATTTTCCTATATATATCTATGTTTAAGCTTCTATGACATTACATGCAACACACAAAATAGAAATTATAACGAGATAAACAAGAGAGAGGGATAAATATAGGCTGACTAGTTCTCTCAGTTTGTCCAGAACTGAATCACTTCCTGAGTTATGAAACTTCCAGCCCTAAAATCAGATCCTTAACAAACCAGGATAATTTTGTCAGCCTAGAAGAAACTAATAAATGTTAGTCAAAATAATACTTGAACCATATTAAGTACTAGGTTTCATGGATTAATAATCTAGGAAACAAATCTCAAAACTACAAAGCAACAATAAGTTGTTTTGCTCACGATTTTTTTGGGTGGAGCTCAGCTGGGCAGTTCTGCTGGTTTAAGCAGGCTCACCTAGGAGAATGAAGTTAGCAGGTCTTGGTAACATACCTGATGTTGAGTGCTGGATGTTGGTTGGTACTTGATGTTGCCTGGAATAATGGAAGTGACAGGGAATGCATATTCAGCAAGCTAGCATGGGTTAATTCATATCGCAACACTCCCGGGACTCCCCAAAGCAGTAATAATATAACCTCAATACTTAAATATTCCCTTAGGCAATTCATTCATCCAAGCCCTAAAGACCATTTCAGAACTTAGCATTGTTGTATCTCTCAGGTGATTATTTTACTATTAATTTAGCTGAGAAAAATGGAAGTGGTAAGGCTACAACTTAGTCCCCTTCTTCAAACTGCTCCTTTTACTACAACTTAATTTTTGTAGAATACACAGACTGCCAACAAATCTAATGCCAACCACTTCTCTTTTTTTTTTTTTTGAGAGGTTTTTGCTATAGGGCGCGTGCACTCACCAGAGAGAGAGAGAGACAGAGAGATAGAAAGCGAGAAATCACCCCCCAGGGGGGATGGCCACGCCACAATCCCTTCTCCTCCATTCTCCTCTTGGGATCTTGGGCATGCACATGCACCCGGTGTGAGTTTAAGCCACTGGGTACGGGACTCAAACCGTGGTCGACTACGTGGGAGTCCAGCGACATAGCCATTAAGCTAACTGCTGGTCCCCCCAACCACTTCTCTTCTCCTCTATGTGAAAAATTTGCTCTAGCTATGGATTAGAAAATTCAGTATTATTATGTTGGCAATTCTCCCCAAATTCATCTAAAGATTCAGTGCAACCCTTATTAAAATTATAGAAGACAATTTTGGGGGCAGAAATTGATAGATTTGGGCCAGTAGGTTGTGTGGTGGTTAAGGTGTGGGATCTCACCATGGCTAATTCTGCAGTTTGAGTTCATGACCTGGTGACCTGAAAAACATGCCAGATGCATGTATGTGTGTACCTGAAATCTTAAGGGGAAGAAGGAAGAGAAGGGATTGCAGTGTGGCCACCCCTCCTACAGGGTGATTTTTTACTTTTCTTCTCTCTCTATTTCACTCCATCTTTCTCCAGTGAGTGCACACATCCCTACAGAAAAAAAAAATAAATAAATAAATAAGGAAGAAAGAAGAAAGAAATTGACAAGCTGACTTTAAAACTTATATGAGGGGCCTCCCACATTGCAACTGTAGTTCGAGTCCCAGAACCAGCAGCTGAAAATCACACTAAGCACACGTGACCAAAATCCTGAGAGGAGAATGGAGGAGAAGGGATTACAGCATGGCCATCTCCCTGGGGAGTGATTTCTCACTTTCTTTCTCTCTGTCTCTCTCTCTCTCTCCAGCCAAACTTATATGAAAATGCTAAGATCTAGAATAGGCAAAACATTATGTAAAAGAACAATGTCACCAAACTTATACTTCTCATTTTCAAACTTCTTATAAAGTCACAATAATTGAGACAATGTGGTACTACCATGACAACAGGTATATAGATCCATGAAATAGAATTAAGAATTGAGAAATAGGGACCAGCAGTTGGCGTAATGGCTATGTCACTGGACTCCCATGTAGTTGACCACGGTTCTAGTCCCGGACCCGGTGGCTTAAAATCACGCTGGGCACGTGTGCATGTGTGCCCAAGATCCCAAGAGGAGAATGGAGGAGAAGGGATTACAATATGGCCATCCCCTCTAGGGGTTGATTTCTTGCTTTCTGTCTCTCTGTCTCTCTCTGTCTTTCTGGCGAGCGCATGCGCCCTATAGCAAGAAAAAAAAAAAAAAAAGAATTGAGAAATAAACCCTTATATTTACGGTCAATTGATTATCAACCAAAGTGCCAGGAACTTTAATAGGGAAAGGCCAATCTTTCAACAAAAATTTATTAGACAATTTAATATTTACATTGAAAAGATGAATTTAGAAACTTGCTTAATACCACATTAAAAATTAGCTGAAACTATATATTGTAGATCTAAATATAATAGTCAAAGCTATATACTTCTAGGTAAGAACATAGGAAAACAGTTTTGAACTTGAATTAGACCAAAATTCTTAGATAACACCAACAGCAAACTCTATAAAATAACAAAATTATAAATTGGATTTATATGAAAAACTTTGAGGCTTCAAGTCATGCTATTAAGAAAACTTAGTTTGGATAAGTATGTGGAGAAACTAGAATCCTAATGCATTATTTAGAATGTAAAATTGTGCAGCCACTTTTTTCTTTTTAACTATAGGGCGCGTGCACTTGCCAGACAGACAGAGACAGAGACAGAGAAAGCAAGAAATCACCCCCCAGGGGGGGATGGCCACGCTGCACTCCCTTCTCCTCCATTCTCCTCTCAGGATCTTGGGCATGCACGCACACGCGCCCGGCGTGAGTTTAAGCCACTGGGTCCGGGACTCAAACCATGGTTGACTATGTGGGAGTCCAGCGACATAGCCATTACGCTAACTGCTGGTTCTGTGCAGCCACTTTGGAAGACACTTCTTTAAAAAAAATTGAACTTACCATACAGCCCCAAATTCTACTTCTATGTATCCACCAAAGAGAAATAAAAATGCATGACCACACAAAGACTGGCACACCAATGGTCATAATAGCATTATTCATAATGGCTGCAAACTGGAAACAATACAAATGGCCACCAATTGGAAAATGAATTAACAAATTGTGATATTTCATATGATGGAATGCATCATTTTTAAAAAGGAAGAGTATTGGTGCATGCTACATCATGAAAGAATCTTGAAAATACCATACCAAGTGAAAGAAGTCAGATTTAAAAGACTATATGTCGTGTAAATCTATCACAAGAAATGTCCATAAAAGGCATTATGCATAAAGACAGAAAGCTGATTAGTGGTTGCCTGGGGCTAGAAGTGAGTATGAGAGTAGACTAAATTGGATATGAGGGATATTTGCGGGGTAATAGAAATGGTATACAACTTAGGACAGCTGGAGGTATGGTAGTTAAGACATTGGATCCCACACAGCTGACTTCACAGTTCGAGTTCTGGACCTGGTGGCTTGAAAAACATGCTCAGCACATGTGTGTGTGCATGTGTGTGTGTGTGTGTGTGTGTGTTTGTGTGCTCAAAATTCCGAGAGGAGAATGGAAGAGAAAGGATTATGGCATGGCCATTCCCACTGGGTGGTGGTTTCTCACTTTCCATCTCCCTCCTCTCTCCCTCTCTTTCTCCAGTGAGCACATATGCCCTATAGCAAAATCTAAAAAAGAAAAAAAGAATGAAAAGAGGAAATAGTATAAAATAAAACTAGACTGAGGTGATGATTTCACAAGTCCATCACTTTAGTAGAAATTGTTGAATTGCACACTTACAATAGGTGAATTTTGTTTTATTTCTCAGCAAAATTCTTAATAGAAAAAATGGACACAGAGGAAACATTTTTAACCTGATCAGCCATAGGGAACTCAAGAGTAGCCAAGGGGAAAAATGACACAGACAAGGAAGAAGGAGGGATCCTAGGATGATGGCTGGATTCTGATACCAAAGGATAAACTATGGCTAGTGAAAAGAAAAACAATGCCAGTGCAAAATATGGCCAGGAAGTTTTAAGAAAGTTTAAATGGCATTAAATTTTCAAGTTTGCTACTGTGGTATAAAAATGTAGGTAATAGAGCAGGAGCTATTGTCTTCCTTTATATCTATAGCTATCTATTTCTTTTTATTTTCTCATGGATAGTGAATATCTCACTTATTCTCTGTAACTGAGCACTGGAAGTAATGCCAGTATGATATCCTCCTGTGGCAGAATATTTGCCCTCAAAATTTATGTATTCAACCCAGTATGACAGTATTAATATTTGGGACCTTTTGTAAGGTGATTAAGTCATGAAATTGGAGCCCTCATGAATGAGATTAGTATCCTTATCAAAGAGATCCTGGAGAGCTAACTAAACCATTCCACTATGTAAGGACTCAGAGAGAAGGTGTCCTCTATGAGGAATGGGCCTTCTCACCAGATGCCAAATCTATCAGTGCCTTGATTTTGGACTTCCAGCCTCCAGAAGTCTAAGAAATAAATGTATTTTGTTTAAAACCACCCAGTCTATGCTATTTTATAACAGCAGCCTGAATGGACTAAGACATACCTTTTGACAAAAAAAAATGATTGCATACATTTAATCAAATATTTCTTCCATAGAGGTAAGAATTTTTTCTCTATAAAATTCATATGGTTCCAATTTATCAACTGGGGTTTGGGAGAATCCCCATCCTATGGTTAACTCCTTTCCATGGAGAATTAGTCTCTGACTTTCCTGCCATGTTCCTGAATACGTGGGAACTAATACAAATGTGACAAACACCCTAGCTAAAGAGGTCAAGGTACTTTGGCAGGAGAACCTATAGATTTTTTCCTTGGACTTATCACTGCTAGTCTGGTTTCTTTCCTTATTAGCACTGATTAATGTTTTTACCAATCCAACCAACAGTCCAGACTGGAAGTATACAGTGCTTTCCCTAACATAACATCAGCAGAAGAATACAGGGTATCTCTCCCCAAAACACATGTTTCTTATATCAAAATGGCACAGACACAATAGTGTAGTATCACATACTAAGATTCACACAAAGTTTTTTTAAATCTTAGGCTAGGTCTGCTATTGGCCTTCTGTATGTCTTTTGAAAATTACCTTAATCTTTTTTTAAAGAATTCATTTATTTAACTTTATTTATTTATTTATTCAATTTTTTGACAAGAGAGAGACAGAGTGAGAGAGAGTTAGAGAAGTAAAATGAGAAAGCAAGTCACCAGGTCCGGGAGTTGAACTACGGTTGGCCATGGGGGAGTCCAGCGCCCTTAACCGTCATGCCACCTGCCGGCCCCAAAAATTACCTTAATCTTAAGTCTCATTTTACCCATGTAAAAATTGGAAATAATCGCATTTAATTTATCAGGAGCTATTTTGAGCCTGAAATTAAATAAATAAATCAATACATACATACATATATATATGTATGTGTGTATTGTGTATATATATACACACACGATATATATATATATATATATATGTATACACACACACACATATAAGTATATATATATGTCACAAAGCATTATATATAGCGTACAAATGAATTTATAGAGATAATTTTATTTTCTATTATCCCATTCATTAATTTTCCCTATTGACATAGTTGACTTGTGTGCTTTAAAATTTCACTTCCCCCACTAAGGATTTTCTGTTCAGGAGCCCTTCATTTAAGTGTTATATGTTATCTTTCTCTTTATTTATCATTCATTTATCTCTATTAATTAACTCTTTCTGGCTAAAAATAATTTAAAAGTGATTTTAATGTATTTAAAATAAAAACACTTGCACTGAATGTTACAGTGCACGTAGAGATTCTTCTTGTGAGGTTTTACTAACAAGTAATAAAATAGATTTCAAATAATAAAGCAGATTCCTGTATGTAGTTGGGGAATCAATCTTATTGTTTTAGGGACATGGTTTGTATAACATGGGGAGATAATTCTGCTATTCTAAGTACTAATAGGGAGCTGTAAAGTAATTCTAATGCATTTTTTATAGTCTAAATATGCAAAATGCTACTTTCCTAGATGCCTCACTTTCAAATTCTCTAATTTAACCAAGGGAGTTGTGTGATAAAATTATATCAGGCTATATTTCATAAACCAAAGCATTATAGGTCTGGAATTTATTTTAACAATTATCTACTCCAAACTGAGAAATCTTTAGGGAGTAAATTTATCTAAAAGTTATACATGTTGTGGAAGTAAGCTCGCAAATTTGTTTGGTGCCTGAAGACTCATTTGTAGCCTCTATTTTGCAAGTAGTAAACTATTTATATGCTTTCTACTCAGGTCTGTTTATCCCAAGGTTCTCTGCTCCTGGATTTCCAGAAAATGATGATTGTTACTCAATATCTCACTCCATTGTATTAGGCTATGTATTCCAGAAGCATCCCCTGAAGCAAGAATCCATGTAAAAGTGATCTACTAGAAAGTATTCCTGGGGAAAAATGTTAGGGTATTAAGATAGAGGGGCCAATTTGAGGAGATGCTTAAACAAGGGTACAATATCTAGCAAAGCCCAATAGAGAGATACTTTGGCTAAATCCCCCAGAGGAGTTGTAGTGGTAATATTGATCACACTTGAGAGTTGTCTCCAAGATGGCACAAGGGAACTGCAGTATTTATACTCCCTCTCCCATCAGTTATTGCTTAAACATCTGGCAAGGAAAGGGGGAAAAGGACACTGAATTCCCAAGCACTTTTGACTCTCCATGCACACAAGCAAAGCAGGTTCTGGTAGCTTGAGGATAGTACTAAAGTACAGCTACAGGTACTGGTGGGTGGGAGTGAAAGCATTTTATATTCATAAAGATGATAAAGGGGACAAAAATGATACAATAATTGTAGAGTATATGCCCCAAACTCTGGTAATATCTGGTACCACATTCCAATTTTTGGCTAAATTAAAAAAAAAATTGGGAGCAGGAGCTATTGTCTTCCTTTATATCTATAACTATCTATTTCTTTTTATTTTGTCATGGATAGTGAATATCTCACTCATTCTCTGTAACTGAGCACAACATGCCTAGTCCCAGTTAATCGGGGGCTGGATCACAACTGGACTATTGCATTTTTGAAAATATTGTTTCCTTTGCCTTTGATTGATCTAAATATGTCATGATTCATTCATCTAGTAATGGAAACTCTACTTTAGGACTCTAAGAATATTGTTTCTCCCGGAAAAGGTATAATCTCTCCTTTCTCATTTTCTGATTTTGATGTTGTCATTTGAGACCACAGTGCTTGGAACTACTGTAGCCATCCAAATATATACAGCAAAGGGCTAAAGGAGTATGGGTACCGGAAGACACTGTGGAACCACAGAACCAACCAGAGGCTATCAGTTTTAGAACTTCTAATCAAATAAACAACAAATGTCACTTTGACATAAATCAGGAGTCCTCAATCTAGAGTACATGTATTCTTAGCCAAGTGAAGTCTTCCCTATAACAGAAAAGCATGAGTTATACAAAACTCTTGATTTTTAGGACTTGAACTTTCATAATTTTCCCTAAAATGGATTTGCCTCAGGGCACACATGTGATAGAGGTGCTGGGTTTTTCCTTCCTGCCATTTCATAATCCCATTTAGCCCTTGTGAAAGAAAGACTATTTCTTGTCTATCCCTAAACATTGCTTCACTTAGTAAAAACCTCCAGGACAGCAAACAAAGGGACAATTTACTGTAATCATATTGGCTTTGGGAAAGTAAATAACTCTACTGGATAACAAATCATTTTGTGAGGCAAGTGGTTTCCACTTCACTGCCTTCCAAGACATTGAAGAGGAATCTAATCAAGTTGTCAGCTAATAGATTACTAAAATAATATTTGATGGTGGATCAATTGGTATTTTTTTCATACAACTTAGAGGTGTTCAAAGAATTGAATAGCTAAGACAAACTATTTCTCTACTTCTTTTCAGAACAAGATAGTTAATACTCTACCATAAAATATTAAAATAATGATAAATTCTATAATATATTCAACCTGGTTTCACTCTAGCACTAAGGAATATCTACTCAGTATTATATAAACATTTAAAAATTCCCCATAAATTCATTAAGATGAAAATGTTCAATAAACTATTTTACATTTTTAGTAATTCTCGAAATTCTGTCATGTTTATACTTTTTTGATCGATTGTGTACTAATCGACTGTCATGATGATAATTCCATCCAAAAAAAAGCACCTAGAGGCTTCTACCACAGCAAATTAAAAAATAATATATCAAAATATACATATATGAGCCATTGGCACATGATAGAGTAATGAATAGAAGAATTATAAGTAAAAATATTTAAAAATTAAGTAGGCAGTATATCGCATTAGGATAAATTTTGTGGGAAAACTGGAATGAAAATACTAATTCAAAATTTAAAAAGAAATGATATGGGGCCACCAGTGGCATGGTGGTTAAGTCACTGGACTCCCATATGACTGCCTATGGTTGAAGTCCTGGACCTGGCAGCCTAAAAATCACACCAGGTACATGTACATGCGTGCCCAAAGTCCCTATAAGAGAAGGGATTGTGGGGTGGTCATCCATTCTAATGGGAGGTTTCTCACTTCCCCTCTCACTGTTTCCTCTCTGTCTCTTTCCAGCCAGTGAATGGGCCCTATAGGAAAAACCTAAAAAAAAAAAAGAAATGATATAACATATCCAACTATTAAGTGCCACTATTTATCATATTTACTATTTACAAATTATATATTTGCAATACAATATACAGTATGATATAATAATAATAAAATTTCACTATTTACAATTTACTGTTTACAATATGAGGGGGGTCTTTAAAGTGTTCATGGAAAATGCATATTATGAAAAAGCTATGCATGGATTTCAACATTTTTTTACACCAAAATAAACCTTTTAATTTTATTCTTCCACAAACATTTTGGTCTCCTCACATACTATGAATTGTTTCTGCTGAAATTATTTTAATATTAGAATGTGGACATGATAAGTTAAAAAGTACATACTTTTATGTACTTTTGAGGTATGAGAGCGAAAGTATTTAAAAACCAATCGTTTAAGACACTTTTGTTCAGGATTTTTTATATTGGTTGATGGAAGAGTGCCACTGATTCAGGGAGCTTTACTCCTTTGTGCCTCTTAAGTAAACTTCAAGCATTCAATCTAGAAAATATTTTATCTTGTTTTATGTAATCAGGAACGGTTGTGTTGTAACCTACACTGCCAAAATATGTTGGTGAGATTTTAAATTGGTGTTAATTATGTCTTATTTATTTTTTTAGAGGTTTTTGCTATAGGGTGTATGCGCTCACCAGAAAGAGAGAGACAGAAAGCGAGAAATCACCCCCTGGGGGGGATGGCCACACCTCAATCCCTTCTCCTCCATTCTCTTCTCTGGATCTTGGGCACACATGCACATGCGCCTGGCATGAGTTTAAGCCACTGGGTCCGAGACTCAAACCGCGGTCGACTATATGGGAGTCCAGTGACATAGCCATTATCCTAACTGCTGTTCCCATTAATTATGTCTTATTCTATTGTTCCAGTAATTTAAAAATTTGAGCAGAAACAAGGTATGAAGCTTTTTTTTTACTTTTTTCAATATGTGTGGGTTTTTTTACTACAGTTCTCTAATTTTATTATTTTATTAACACCTCATTAGTAATTTTATGCTTTGTTTAAACTATGTTTTCTCTCTCTGTTTTTACAACAGGGAAATATGTATTTTTAGTTCATTGTAACCCTTTAGTTTAAAAATCTCTCTTATAGGAATGTGATGGCAAGATGGCAGAGTACAAGATACCAGTCTTATCCCCTACAAAAACAAAGCAAAACAAAACAAAAAATAAATATAAAAACAAATATAAACAGCTATTAACAAACCAAAGTAATTTATAGATGGCTCAAGGGCCCATTAAAGAATCTGCAGCAATACAGTGGAATAATCACAGCAACAACAAAAACTCATAGAATATCCATATAGGAAGGATTACTGGAGAGACTGAAATATCTGAGACATCCAGAGATGGTTAGGAGCCAATGTAAAAAGTGGAGGCTATCTGCATCAACCATGCTGTGGGAACCATGCTTCCCAAAAGCCTGCTCCACAGAGGACACCAAAGTCTCTTGTCATTGAAGTAACCAACAAGTATTCCTGCCAGAGAATCCCAGACATGGAGCTTATAAGGCTAAAACCACCTTATAAACAAGTGGTTGTTCTTGAGTCATTTCAGGAAAGGAGCTTCCACCTCTCCCAACAACAGCTGTTCCCTGACCTGGGAGGCACAGCTGCCCTATAAGTGCTCATGCTCTAAACCTGAGTTCTGTGGCTGCACTGAGTTCTCTCATGTCTCAGACACTGGAGCTATGGCCATGGCAAGCTAGTGTGCAATCTGGATCCCAGAGTCAAAAACTTGCTGCATGTGACTGTGCTCTGGACATCAGCTCAGCTTCCATAGAGTACTAGACCTCAGACTAACCCAGGAACCACTATAATTCTGCACATATTTGTACTCTCATTAATCCCTCCCCTGGATGTGTCACAAGAATCCATGCTTTGCATTCTATTACCAATGTGGCAGTGCAGGTTCCAGCACCCCTTGACACCAGTGCCATTACCATCCCAGATACTTGAGCTTCCAGACCTGCCATGTTTCAGGCCTTAGCTCCTTGGTTGCTCTGTGGGTCATACACCAGACACTGGTGCTAGTGTAAGTGAGCCTATGAGTTAGAACCAGCACCAAGAGGAATCTTCTCAACTTTAACTTCTCTGGTGGGAGAAAAACTAATCGGGAGGAGGTGAATAGCCATTGCCACTAAATAGCCCATCAGCTCTTGTCTTCACTGTGGACATTTGCAACATTAGCCACTAAGAAGAATCCCTGTAATCTCAACACTGAGCTCAGTTGACAGACCTGAAAGATACACAAGGACTATATAGATGATGCCATCATTTATTCCAGAACTGCTGAATCCCATCCAGTAAATGCACTCACAATCCTTCCTCCCACCAAAGAGAAAGATTTTTCTACAGTGAAACTAGCTTGTAAAGCTTGCAAGAAGTAATTTATCCAAATGTGCATACATTGAAGAAAGGCAAGAAGAAGCATGAAAAAAACAAGGAAACATAACACCACTAAAAGAATACAATAATATATGATTAGCTGATGCCAAAGAAGTAGAAATATACAAATTGCCTGACAAAGAATTTTTTTCAGAAAAGATTTTTTTCACAAAAGAACTGTTTTCAGAAAGCTCAGCATACTTCAAGAAAACAAAGAGAAACAATTCAATAAAGTTAGGAAAATAAATGACCAAATGAGACATTTAACATAGAGATTAAAATTATAAAAAGTAAATCAGGGGCCATCAGGTATCATGCAGGTTAAGTTGCTGGGTCTCACATGGCTAACTGTATCATTCAAGTCCTGGACCTGGTGGCTGGAAAATCACACTGGGCACATGTGCATGAGTGCCCCAAATCCCAAGGAGAATGGAGGAGAAGGGACTGTGGCATAGCCTTCTCCCCAGGAGTTGATTTCTTATTTTCCTCTCTCTCTCTCTCTCTCTCTCTCTCTCTCTCTCTCTCTCTCTCTCTTTCTCTCTGTTTCATGAGTGCATATGCACTATGGAAACACACACACACATACACACATGCAAAACACTAAAAATTTAATTTTCTTTAATTAAATTTTTTTAAAAAATCAGGACCAGCTCTGTGGTACAGTGGCAATGTGCTTCTCAACAGAGCTGGATCCCAAATGGTGACTGTGGTTCAAATCCTAGCCCAGTCAGCCTGAAACATAGTAGGCAGGCACACACATGCCCAAAGATCAGATAGGCTAGAGAATTGCAGAACTAGTGGAAGGGGACTGCAGCATGATTGGACTCTGTAGAGGTTTCTCAGCATAATCAGACTCTGCTGAGGATGCTCACTGCTCCTCCCCCACCGCTCCCCCCCCCACACACACACTCTGTCTTCCACATGCACACACACGTGCTCTATCACAAATAAAGAAATAACATTTTTAAATAAATCAAGCAAATTCTAGACTGGGGCTGGTAGTCAGTGATACTTGAAGGTCAATTGGAACAAAGAACTCAGGTAATATCCAATTTATGTTTGTGAATATTTTCCTCTTTTCTCTGCCCTCTTCTTCTTTTTTAAGTTTTTCTCTCCATACAGTTCACAGTACTGCTGATTCTGTTGTTTAAAGAACAGGCACATCTTAAGCTTTCCTTCTGAAAGTTTAAGCTTTTGATTTTTCTTATAGATCTGTCCTGTAGAGATGAGAGCAGCTGAGTATCAGGAGGCATTTTGGGTGAAAGTAAGATGAAAGGAAGAAAAATGGTATGATAATACTCTTAGTCTAAAGATCAATATAATATTAGGACTCCTAGTATGGTTGGAAAATAGAGTTAAATTTTAGGTCTGGTTTGGCATACATATTAATAGTTACATTCTTATGTTTGTTTAAATATGAAAAACACCCATTCTGTTAACAATAATAATAAAAGCCATGAACACCTGCTTTTACTATTTGACACAAAAAAGAATAATTTAATTATATTTTCCACTTTTCAAAAAATTGTGTGTCTGTGTGTGATCTAGCTTTCTTTTGTGCTATCTGACATTTAGCAGATATTCTTAATTTAATAATAGTTACAACTGTAAAGAAATGCAGTTAATTTCAAAACATCACTGCTAAATTCTTATAACAATAACTCATTACTTCAAAAATGCATTTGTAAAACTATTGAAGTAGCTAAAATAAAAAATGCTGACATCACCAGCTGCTGCAAGTATGTGCAGCAACAAAGACTTTCATTTATTTCTGATGGGAATGAAAACTAGTACAGCCACTTTGGAAGACTGGCAGTTTCTTAAAAAGCTAAGGGGAACTCTTTTACACTGCTGGTGGGAATGTAAATTGGTCCAACCACTGTGGAGAACAATTTGAAGATTCCTCAAAAGTCTACAAATAGAACTACCATATGATACAGCAATCCCATTCCTTGGCATCTACCCAAAGGACAGAAGAATTCTTCATTGGAAAAGTGCTTGCACAGTGATGTTTATTGCGGCACTTTTTACAATTGCTAAGACAAGGAACCAACCCAAATGCTCCCATACGGATGAATGGATTGAAAAACTGTGGCACACATATTCTATGGAATACTATTCAGCCATAAAAAAAAAAAAACAACAAAACCCTGGCTTTTGACAGAAAGTGGAAGAATATGGAAGATTTACTGCTGAGTGAAGCAAACCAGGCTATGAAGGAGAGACACTGTATGTCCCCAGTTAATATATACCGAGTGTCCGCACTCTATAACTGAAGTTGATGGGCTAAAGGATGTACAAACACAAGAGATGGGTGTGAATGCCAGATGTGGTGTGTGTGGAGGAGTGGGGCCTGGGGAAAAACATTTGGAGGAGAGATACGGAGACAGCATTGTTGAGACAGGGAGGTAGTATTGTTATATTTTGATCAACTGGACCGGGGAGAAATGTTCACATATTGAAATGATCACCTTGTAAGCTAAAAAATGTGATTGAATGTATTAAAAACATGTAAAAAAATAAAGGAAAATAAAATAAAATAAAATAAGCTAAACATACTCTTTCTATATGATCTAGCAATCATGGTACTTGATATACATGCAAAAGAGTTTAAAACATCTACACAAAAATCTCCACATAGATGTTTATGGCAGCTTTATTCACACTTGCCAAAACATGGAAGTTACCAAGATGTTCTTCAGTAGGTGAACAGGTAAACAGACTGTGGTCAATACAGACAATGGCATATAATTCAGCTCTAAAAAAATAAGTTATCAAGGCATATAAAAGCATAGAGGAACCTCAAATACATATTACTAGAGGAAAAAGCCAGTCTGAAAAGGCTACATACCATACAATTGCAACTACATCATTTTGGTAATGAATAAAATATAGAGGCAATTGTGAAAAAGGAATTAATAGTTGGAGCAAAGAAGATTTAGGAGTCGTGGAACTATTCTGTATGCTAATGTAATGTAATGGTGACTACCTGACATTATGTATGCATTAAAAGTCATAGAAGTCTATAACACAGGGTAAACCCTAATGCAAATTATGGACTTCAGTAAATGATAATGTGTCAATTATGGTTCATCAGTTGTAACAAATGTACCACACTAATGCCAGATGCTAATAAAAAAAGTAAACATGGGGAGGGGGGAGTAGATGGAAAGAAAATACATATCAGAATTTATAAAACTGAAACTGTTTGAAAAATAGTCTGTTAATTAAAAATAAGTTTGATAGGTTTTCAGTTATTAAACAATATTTGCAAAAAGTTTATAAAATAAAATATTATCTCATTTGTGTTTTTAATAAACAAAATGAGGGACCATGGACTCCCATGTAGTCAACTGTGGCTCTAGTTCTGGACCTAGTGGCTTAAACTCACACTAGGTGCATGTGCGTGCATGCCCAAGATCCTGAGAGGAGAATGGAGGAGAAGGGATTGCAGCATGACCATCCCCCCATGGGGTGATTTCTCGCTTTCTGTCTGTCTGTCTGGTGAGTGCATGTGCCCTATGGCAAAAGCCTCTCCAAAATAAATAAATAGATAGATAGATAGATAGATAGATAGATAGATAAACAAACAAACCAAAAAGATGAAATTGTTATTTGTGGTATACAAAGTTCATAGAAATGAGTGGAATTGAAGTCAAGTCTACTTTGGTGCAAAACTTTTAAAATCCATGCATAGTTTTTCATATTTGTTTCCCATGAACTTTTTGAAGACCTCCCATATACTAAGAGCCCTATAAATTCATTAAAACAATGATTAAGAATTAACTTACTGGGACCAGCAGTTAGCGTAATGGCTATGTCGCTGGACTCCCATGTAGTCGACCGCGGTTCGAGTCCCGGACCTGGCGGCTTAAACTCACGCCGGGCGCGTGTGCGTGCGTGCCCAAGATCCCGAGAGGAGAATGGAGGAGAAGGGATTGCGGCGTGGCCATCCCCCCTGGGGGGTGATTTCCTGCTTTCTATCTCTCTGTCTCTCTCTGTCTGTCTGGCGAGCGCACGCGCCCTATAGCAAAAACCTCTCCAAAAAAAGAAAAAAAAAAAAAGAATTAACTTACTAAAATTTTAGCAATTTGTCTCTGGGCAGTAGATGATTTCAAGATGATAAAAAGTATCTTTTGTTTTATTTGCCAGAGAGTGAAAGTGAGAAATCACCCCCCAAGAGGGATGACCATGCAGTATTCTCTTCTTCTCCATTCCCCTCCTGGGATTTTGGGCATGTACACTCACATGCCTGGTGTGATTTTCATGCTGTTGGGTCCAGGACTTGAACCACAGTTAGACATGTGGGAGTCCAGTGCCTTAACCACCTTGCCACCTGCTGGCCCCTAGGGTAGATTTTTCAGGATAAGGTCATTGGTATTTTAATATATTGGTAGATCTTGCCAAACTGACTTCCTCAAATGTTTCAGCAGTATTTGCACCAACCAATTTGAAATGAGAAAGCTAAAAACGTTTCTGCTTTTTTAGATCACATAAAATTATCAGACTTTAAATCTGTGGAAATCTGAGGATCAAAATCACCTTGTTTTGTATCAACTTGTACATATCTAATTTTTAAAATATTTAATTGACAAAATTTTTATATAATCAAGGTATACAACACGATCATTTGATATATGTACACATTCTATAATACCACAAATTCATTAACACATTCATCACTACTCATGATGTATGTTAGATACCTTGAACTTATTCTTTTGAAGTGAAAGTTTGTATCTTATTTTAAAACAAAACAAATAAACACCCTCCCAAACTCTCCCCCAACATTTGTGGTAACCAATGTTTTACTTCTATGAGTTCAACTTTTTTAGATTTCACTTAAAAGTGAGATCATATAGCATTTGTCTCTCAATCTGGCTTATTTAACTTAGAATTATGTCTACTAGGTTCCAAGTTGTGGCAATTGACAGGATTTCTTTTTTCTTTTCTTTTCTTTTTTTTTTTTTTTTTTTGGAGAGGTTTTCGCTATGGGTTGCGTGTGCTCGCCAGACAGACAGAGAGAGACATAGAGACAGAAAGCAAGAAATCACCCCCCGGGGGGATGGTCACGCCGCAATCCCTTCTCCTCCATTCTCCTCTCAGGATCTTGGGCACGCACGCACATGCGCCCGGCGTGAGTTTTAAGCCACTGGGTCCAGGACGCGAACCGCGGTCGACTACGTGGGAGTCCAGCAACATAGCCATTACGCTAACTGCTGGTTCCCTTTTTTTTTTTTTTTTTTAATAGCTGACTAGGGTTCATATATACAAACATATATCCATATATAAGATTATCAGGAAAGTCATGACATATTTTTCTGTGCAAAAATGCATCATGACTTTCCTAACAACTCTAATATAAATAGATATATTCATAGAGAGATTCCATGTTTTATCTATTATGAATAATGCTGCAATAAACAAGGGAGTGCAGATATGTCTTCAGGACACTGATTTCATTTCTATTGGATGTGTATCCACAAGTGGATTGCTCTATCATCTGGTAGCTCTGTTTTTAATTTTTTTAAGAACTTCCATACTGTTTTCTACAATGGCTGCATGAATTTACATACCCACCAACCATTTATGAGAGTTCCGTTTTAACCCCACCCCTGCCAACACTTGTTAGCTCTTGTCTTTCCATGACAGGCATCTTAACAGTTGTGAGATAATATCTCACTGTAGATTTAATTTGTGTTTCTCTACTCATTGGTGATATTGAGCACCCTTTAATATATCTGTTGGTCATTTGTACGTATTATTTTGAGAAATGTCAATTCATGTCTTTTGTCCATTTCTAAATCAGGTCAGAACAAAATAGAGAGCCTAGAAATAAACCCATGAGGGACCAGCAGTTAGCATAATGGCTATGTCGCTGGACTCCCACGTAGTCGACCGCGGTTCGAGTCCTGGACCCGGTGGCTTAAAAATCACGCCGGGCGCGTGTGCTTGTGTGCCCAAGATCCTGAGAGGAGAATGGAGGAGAAGGGATTGCTGCGTGGCCATCCCCCCTGGGGGGTGATTTCTCGCTTTCTATCCCTCTGTCTCTCTCTGTCTGTCTGGCGAGCGCATGCACCCTATAGTGAAAACCTCTTAAAAAAAAATAAACCCATGAATATCAGGTCAACTAATCATTGACAAAGAGATCAAGAATACACAATGAGACAGTCTGTTCAATAAATGGTGTTGGGGAAATTAGACCTAAATGCAAATCAATAAAATTGGATACTTTTCTTACACCATGCAAAATTTAACTTAACATAATTAAATACTTAAATGCAAGCTTGAAACTGTGAAACTTGGAGCCAGCAAATGGCATGGTGAGTGAGGTACTGTACTTCTACATGTCCGACTGTGGTTCAATTCCTGGATCTGACAGTATGCTTTCTCACTTTCTCACTCTCTTTCTCTCATTGGTGATCACACATGTCCTATAGCAAATTGGAAAAAAAATAATAATAATAAATAAATTAAATAAATAACAAAAAAAAAGAAACTATAAAACTCATAGAAGAAAACAGGGGGTAAGTACTGTGACCATTGGTGCTGGCAATAATTCTTTTTTTCATATGCCATGAAAAGAAAGCACAGGACACAAAAGTAAAAGCAAATAAGTGAGATTACATCAAACCAAAAAGCTTAGGCACAGCAAAGGAAATGAGGAGTGAGCACTAGCAATATATTTATTGGTTATATAGATCTTGTGTGCACAGGACACAAAAGTAAAAGCAAACAAGTGAGATTACATCACTTCACAATTTGTATTGTATTAGCCATTTTACATAAATGTATTGCTCTTTCCTTACTGATTTAAAAACATTTTGAGAATATTGTGATTAATGATCATTTGTTTCTTATATGTTGGAAATATTTTCTTGCTCTTTAATTTCATCTTTTGTTATGCAAACATTGCTATTTATATTATTTTCAGAACGTTGAATATGCTTAATTTCATGAAATTTTTTTATCTCCCCTTCCCTCCCTTCCTCCTGCTAACTTTCATTAGTAATATTTCCTTAAGGAACCTGGCTATCTACAAATGTTATAAAATACTTTTGTATAATAACATCTATAATTTTCTTCTTTCTGTTTAAATACTAAGTTCATCAGAAACCTATTTGATATAGAATACGAATTAGGGCTAATATTTATTGATTTTTTAAAAAATAAATTAAATTAGGGATTTTTTTTCTCAAACACCATGTAATCTACTTTCAGTATAACATTTCCTTATTTATTTGAAATGTATCTAGATCATGAGTTGAATTCATAATATATATTTTTTGTCTTTTTCTAGATTCTCTCTTTGTTTTACCAACTTATCTTTCTTCCTCTACTAATTCTACTTTGTTTCAAGTACAATTTTATAACATATTTTGGCTTTAAATAAAGCTAGTTCTCTTTATTGATCTTTAAAAGTATCCCTTGACACTTCTCATATTTTTCCCTACTTCCAATTAACTTTAGATTAAGCTTGTAGGGATTCTTTTAATTTTAAAATTAAGTAGTTAATTAATTAATTTTCAATTTGGTCATGTGGGAGTCCAGCACCCTTAACCACCATGCCACCTGCTGGCCCATAATTTTGTTATTTTTCATTGGGATCACATCAAAATCATAGAAGAATTTAGAGAGAATGAATAGCTTTATAAAAGTGATAACTTTGAAAAAATATACATTTTGAAATTACAAAAAAGATGAGGAAAGCTACAACCAATGCTCACATTTTCCTCAATTATATGCATTGCTAATTTCTACCTCCTGTCATTGCCATTGAAGCACAGAGCAACATGGATGGTTCAGGATATACTTACATTAAGACTAATAAAAACAAAATCAAGGGGGGCCAGCAGATGTTATAATAGTTACATCATTGGACTCCCACATAGTGGACCACAGTTCAAGTCCCGGACCTGGTGGCTTCAAACCCACTCCAGGTGTGTGTATATATGTGCTCAAAATCCTGAGAGGAGAATGGAGAAGGGGTTGCAGTGTGGCCATCTTCCCTGGGGTGGGGATAATTTCTCACTTTCTGTATTTCTGTCTCTCTGTGTCTCAGGCAAGCGCATGTGTGTTATAGCAAAAAACTCTCTCTTAAAACAAAACAAGAAAGGTAAAAAAAAAAAAAAAAAAAAAACAAGAAATTCAGAAGAACATTTCTGAAAGTATAAGGATGTAAGTTATTGACTCCAGCCAGGGTAACTTCAAGGTGGAGTAAAGTAAAATTGTACAAGGTCTTGGGAACCAGCAGTTAGCGTAATGGCTATGTCGCTGGACTCCCACGTAGTCGACTGCGGTTCGCGTCTCGGACCCGGTGGCTTACAACTCACGCCGGGCGCGTGTGCGTGCGTGCCCAGGATCCCGAGAGGAGAATGGAGGAGAAGGGATTGCGGCGTGACCATCCCCCCTGGGGGGTGATTTCTCGCTTTCTGTCTCTATGTCTCTCTCTGTCTGTCTGGCGAGCGCACGCGCCCTATAGCGAAAAACCTCTCCAAAAAAAAAAAAAAAATTGTACAAGGTCTTCAAAATTATCTATGAATACCTCATGCTTGGCTTTTGAATGAAAATTGAATGTCAGTGATCTTAAGTCTTCTTATTTTGATTCTCCTCAGCGCCCATTTCTCAAAGCTCTTTCTCTCTGTCAAACACAAAGTAAATTTTTTTCTTGTATTAAAAAAGAAAGAAAGAAAGAAATGCTAGAGAGCAGGTGTGCTTTCTGGATAGAGACAAAGAAAGAGAAGAAGAGAAAGCTCCCCAATAGGGTATTGTCATACCATATCTCTTCTCCTCATCTCTTCCTCCTTTCTAGACTTTGGACACACAGGTACATGCCCCTCTGTGTGTTTCTAAAGCTGTTGGGTCTGGAACTCAAACCACACAGTCAGCCATGTGGGACTCAACTCTTAATCACCAGGCCATGAGCCAGCCCTTTTCTTGTATTTTCAAAGTAAACTTAATTTTAAGATCATTTTTAAATCATGTGCAGTTGTAAGAAGACATAGAAAGAGAATGTGCTGTTTTCCCTAGTTTCCACCAGTGATAAAATCTTGCAAAATGATCACACAGTAATACAACCTGTAAGTTGACGTCAATGCAATACACTGAGCTGGTTGAGGTTTCCCCAGTTTTACTTGTACTCTTATGTGTGGTGTAGCTCTTGTCTGTGCATGTAAGTGTGTATTTCCTACTTCCAATTTAAATAAGTACTATATTCAAGCATTTGAGTGTTTTATCCTAATTACCTAATCACAATTTGTTTAACAATTTTGCTGTGGCTGTGATGTACTGCATGGCCCAGCAAAGTTTGTAGCAGAGCTTAAATGTATTTAATAAATATTAATAATATTAATGTATTACAGAAATTAAACCCTAGACTGAATTTGTGACAGGTGAATTCAATTGGATCAAGAAAGATATTTCTATTTGTGAGAAAGGGGTTGTTTCTCATCTACTGACTTTAATTTATTAGTATGCAGTCTAGGTGATTGACTTTTCAAATGAGTTTTTGCTTTCACATTATTCCAGTGAGACATTTATAATTAATGCTACAGGAAAATTACACTGGGGTAATATTTAGTCAATCTTTGTCAATAGGAAACAAAAGCATAAATCTAGCACTAGATGGAAAAAACAGAATACAAGATTGCTTTAGAATAAATAGGGTAAATGTTGATTAATTTACTTACAATTACATTTTTCTTTGATGAAATTCTATTTGGGTGGCATGCCCATCTTTGTTTAAATTCATTGTTTCATCTTGCCATAACTATTATTCATGTATACACTACCATTTGTACTTAAAAATAAAGTCATTGCTTAAAAGGACAAGCTCTAATTTCTCTTTTTTAGTTTGAAACAATTCCAAGGGTTTTACTTCTCCTAATTACGTTTTGTTCCTCATTATAGGAAAGGATCTTCAGTCTCAAAAATATACAAATTGAATTCAGAGAGGATCTTCTTAAAGACCAAACAGAAATGGGAAAGATGAGAACGTCACAGCTAGAAGAAAACATGCTCTTCCTTCTTTCCTGTACCTTTTATTGTTTGGAATTGTTGGTATCGTTATTATTATCATTATCTGGTGTGGTTATCAATCTGGTTTTTATGTTTATTTTTATTTCATGAGAGATAGACAAGTAGAGAGAGAAAGGCACCCTGGACAGGGTCTTAACATGCTGCAATATCCTCCTCTCTACTCTTCTCCACCCTGCTCCAGCCCTCTAGCCAGCCAGGACCATGGCTGTATGTGCACACAGATGCTGGGCATATTTTAGGTCAACTCAGGATACAAACCCTGGTCTTCTGTATGGTATCAGCACTGTGGAATGGTGTACTACCATCTGCACTATTGTGGCTTGAGCTTCAATTTATTTTTACTTGAGTTGTTTTTTCTCAGAGTACTGGGCTATATGATTTGCTTGAAGGGCCAGCCAGTGTTGTGGTGGTTGAGATGGCTGGATCCCACATGGCTGACTTTGCAGTTCGAGTACTGGACACAGTGGCTTGAAAACATGTGAGGTGTGCACATACAAGTGTGCCGAAATTCTGAAAGGAGGGATATATTTATATATATCTATATATAGATATATATAGATATAGATATACATACACATACACACATACATTTTATGTCCCCTTCCATCCCTCTCTGTGAGTGTACATGCCCTCTAACAAAAATTTTTTTTAAAAAGGAAAAAAAAAGAAATGCTTGGAAAATGTAAATAATTGCATGTTCTCGGCATAAAGTATTCTGATATTTATAATAGCAGCTATTTGACTGATGAAATAGGTCAACGAAAACTAGCAGTTGCTGAGTTAACATAGTTATGAAACTAAAGACAAAACAGAGGAGCCCAGACTACCTATGGTTCAGAATGTCATCTCTGGACTTTTTCTAAGCTCTAAGAATTCATCATTTTTTGCTATTGTTAAAATTGGAAGATAAACAGTAGAGAAATAATCACCACTGTCTTCATCATTCTTTTTTTTTTTTTTTTGTATGTCACTAAGTCTGATGTAAAGCAAAGTAAGGTTTAGGAGGGTGACATAAATATCATTAACATTTTCTTAAATATAGCTCCTAAACATGTCTAAGTCAAATATTCTATTTGATGCCACTGTAGACTTTTTGTTGATTGCTATTAAATTAGTAGAAGAACACTTAAAGTTTGTTACTATTTATTTCCACATCTGCAAATGAGATCATGATAATAATAAATACTTCATACAAGCTGTAAATATGAAGGTGATTTTACTAGGTGGAGAAAAGACATAGAGGAAAGAATTTCGAGGAGTGAGAACATTATTAGCAGATGCACATAAGGATAAATACACCATATTTACTGTGGTCTAACATGTAGCCAAAAAAAAAAAAATACATGTAGCCAGAACAATGAGTATATTACTATAAAGGTATCAGGATAAACTATTTTATGTTAGATAATGAAGGGCTTTGGATGCTATGAAAAAATATGGAAAATATTAACATGTTCAAGGGCATTTTGAAGATTTCCTCCTCTTATTTAGTACTTCTTGTGCCTTTGATTATTTTTCTCTTCCTGTATTATGTAATGCAGTCTTGTGCTCAATTTTATTGCTTTCTATTGAAGTCCCTAATGCTTCTTATGCAATGAACATTTTAGACCTGTATCTTTAGAGTTCTTTTTACTTGTTTGTTCTTAGTTTTTGCTATGGGGTTTATGTGCTCACCAAAGAAAAGAGAGACAGAAAAATAGAGTGAGAAATCACCACCCAGGGGTATGGCCATATTGCAACCCCTTCTCCTCCATTCTCCTTTCAGGATATATATATATATATATATTATATATATATATATAATATATATATATATATTTTTTTTTTACTAGGTGGAGAAAAGACATATATATATATATATATATATATATATATTTCAGGATATATATATATATATATATATATCCGTGTGTGTGTGTGTGTGCATGTATATACACATATGTATATATACATATGTGTGTGTGTGTTTGTTTGTTTTTTTTTTTTTTGGAGAGGTTTTTGCTATAGGGCGCGTGCGCTCGCCAGACAGACAGAGAGAGACAGAGAGATAGAAAGCAGGAAATCACCCCCCAGGGGGGATGGCCACGCCGCAATCCCTTCTCCTCCATTCTCCTCTCGGGATCTTGGGCACGCACGCACACGCGCCCGGCGTGAGTTTAAGCCGCCGGGTCCGGGACTCGAACCACGGTCGACTACGTGGGAGTCCAGCGACATAGCCATTACACTAACTGCTGGTCCCTGTGTGTGTTTGTTTTTTTAAGAGAGAGATTTTTACTATAGGGCATGTGTGCTCACTGGAGAGACAGAGAGAGACAGAGAAAGAGAAAGCAAAAAATCACCCCCTTGGTGAGGATGGCCACACCACAATCTCTTCTCCTCCATTCTCCTCTCAGGATTTTGGGAATGCACGAATATACACCTAGCATGAGTTTCAAGCCTCTGGGTCCAGGACTCAAACCACAGTTGGTCATGTGGGAGTCCAGTGATATAACCATTATGCCATCTGCTGGTTCCTCCTTTCAGGATATTTTGGGCACACAGATGTGCCCAGCAAGTTTTTCAGGCCATCAGATCCAGGACTCGAACCACTGAGTTGGCCATGTGGGATCCATTTGCTTTATCTGCCTCTAGAATTTTTATATTAAAAATTTTCACCAAGACGAATGTAGTTCCTTGTGAAACTCAAGTTGGGAAATCTATGACTAAGTGTGACACTTAAGTGAGCCAATGTTGGGAATCAGAAGGACTCTCACTTAATTCATGTGTAGGTAAAATTCAGGGTTTGGAGTCTAGAAGCACTTCAATATCCTATCTCTGAGTACTGAATTTCCAGAGGAGGTTTCACCTCTTTTCTAATGCCATGTCTACTTTGGTTGATCAAGCTGCTGGAAACAATTACCTGCCAGTAAGAAATAATAGGAATATAGCAGACATCAAAACATGAATAAGTTAAGGGCTATAATAATAGAAATACACTTAATTCTATACAAATCTTTCAGTAGGAGAGGCAGCAGGAAAAATGGAAACGTCTTATTCAACTGGCCTATAAAAATGTCTAGCATTTCTCATAGCATAAGCCATCTGTTGTTCCAAGTAAATGTTGAGTGCTGCAGAGTGAAAATCTACCGTCCCACCTACCCACATACACAGAGAAGAGCAAAAATAATCATGGATAATAAGGGTGAAGGGAAGCTAAGCTGGTACATTCCAGGTCACTTGAAATATTAACGTTTGAGGTTGTGGGACTCGAGCAAGAGATAAGACTTTTAGAATAAAGATAGAAACTTCAGGGCTGGGTTATGGCACAGAGGTGAAATGCAATGCTCTGCAAGGCAACTCCACATGGGAAGGTTCCAGGTTCACGTCCACAGACCTTCCTGAGTGTAATAGGTGCACATGTGCCCATCATCGGGGCTGGAGGCAGATCGTGGCTTCAAGACACTACTTGGGGTGGTGTCTGTCTGTCTGTCTCTTTTTCATCTTCTCATGAAATAAATAAGACATTTTTAAAGAGAGATTTTTGCTATAGTGTGCATGTGCTTGCCAGTGGGACAGAGACACAGAGAGACAGAAAGTGAGAAATGACTCCCCCCCCCAAGGGGGTTGGCCATATCACAATCCCTTTTTCTCCATTCTCCTATTAGGATTTTGGGTGTGGAAGCACATGTGCCCAGCATGACTTTTCAGCCACCGGGTCTGGGACTTGAACCACGGTCGACTACATGGGAGTCCAGTGATGTAACCATTACACCATCTGCTGGTCCCGAATAAGTACAACTTTAAAAAAAATAAAAATAGAAACTTTAGATAACATATCAAAGATCTCATTGTATGCCCAGCTCATCTTCCATTCTCACAGGAATGCCTGAAATAAAACTCTTTGCCTTTTTCCATGAGCAGAGCATTGAACTGTGCTTCAAGTAATCAGGTGACGTAAAGGACAGGGCAGGTTCTTCATACTCCTAAGCCCACATAATCAAGTAAGTAGAAGTGCTCCATTCTGCAATAAATGCTCATTAAACATCCACCCCGCCAGTCTACCTTTCCTGGTGTCAGTGACACAGTTGCAATTCCCCTCACGGAACTTATATTTTAATGGACGAGGAGACTGATAATTTAATTAACAAATGAGCATAAGTGTTTAAAATATAATTAATCATGTTCGGTAGTTATGACTGCTATGAAGTAATGTCAGTCAACCTGATATAATAGTTATTAATAGATATTACTCGTAAATTAAAGTGAGTCTTTATCAGAAAATCACTTGCAGGATTTTAGGTCAGGCAAAAACACACCTGATATAAGCTCCCAATTTGTTTAACAAGGTAGCTACTTAGACTGAAAGATGTAACCGTAGCATAATTTTCTTCTCTCATTTCCTACACAATCATCTGGAACACTTTCTGAACAAGTATTGGGCCCTTGGAAGAGTCATGACAAATTTTTCTGTTTTTCTATGCAAAAATGTATCATGACTTTTCTGACTACCCAATAGTTCTTGTTAGAGTTGAGAGAGGGCCTAATTATCTTAAGGTGCCTTTTAAGTTTTTTTGAAAGCTTTTTGTCATAGGGTACATGCACTTGCTATAGAGAAACAGAGAGAAGGAAAGTGAGAAATCCTCCCCACCCCTGGGGGGATGGCCATGCTTCAATCCCTTCTCCATTCTCCTTGGAATTTTGGGCACACATGAACTTGGTGTTGGTCTGGGACTCTGACTGCCATGGACCATGTGGAAATCTAGCACCTTAACCACTATGCCACCTGCTGGTCCACACATTAATTTTTTTTTTTTTTTTTTGGAGAGGTTTTTTGCTATAGGGCGCGTGCGCTCGCCAGACAGACAGAGAGAGACATAGAGACAGAAAGCGAGAAATCACCCCCCAGGGGGGATGGTCACGCCGCAATCCCTTCTCCTCCATTCTCCTCTCGGGATCTTGGGCACGCACGCACACGTGCCCGGCGTGAGTTGTAAGCCACCGGGTCCGAGACGCGAACCGTGGTCGACTACGTGGGAGTCCAGCGACATAGCCATTACGCTAACTGCTGGTTCCCGCACATTAATTTTTTATATAAAGAATTTCCTCATTATTTTGACTGAACTCACAGTGAAAAATCTAAGTGTTCTGTCTAGGAGAATGATGATAAATTTTAGGCTTTCTGGGTTTCTTGACCAAATTCAGAGTCAGCAGGGCTGCTGAATCAGTGAAGTGTCCCTGAAAAATCCTTCTGGCTTCAGAGCTTCTGTATTTTGTAAAGTCCATTTCCCCACAGTGAACCCTCGAACTCTGAATTGGTCTACTTAATCTATTTGACTAGGGTACTCTTTAGCTAGAAGCTCACGACCATGAGCTATTTCTCACGTAGCCTACTCCTGACCCCTTTTATTTTACCCTCAGTAAGGATCTTGTGTAACTTTTCTACATCTCTTACCACATCTACTGGATTACCTATTTTTGTTCATGGGTAATGCTATTTTAGCTAGGGCCAGATTTTGCAACAAAGGGATAAGGAATTGAGGCCTGGATACCACAGAAGGTCAGCCTAGAACACAAGATACACATTCATTAGACACCAGCATTTCCTGCTGGACCTTTCTCTCTTCCTCCCTTTCTTAATTTCTTCATCTGTTGTGCTGTCGGAAAAGTCATGATGTATTATTTTCTGCTTTCTATGCAAAAAGGTGTCATGCCTTTTCCGACAACCCAATACTTCATTACATAAATATTTATGGAATGTCTGCGAACACCATACATGGGGCTAGAACTGGAACGATCATTTATTTCCTTGTGAAAGTCATACTCAGATGGCAAAATAATTTCATTTAGCTAAGCCCAAGGGGTAAACATTCATTGTAAATAATTATACAAAATACCAGGAAACAAACACTCAAAATGATGAGCATTTACTCTCTACATAGAAATGGTGAAATAGCAAACTTCAGTAGTCACAGAAAAACCTAAGACTAAACATATTACAGCATGCAGCAGCAATTTTAAACAAGTTTTCTGCCTGATTGATGGTGTGGCCTGTTTCTCAGCTATGGATGATATGGCCCAATTAAAAAATAATATACTTTATATCAATGATAACAAATTGTCAAGACTTCACCGAGAATTGCTTTATCAGCAAGTAATGTAGAGTGATAAATCATCATTACCCGTAACCCAATAGCACTCAAGAATACTAGTAAGCTTCCTGAGAGCTCTGTGAACATTTTCTCCTTTATAATTAACCCTCATTAAAAGGTTGTAGTTTTTTCAGAATGATCAGCAATGCCACAAACGCAGCTGAGAACAGCTGCGACACAGGTGTTTGATGTTCAGTTTGTTGGGAGTAGTTCATTACTCAGTCTTTGTTTTTTACTCATTCTGTTGCATTAGCTGGAGAAATGTGCTTATATTTATTATTTCTAAGTTATTAGAGGAACTATAAAATAGGCAGACAGTTTTTTCCACTGGAATAATAAAAACCTGTTCTAATGTTTTAAGAAATAATGTTTTATATTAACATTTAAAACACCTCCATTAGGATACACTAAAGGGGATTAATAGCTGCCTTGACGGGACTCCCACTGGTCAAATTGGGACAATTTGAACATCAGAAAAAGAATAATAATGGTAATATTTAATATTATATTAAATACTATATTTAAAAAATCCCTCAGTCCATATAATAGTCAAAACAAAAAGAAATAAAGGAAAGCTCTTTATTGCAGGAAAATGCTACCTAAAAATTGAGACCTAACGATAAAATTAGAAAATCACCAATGATCTTTGTAAATACTAATGCGATTGTTGATTTAGGCATGAATCCTCAACAGATGCTAAAATTCTTAGGTGGAGTGTTGCAGAATAAGATATTAATATGTTCTCATAGTATAAAGTTATAAGTTGCTTATTAACTACAATGGAGGAAATTTCCTCTATAGTGAAGAAAGCTAGAAATTCTCCTCCCCCTGTCTTAAGAGGTTTCTGCCATAGGGTACATGCTCTTGCCAGAGAGAGATAGAGACAGAGACAGTGAGAGGGAAAGTGAGAAATCATTCCCTAGGGGGGAGATGGTCACACCATGATCCCTTCTCTTCCATTCTCCTCCCAGGATCTTGGGCACACATGCACATGCCCCCAGAGTGAGTTTCAAGCCACCAGGTCTGGAGCTTAAAGCACGGTTGGCCAAATGGGAGTCCGGCGATATTACCACTGCATCATCTGCTGGCCCTAAAAACCCCATCTTAATCCAGTCTTGAAACTTAGCTTAAGCATAATGACTGACTTTATGAGCTTTCCAATACACTATAATAAAGGCACTATATTAAATTGTTAGAGTTCTTATAAAATAATATCCATCAAGAGGACACATTTAGATAACTAGAATGTGGACCATTCTATAAAACAACTGACCTGGACTCTCGAAAAATAACATTATTACCAAAACTAAGAGTGGCGGGAGTTTTTGAGATTAAAGGAATTTAAAGAGACATGCCAACTAAATGATGTATGTAATCCTTCATTGAATCCTGAGACAAACATCTGTAAAACATGAGTTGGGAAAATTTAAAAATGGACTCTATACTGACTATAACTGTATTAAATTCTTGGATGTGAATAGTAGTATGGGAATTACATAAAGATATGTTTATTATTAGGAGATTCAAGGTGAAATGTTTATGGTGTAGTGTCATCATACTTACAATTTAAAGTTTAGCAAAAATAATGATGTAGATATAGGTATAGATAGAGCAAATATTTTTAAAAAGTCATCTCTCTCTCTCTCTCTCTCTCTCTCTCTCTCTCTTTTTAATTGCCAGAGGGAGCATGTGCTCTCCAGAGAGAAACGAGAGAAAGTAAGTAATGCCCCACACACTGTGGGGCATGTTTGTGCCACAATCCCTTCTCCTCCATTTCTCCATGCCATCAAGATTTTAGGCACACATCCACCTGCAACTGGCATGTACTTTAAGCTGCTGGGACCAGCATTTGAACTGTGGTCGTCCATGTGGGATCTGGCTCCCTACACACAGTGCTTGACCTTACACTATGGAGCCAGTCTTCCTTTAACTTCTTTTTTTTTTTTTTTTTCTTAAGAAAGAATTTTGCTATAGGGCACATGCACACACTAGAGAGACAGTAAGAGACACAGAGACAGAAATATAGAAATCACCCCCCCCCCCCAGGGGAGATGGTCTCACCCCATAATCCCTTATCCATTCTCCTCTCAAGATGTAGGGCACACACACAAGCCCAGCATGAATTTCAAGGTGCCAGGTCCGGGACTTGAACCACAAGTGGTTATGTGGGATTCCAGCAATGTAACCATTATGCTGTTGGCTGGCCACTCTCCCTTAATTTCTTAAATGACTTGTTTTTAATATGAAAATATTAAAGTTTCTTCTTTGTGCTGTAAACTTCTATAAAGATTTTCAAGTGCACACTGTCATGTAGGCACTATTACAGTATCATATGAAATAGTTTAATCTCCATAAAATATCCTTGTGTTTTACCGTCTCAGTCCTCCTCTCTTCCCAAAGCAAATACTGATCTGTTTACCATTTAGTGAATTTTCTGCTTTTTAAAGTTTTTTTGTGGGTTTGTGATTTTTTATTAATTTTTAAATTATTATTCATATATTAAATAACTATACATTGTTTAGATTGTGAAGAGACTTTACCCAGCATGATATACACCTCAGTCCAGCCCAGGTGAGACTGGGGTGTATATCACACATTCTTGTCAACAGATAAACCACTTTATCTGTGTCCCACAAATGTCATACCTTTCCATTTTTCCTTTATCTGCCTTTTGTAGCTACAACATTCACTGAAATTGCTGACAGTCTCCCAAATTATGAGGAAAAAAACCATAGCCCAGTACTAGGTTAAATTAGAGAAGCAGGAAGTGGATTACATATTACTAGCCATTTTCTTTCTATATTCTTTTCTGCTTGTATTAATAGTCATCTCCATCTTGAACTTCTTCTCCAGAGCTTAGACGGTGTGGTCTCTTCTTTGTACCTGTCTAAACAATACACTTAGATTTTTTTCATATTCTCTTATGTAAATTTAGTAATACTATCCTACTTTTCATCCCCTTTCTAAGATTTCCACTTCATACTTTCTGTCCAAACCAGATATTTCCTCTTTCCTTCAAAATTTTATATTAACTATTTTTGTGGCTATTATAAAAAAAGACAAAAAGCAGAGCCAGCAAGTGGCATAGTGGTTAAGGCACTGGACTCCCCATGGCAGACTGTGGTTTGAGTCTTGGACCTGGCACCTTGAAACTCTCACCAGGTATGTGCCCAAAATCCAGAGGAAAATGGAGGAGAAGGGACTGTGGTGCAGCCATCCCCCTGTGGAGTAATTTCTCACTTTCTGTCTATCTCTCTCTGTTTCTCTGGTGAGTGTGTGCCCTATAGCAAAAATCTCTCTTTCATAAAAAGGAAGACAAAAGGTAAAATATGTTGAGTGGAATGTGGAGAAAAGGGAATGCTTGTACACTGTTGGTGGGAGTGTAAAGTGGTATGGCCATTATGAGGACAGTATGAAGGCTATCTAAAAATTCAACATAGAACTACCATATGATCCAACAATTCCACTTCTGGATCTCTCTCTCTCTCTCTCTCTCTATATATATATATATATATATATATATATATACACACACATACACATACATAAATATATATATTTACACATACATAAATACATACCTGAAGGGACTGAAATCAGTGTCTTTAAGAAATATCTGCACTCTTACAACAGCTAAGATATGGGGGCGTGTAAACGCTCATCAATGGACAAATGGACAAAGCAAAGCACAGTGGTGGTTGCTGGGGGCTGAGAAGTGGGGAGATGGGGAGATGTCTGTGAGAGGACAAAAGTGTTCATTTATAAGATGAATAAGTTCTAGATATCTAATGTACAGCGTAACTATAGTTAATAATGCTGTTTTGTGTACTTGAAACTTGTTATGAGAAGAGATCTTAAGTATTTTCACCACAGTCAAACAATCAAAAAATAAAACCATGGGAAATGACTGATATGTTAATTAGGTTGACTGTGGGAATTATTATATAAGCGTATTTCAAAAAGTTAATGGAAAATGGAATTAAAGTATGAATTTATTCTAGTGCAAAAATTTTGACATCCATCAGTAGTTCTTTTTTTTTTTTTTGGAGAGATTTTTGCTACAGGGCACGTGTGCTCGCCAGACAGAGAGAGATATAGAGAGAGAAAGCGAGAAATCACCCCCCTGGGGGGATGGCCACGCCGCAATCCCTTCTCCTCCATTCTCCTCTCGGGATCTTGGGCATGCATGCACATGCATCCGGCATGAGTTTTAAGCCACCGGGTCCGGGACGTGAACTGCGGTTGACTACGTGGGAGTCCAGCGACACGGCCATTACGCTAACTGCTGGTTCCCCATCTGTAGTTTTTTTAATAATATGCATTTTCTATGGGCTTTTTGAAGGCTTCCTCATACAAGGTATAATTATCTCAAAACATCATATTTTACTACTTAACTATATACAATCTTCTAAATTTGTCAAACAAACATACCATTAAATTGAAAAATTAAAAATAAATACATACATCAAATTGTACAACTTGAAAGTTCAAAGTCTAAAAACTGAATTTTTTTTTCTGTTGTAGAGGTTTTCGCTATAGGGTGCGTGCGCTCGCCAGACAGAGAGAGACATAGAGACAGAAAGCGAGAAAGCGGGAAATCACCCCCCTGGGGGGATGGTCAGGCCGCAATCCCTTCTCCTCCATTCTCTTCTCGGAATCCTGGGCATGCACGCATACGTGCCTGGCGTGAATTTTAAGCCATTGTGTCTGGAACGCGAACTGCGGTCGACTACGTGGGAGTCCAGTGACATAGTCATTACGCTAACTGCTGGTTCCCTAAAAACTGAAATTTCAAAAAAGAAAACTTCCCCCAACTCCACTCTGTTTTCCAAAGGATATTTTTATTTCTTGTTTTTATTATTTTATTATATTGTCTGCACTTAGAGTGTACATATGCACACATGTTATATATGTTTTAGATTAAATTTGGGTTATATTATACACATTGTTTTACCATTTCCACTTTTTATTTTAAAGAATTATTTTATTCAACTTTATCCATTTATTTATTTTAATTTGACCAGAGAGGGACAGAGTGAGAGAGAGAGAGAGACATAAAGTGTGAAAGCAAGTTGCCAGGTCTGGGACTTGAACCGCAGTCAGCCATGTGGGAGTTCAGTGCCCTTAACCACTATGCCACCTGCCAGCCCCTATTTCCATTTTTTATGAAAGGTTTTTGCTATAGGGCACATGTTCTCACCAGAGAGATAGAGAGAGACGGAGAGACAGAAAGTGAGAAATCGCCCCTCAGGGGTGATGGCCATTCTGCAATCCCTTCTCCTCCATTCTCCTCTCAGCATTTTGGGCATGCATGCACAGGTGTCCAGTGTGAGTTTAAAGCTGCTGGGTCTGGGACTCAAACCACACTCGACTACATGGGAGTCCAGTGATGTAAACATTATGCCATCTGCTGGTCCTGTCATTTTCATTTCTGTACTCAAAGATGTGTTATAGATCTTTCCATTTTAGTGCAGACATAAATACTTAATTCTTCAGACTCATTATATAGTGGTTGATCAAATGCATATGCTATGATTTATGTACTATTAATTGGCATTTAGTTTGTTTCTTGTGATTTGTTAAGAAATCCTGTTTCTTTAGAACTTGTACAAACCTTTCTGGGACCAGCAAGTAGCATGGTGGCTAAGGCATTGGACACTCCTGCATGGCTGACAGCAGTTCAAGTCCCGGGCCTGGTGGCTTGCTTTGTCTCTCACTCTCGCGCTCTCTCTCTGGTCAAATTAAAATAAATGAATGAATAAATAAAATTATATAAATATTTCTTTAAGAAAACAAAAAACTTGCATAAACCTTTCCATAGAATGTTTCTGCCAATCAAAAATCAACACTGGGTCATCGGAAAAGTTGCGATGCGTTTTTACATAGCAAAACAAAGAAAAACATGTCATGACTTCTCAGACAACCCAATATATATGCTTATTAAAAACTCCATATAGGGACCAGCAGTTAGTGTAATGGCTATGTCGCTGGACTCCCACATAGTTGACCATGGTTCAAGTCCCAGACCCAGTGGCTTAAATTCACGCCGGGTGCGTGTGCGTGTGTGCCCAAGACACCAAGAGGAGAATGGAGGAGAAGATATTGTGGTGTGTCCATCCTCCCTGGGGGGGTAATTTCTTGCTTTCTGTCTCTCTGTCTCTCTCTGTCTTTCTGGCGAGTGCACGCATCCTATAGCAAAAACCTCTCCAAAAAAAAAAAAACCCTCTCCTAAATAATAAATAGATAAATAAGTAAGTAAGTAAATAAATAAATAGATCAAAATTCTGTATATATTTCCAAATTGCCCTGCAAGGAGATCATATCAATTTACCAGTCTATGTAACAGTGGATGAAAGAACCTGTTCCTGACTGTGGCATGCATAAACATATTTTCCTATGCAGTTAAATATTTTCCATCCATGTTCCTTCCTTCTTTTTTTCTCTGCTTTAGAATCACCCTTAACACATTTGCTTGGCTTTTCTTTTTTTTTTTTCAGAATATTTTGTAAATTCTCAAATAATTGAGATAACATGTTACAGATTATTTGAGAAAAAACACATTCTACACTACTGTATTCAAGATATTGCTTTTTTGGGACCAGCAGTTAGCATAATGGCTATGTCACTGGACTCCCATGTAGTCGACCGCGGTTTGCGTCCCGGACCTGGTGGCTTAAAACTCATGCCAGGTGCGTGTGCGTGCGTGCCCAAGATCCCAAGAGGAGAATGGAGGAGAAGGGATTGCGGTGTGGCCATACCCCTGGGGGATGATTTCTTGCTTTCTGTCTCTCTGTCTCTCTCTGTCTGGTGAGCACACGCACCCTATACTAAAAGCAAACAAACAAACAAACAAACAAAACTCTAAAAAAAAAAGATATGGCTTTTTTGTTCATTCATGTTTTGTGTCAAGTTCCTTTTCAGAGTTTTGAGAATGAAGTCTGTCTCTTTAGGGCTTATGAGGGAAATTATAGGCACAGCAATGGCCCTGTCAAAATATATACATCCTAATTTTGGGAATTGTGAATTTGTCACAGTAAAAGGAGAAGGAAGGTTGTAGGTTGAATTAGGATTAAACATCTGACTCTAAATTTTGGATACTATTCTGGATCACCCAGACTGGCTCAATGTAATCACAGAAGTCTTTACAAGTGAAAGAGGAAGGCTGAGGAGACGGTCAGGGGAAGGTGTGATTATGAGGAAAGGCACACAGACAGAGAGATGCAGTGTTGCTGGCTTTGAAGATGGAAGAAAATTTCACCAACCTCGGAATATAGGTAACCTCTAGAAGTCGGACAAAACCTGGGACTTGTTCTCTCCAACTTCCTCCAGAAAGGAATGCAGTCTTGCTGACAACACGATTGTAGCCCGATGAGACCCATGGACTTTTGATCTACAGAACTGTAAGAAAATAAAATGTGTGCTGTTTTAAGCCACTATTTTGTCATACTTTATTACAGCAGAAATCAAAACCAAT
Source organism: Tupaia tana (assembly GCA_026018925.1). Classification (NCBI taxonomy): domain Eukaryota; kingdom Metazoa; phylum Chordata; class Mammalia; order Scandentia; family Tupaiidae; genus Tupaia; species Tupaia tana. The sequence continues at coordinate 147,080,425 of JAKSZU010000009.1, read as the reverse complement.
GCTGGCAATGTAATACATAGCTAAGTTAGGTGTGTAGAGAAAAAACACAGTACTAGGTTCAGATGCTGAAAAAAATGTGACAAAGCAAAATTAAAATGTAAAATTAGATTAGTATATTTATTATGATCAGCATTATTAATAAATAACGTAGATAGTTGTTGCATTTATTACTTTGCACTTGTCTCCAGGGTAAGTGTATGGTGTAAGAAGACAATTTGGAGCCAGCAGGTGGTGTAATAATTATGTTGCTGGACTCCCACATAGTTTACCACAATTCAAGTCCTGGACCTGGTGTCTTAAAACTCATGGTGGACGCTGTGCGTGCATGCCCAAAATTCCACGAGGAGAATGGAGGAGAATAGGTTGCGGTGTGGCCATCCCCCTGGGGGGTGATTTCTCACTTACTGTCTCTTGGTCTCTCTTTGTCTCTCCAACAAGCACACATGCCCTATAGCAAAAATCTCTCTTTCAAAAAAAAAAAAAAAAAAAAAAAGGCAATTTGTCTTTCTTGGAGCTAGTTGGTGGAATGGTGGTTAAAGTGTTGGATTCTCACATGGTCAACCATGATTTGAGCCCCAGACACAGAGCCACGAAAATCACAAAGGGACTGTGGTGTGGCCATCTCCCATAAGGGATGAGTTCTTACCTTCTCTCTCTCTGTCTTTCTCAGGCAAGTGTATGGACCCTCTGGCAAAAACTTTTAAAAAAAAGGTATCTTTCTTTGCAGAATTAAAAAAAAATTTAAAAACTTAAACATATAAAATACAGAAATAATAAAAATAGCTGGCAGAAGTTACATTTTCTATAAGAAAAATAAGAAACATGAAGCTGTGAGGGTTCAATTTTTTTCTCTACCTTTTCTGAAAGCTCTCTTGACTCTTACTATGGACCTCAGACCCTCAGTTACTTCATTTTACTTGGTGTTCTCACTGTTTTCTCTATTGGTCTAAAGCCCTTGATCAACCATTATGACAATTTCATTGCCTGCACTGAAATCCTTGCTCATTCTTGGTTTTCAGAGCTGCCTGAATGTGGAGGTAGTTGAGCTAATAAGGACTCCAAGAATGTAGTCAATTTATATATTTAAGAAAGCATCGGTTACAAATAACTAAAATGGTGATTCATCTTGGGTGCAGTATAAGGCCAATTATTTTCTTACTAATATTTTAGAGATGTTCTATAACTTTTTTTTGTTAAAAAACTATGGCTGGCTACGTGGTACAGTGATAACAGGCTGTTCAAGAAAGCCAGATCCCACATGGTGACCTCTGTTCGAAGTCCTGCCTGGCTAGCCTGAAATGTACCCAACATACATGAGAGTGCCCAGGGGCTGATAGGCTGGAGAACTGGAGGAAGGGGATCATGGCAGGACCAGATCCTGCGAAAGGTACTCCTCTCTTTCCCTCTCTATCTCTCATACACACAGATACACATGAACACACATATATGTGCATGCACGTGCTCTATCATGAATAAAGAAAAAATTTAAAACACACATGAAAGATAATCTTTATAATGATATCGTAAAATAAAATATAGAAAGGTGATCTTGTTGGGATACATCACAGTATAGGCACACAAGACCAAAATTAAAAGATGAAATATTGAATTCATGTTCATTTGTCTAATATTATGCAGTTCACTGTTTTGTTTTGAGAGGTTTTTGCTTAAGGGTGCGTGCACTCACCAGAGAGACAGAGAGACAGAATGTGAGAAATCACCCCCAGGGGGGATGGCCACACCACAATCCCTTTTCCTTCATTCTCCTCTTGGGATCTTGGGCATGCATGCACACACGTCCGGTGTGAGTTTAAGCCACCGGGTCCGGGACTCAAATCGCTGTCGACTACATGAGAGTCCAGTGACATAGCCATTATACCAAGTACAGGTGCTACAGTTCACTCTTATGAAAAAGTTAAAAAACTGTAAGGGCTATGTTGCTAGACTCCCATGGAGTCAACCGCAGTTCATGTCCTGGACCCAGTGACTTAAAACTCACACTGGGCGCGTGTGCATGCATGCCCAAGATCCTGAGAAGAGAATGGAGAAGAAGGGATTGTGGCGTGGCCATCCCCCCGGAGGGGTGATTTCTCACTTTCTGTCTCTCTGTCTCTCTCTGTCGGACGAGCGCACAAGCCTTATGGCAAAAACCTCTCCAAAAAAAAAAAAAAAAAGGTAAAATCTGAGGCTAAAGTGTAAAAAATCATTGAGACATGAAAATATTACTTTCTTCTTTTTATTAAGTTTGCTATAGAATATGTGCACTCCCAGGCAGAAGGACAGGGAGGGGAGGAGAGAGGGAAAGAGAGAGATAGAGGCCCAAAAAGCACGCACCCCATGGGGTATGATCCAGCTACAATCCTTTCTCTTCCATTTCTTCCTTCTTTAGGGATTTGGGGCGCACACACACACACACATACACTTATGCCCTGTATGTGTTTCAGGCCACCAGGTATGGGACTCAAACTGCACAGCTGGCCATGCGGGACCTAGCTGCCTTAATTATCTGGCCTGGGCTAACCTGAAAACAGCACTTTTATCTAAATTCAAAAATAAGGTTTTATTGGGAACCAGCAGTTAGCGTAATGGCTATGTCGTTGGACTCCCACGTAGTCGACCGTGGTTCGCATCCCAGACCCGGTGGCTTAAACTCACGCCGGGCGCGTGTGCAAGTGTGCCCAAGATCCCGAGAGGAGAATGGAGGAGAAGGGATTGCAGCATGGCCATCCCCCGTGGGGGTGATTTCTCGCTTTCTGTCTCTCTGTCTCTCTCTGCCTGTCTGGCGAGCGCACACGCCCTATAGCGGGGGGAAAAAAAAAAAAAAAACCTCTCCAAAAAAATAAGTTTTTGTTATGTAGAGGTGTTAGTTAAGATTCTAATATATTCACATTTTATTAATAATAATTCAGGGGGCAGAAGCTGGTGTGGTGGCTAAGGCACTGCATTCCCACATAGTCAACCATGGTTCGAGTTCTGAAGCTGGCAGCTTGAAATTTACACTGGGAGTGTGTATGTGGATGCCCAAAAATCCTGAGAGGAGAATGGAGAAGGAATTGCAGTATGGCCATGCCCCCGGGGGGCGATTTGTCATTTTCTCTCTCTCTGTCTCTCTCCAGAGAGTGCATGCACCTTACAGCAAAAACCTAGAAATAATAATAACAACAACAATAATAATAATAATTCAGAAATTGTTACTTGGTATCTTTACTACTTTGCTATTACTGAGTAGGACATTGGGAATAAACTCCAATATTGAGGCATTATGATACACAATGAAATATATACACTACAATTAGAACTCATTTAGAATTAGCAGAATTTTTTAATTAATTTTTTTGTAGGTTTTTGCCATAGGACTCATGTACTCACTGGAGAGAGACAGAAAGAGAAAAGTGAGAAATCAGCCCTGGGGGTCTGGCCGTGCTACAATCCCTTTTTCTACATTTTTCTCTTGGGAGTTTGGGCACACATGCACACATGCCCAGTGTGAACTTCAAGGCACCAGGTCCATGATTTGAACTGCAGTCAGCCCTGAGGGAGTCCAGCTCCTTGACCACCATGCCGGCCCTGATTAACAGGATTTAAAAAGTGTGTTCTCTGTGTTTCTGACATTATCATCTTGCTCTCTCTTTCCGTTGAAATTGCATGTATAAAATATGCTCAGGATATGTTTACTCAAAATACATCAGTTGTTTGATTACAAGTGTGTATGTTTACTTTAGATTTAAGTTTAATTATATTTAAATTTAGATATTCAGAACTGTGCTCTAAATGGAATAAAAGATAGAAATTTTATTTAAGCCACAAGGTCTAGATTATGATCGTGACCTCTAGGTGAAGTGGTAATAGATTGAATTTTCACTTTTAATTACATGCTGCTCTTTGATCTGCTCCTTTTTTTTTTCTGATCCAGTTAATTTTTTAAATTGGAATTTTGAAATAATGGAATTATGATCATATGATGATTTTTTCCATTCTCATAAGGACTTACTAATTTTAATATATTATAAAATTTGGTTTTATAAAATATAAGCATCCTTTTTTTGAGAGGGAGAGTTTTGCTATATAGGGTACATGTGCTTGTTAGAGAGGCAGAGAGACAAAATGCAAGAAATCAACCCTCCCGGGGGGATGGCCATGCCACAATCCCTTCTCCTCTGCTCTCTTCCTGGGATTCTGGACACACACATACATGTGCCTAATGTGTTTGAAGTCGCTGGATCTGGGATTCAAACTGTGGCTGATCACATGGGAATCCAGTGCCTTAACCACTATACCACCTGCTGGCCCCAGTATGAGCATTATCAATCTGACTTAAAATTAACCTGTATTTATTCTGTAAGTTGAGGGTAAGCTTGATTGGCTAACACAAATATATTATAAATAATATTCTAATCCAACAGATTACCTCTTATTGGTGTTATTATTCCTATAGTGTTCTTTGTATAATATTCCATACTCCTAGTTATTATCATGCTCTCACAACTGACTATGTAGTGGTAATTACAGAGTTTAAAAGCATATTTATTTATTTAAAAGAACTTGCACATTACATACACATTTGTTCTTATATATGCTGAAGTCTCTTTAGCTTTTAAATTATAGTTTATTTTTACTACTTTAAAAGTAATCTAAGATGTTAAACAAAAAATAACCCATACTTCTTAAATACTTTAAATGCCTTGGTAATCTCTGTATAAACTTTTATCATTTAAAAGAAAATAAAAGCATACATTTAATCTCTATTGTGTTCAATATGCATATTGAGCAATTATTATGTGCAGAGTATTAAAAAAATCATCTTTACCCTTAGGAGCTCACAATCTGGAGTCATCAGGTGGCATGGTGGTTAAGACACTGGACTCCCACATGGCTGACTACAATTTGAGTCCCGGACCTGGTGGCTTGCTTTGTCATCTTCTCTCCCTGTCTCTCTATCTCTCTTTAGTGAGCACATGTGACCTATAGCAGATTTAAAAATAATACCAATAATAATAATAATAGTAATAATAATAAATAAAATAACATAAATAATTCTTTACAAAAAGAGCTCATAATCTATCTAGGTAGTATTACACTTATAGGTAAAGTCAAAAACATTAATAAAATGCAATACATGGGAGCAGGTGCCAAAAGCCAAATGAATACAAGAGGCCACATGTTTTACAGGAACTCAGAGAGAAGGGTGGTCACAGAGGTACATAGAGTTAAATACAGTTAACATTCCTAGGGCTATCTATGCACTAGGCAGTATACACAGTTCATCACATTTCTGAAAGAAAGGTAGAATGCAGAAAAACAGAGATTGAATGTAACTCATACACCCAAATGTCAAGATAAAGTAGAAAGCTAGTCTATATAGGACAGTGTTTTCAAGTAACTGATCAGTAAAAGTAGAGATTAAAGAGTGCTAGGGACCAGTGGATGCTGTAGTGGTTGCATCACTGGACTCCCACGTGGTAAACTGAGGATTGATTCCTGGACCCCATGGCTTAAAACTCACGCAGGACAAGTGTGTGTGCCCAAACTCCCAAGAGGAGAATGGAGGAGAAGGGATTGTGCCATGGCCATACTCCCTGGGGGAGCGATTTCTTGCTTTCTGTCTCTGTTGTGCCCTATACCAAAAATCTCTCTTAAGAAAAAAAAAGAAAACAGAGAGAGAGAGAGAGCTATAGTGGAGAAAGCTCCATGTGGCAGGAAAACACTGATGTGGTCAGGGTACTTGGGATTCAATCTTAACATCCATTTTTTTTCAGTCATATCACAGAGAAATCCATTTCACCTATGTTTCTCATTGCCCTGATGTGTAAGATATGGTTAGTACATTGGATAGCAGTTAATGATTCTTTCAGCCAGAAAATACAATGGTTCAATGGGAAGTCATTGAAGGTTTTGATGGGGAAGAGTGCCTTGCAAAGCAATGGCAAACATATCATCTGTATGTTGGAGGGAGTGAGTCTGGAGGCAAAGAACACAGTTAAGAGAACATTATAAAATGCCATGCCCAAACTGTTCTTTTATTTATTTATTTATTTATTTATTTATTTATTTATTTATTTTGCTTAGTGTGTATAATAATGATGAGTTTGATTTAACTTCCTGTTAACATATGTTTCCTTCAACAGATGATTTCTTTTTTAATGCTATTTGTGATTTTAGAAATATAAAGTTGACATTTTAGTTTGTCTCTTCAGTTTCACAACTTTTGATTTCTTAAAAAAGTTGACCTTAATTTTAATTGTGCAATATCTTTGTTCTCTTTTTAAAAACCATAGCCTACTTTCCATTCAACCATTACTCCCATTTGAATTTTAGAACACTGTTATTTTATTATTTTTCTCACTTAACTTCTTTGAAGCCACCCTATACTTTTAAATACAACCCCAGTTTTATCTATTTAATTTCCCTAATGAATTATATTTATTTTAACTGATTTTTTGTTTCGTTAGATGTATTCATTCTAGACAACAAAATACCATCTGCTTCTCATATATATATGTGTGTGTGTGTGTTTGTGTGTGTATGTGCGTGTGTGTATGTATGTGTATGTGTGTGTGTGTGTATATATATATATATGTGTGTATATATATATATATATATATACACGTATATATATACATTTGCCATAGGGCATATGCAAAAGAAAAAGGAAGAAAAAGAGAAATTACCCCTAGAAGGGGTGATCATGCCACAATGCCATTTTCATTATTCTCTTGGCATTTTGGACATGCATGCACATAAACATAGCATATTTTTCAGACTGCCAAGACCAGGACTTGAACAGTGGAGTGGGCCATGTTGGATCCAGCACCTTAACCACTAGGCCACCTGCTGGACCCTTGTAACCTTTTTGTAAAGAGAGATTTTTTGCTATAGGGCATGTGAACTCCCTAGAGAGAGAGACAGAAAATGAGAAATCACCCCCAGGGTGGGATGGCCATGCTGAAAGTCCTTCTCCTCCATTCTCCTCTCAGGATTTTGGGCAGGGAACATCTGTGCATGCACCCAGCCTGAGTTTAAGCCACCCGTCCAGGATCGGAACCTCAGTCAGCCACCAGAGTCCAGTGATGTAACCATTATGACCTCTACTGATCCCTTATAAATTTTATTAAAGATGCTTTTTATTTAAAAATGTGAATCAATCCTTCACTGCTTATCATGATTCTTTGCAAAAGTTGAGTTCAGTTATTACCTGAAGTAAATTTGGTCATTTTTGAGTACATAACCCAGCAAACATATGGAGATTTAAGTCCCATGTAAGTTTCATATTTGGTGTTTAGGCTGGTTTGTTAAGTAGGTAAATAATATGTCCTCTTTATACAATAAGGGTAAGCTTGTTTATATCCTTATAGGACCAGAAGGGAAATACTTTAGGCTTAGTGGCCCGTATGATCTCTGTTGCAATAACTCCACTCTGCCATTGTAGTGTGAAAGCAGCCAAGGAAAATACATAGTCTAGGTTTGGCTGTGTTCCAATAAAATTTTATTTACAAAATGATGGCAAGCTCGATTTGACCCACAGGTCATAGTTTGTAGACCCCTGTTCTACAATATCAAACATTTGAGAAACTTCAGGTAAATGTTTTTTCCTTCTTTGAAATACAATGAGAAAATACATGCCCAATAAATTAGTTTTATATTATGAACCTGAAAATTATACAATTGGTTTTTAAAAAGTTCATGAAAAATGAATATTGCAAAAAACCTATGCATGGATTTCAATTTTTTGTACCAAAACAAACTCACAGTTTAATTCCATTTTCCAAGACACTTTTGAAATCCTTGGGTATTATGGTTATCCACAATTAGTACTCTCATGTACTGGATACTCTTGTAAAACATGAAGTCATTATATTACTTGAAGGACACTTATTTAAGTTAAACTTTTACAAGATCATCATTTTATTCTCTAAATGATCAAAATGTTAAATATCACTCTCTACTTTTAGGAGTTCGTAAGAAAAAGTAACTTTGATGAGGAGTTGTAAGGCTGAAATTCATGACTAATTTTTACTTCTTTTTTGCTCTCGCATAAATGGGATTCAGGAAGCCTCTGCATTAACTCTAGTAGTGGAAATAAATTGAGATAGTGTCACTCTTACTTGGAGATCATTTTGAGGAAAATACAGAAGTCTACTCAGGCAAGATCAAGTGAACAAAGAGTGTTTATAAACATAGGAGAACCTCACTGAACTCAGCTGCAGAAATCACTACAGAGCCCCACAGGGAACAGAATATCATCAAAAACAAATTCTCTTAATTTTTCTCTTTCTCTTTATTATTGTAGAGGTTTTTCACCCCTGTTTATTTATTACATCTGTTCCATTGTCCTCTCTGAAGGCTTCCCATGTCTGAAAAACCTTTCATGCTTGTTCCTCCACAGTTTTGGCATATACATCATTTTTGGCTTGCCATAGTACTGATTTTGGATCTTACTTAACCAGATCTTTCAGTTCCAGCATTCAGTGTCTCCCAGAAACAATGAGTACCCCTTAATTCAGAATTTGGACAGGCTTTCTGATTGCCTGCTGGCTAGCAATGGATTGCCTGGCTTTGGATCAGTTATTCTCCTTTGAAAGAGCTATAGTCAGAAAGGGTAGAGTCATATGACCTGATGCTAAAATTTAAGCCACCCTAGACTGAAATAAATTTTCTGAGGAGCTGAGAGCAATGAAGGAAAATGGACTGCTACAAGGTGAGAAACAGAATTTGCACAGCTGGGGGAGTTATTATTCTTGACATTAAAAGAGAGAATTCTTAATCATATGGCTTATAGAAAGAAGGATTCTCAATATTAGTCAATAGAGGAGAGGCCAGTATGCTGGCTGGATAACCACATGACCCTTAAACTTCCCCAGAATCATTACAGACCTGGGGATAAGAGAGGGATTGTGATTCAGGATCAAAGTCTTCTGTGAGGGGATGATAAAGTGGTTAACAGTTGTCAACAAAGAGCAAAATTGTTTTGGGGAGATGCAATAAGGGTGGGGAAGTGATGCTGGGATGGGAGAGTGTTGTGGACTGTGAAGAAATAATCAGCCCACACTTTGGAGTTTCAAGGGGAAGAGCACCTTGGAGGAAACCTGACTTTATGCCCAGTCTTCTATCTATAAAAAAATGGTTTCAGCTTTCCATAACCCCTTTTTCTTTCCTGCCATTGTACCTTTACACAAACTCGTATTTCTTGTAAATGCTTTCCCCAATTCACCCTTCTTCAAACCCTAATGAAATCATTAATCTGCTAGAAAATCTACCAGATTTATTAAATGAGTTAGGTTCTCACTTTCCCATGCTTTTTAAGTGCCTAAAGGTATGTACACTTGCCAGAGAGACAGAGAGACAGAGCGACAGAGGAAGGGTGAGGAGAAAGCATCTCTCAATGGGGCATTGATCACACTGTAATCCCGCCTCCTCCATTTCTCTATATTGTAGAGATTTGGGGTATAAACACACAAATACATGGAATGTTTTCCAAGTCTCAGGGTCAGATTTTGGCTCCCTTAAACATTAAGCGTTGGGGGCAGACCTTCACTTTGCTACATTTTCAAACCATATATATACACATACATACACACACACACACACACACACACACACACACCACACATATATATGAAGTTATTATATAATTCCTAAGTTGCATATTCATACATACCAATTCAACAGTGGACTTAAAGCTCGTGAATAAAGGCCATTTTATTCATTTTCATAATTCAATGATATCGCAAACACATAGTAGACACTGAGAATACTTACAAATACCCTATAAATTTAACTGGAGTAGACTGACTTTCTCCTGGCTAAGGAACAGAATAACTAGACTCCATTGGAAGACAGCTACTGGTGTCAGTGGCTTTGAGGGTGGTAGAGGTGACTTTCAGGTCTAGAATAGAATTCAGATGGTATAAGCCTCATACTATCAGTAGAGACATTCTCAAAGGATGTCTAAGGAATACTTTGAAAGGTAGTAGAGGGATGGTGGCTGAGGGCAGGTTCCATGAAGAAAGAATCAGAGTCTTAGCAACAGCGGGTGGAAAAAAATAAAGGTTCATGTTGAATGACAAAATGGTACTTTGAAACTCAATGTCAGAGAGGAGAGATGATGGATGACATTTACCAGGTACAGCAATATTAATGCTGCTTTAGGCTGGGATCTGAGCTGGGTGCTAGCAAAATACTCATGTAATTAAGATGAGATCCCTCATGTAAGGATAATGTTGGTGTTTGGCCTAGACTTGTAGAATTCCCTTTGTCCACTCTTTTTTTTTTTTTTTTTTTTTTTGTATTTGCCATAGGGCATATGTGCTTGCTGGAGAGAGACAGAGAGTGAGACATAGAGAGAGTGAAATTGGAAAATAATTCCACTTCCCCAAAGAGTATGGCCATGTCTCAATCTCTTCTCCTCCACTCTCCCTTTGAGATACTGGGCATGCATGCTTACATGCCCAGCATGATTTTCAAGCTGTCGGGTCCAGGACTCGAACTGTGGTCAGCTATGTGGGAGTCCAGTGCCTTAACCAACATAACACCTTCTGGACTCCCCTTTGTCCAGTCTTGTACCTTCCTCTTCTGTGTGCCTTATAGCATCTGAGACTCTTTATAAGAAGACACCCCTGAGTCCGTTGGCTCCAGTTTACTGTCTCAAGCCAGGTGCTATACATGCTCTTGGGGCATCCAGAGTTGTGAGGAATACGAAGGTATAATCTACATACCAGAGTCCTCTTGTGGAATAAGAATAAGGAGGCCTCTGTAGATTTTCATCTCAGTCTTGTTTGGCTTCCTCTTATTCCCTGTTCTGCTTTTTCTTCTCCCTTACTCTACTCCCCTCTCCCATCCAGGGAACTCTTTAATAAAAATTTACTAATATTTATCTCAAGAACTGTTTATGAATTAACTCACTTTAAGGCCCCTTCAGAAAAACCAAACCAAAAAAAAAAAAAAAAAAGAAAGAAAGAAAAACACCTAAGACTATTGTGGGAGCCAGACAGGGTAGACAGAAAAAGAAGAAAAAAAAAAAAGAGGCAGCAACAATTCACATTTAGACATAAAAGGGCACCAGAGATTGTAGAAAATTTATGTAAATTCAAGAAACACATAAACCATTGGGTGAGTCACAGGAATAAAATGTAGAATTCTTGCATCCTGTATCTCTGAATCAAGTCATTGACACAGATTATTTTTGTTAGGAAACATATTTTCAAGTTTTAACTACAATTATAGCAATTGAGGGGAAGACAAATGGACTGAAATTGACACAAGTTTGAAGCTATTACTAATACTGAATTAACAGAACAGTTTGATGCTGATAAAAATCATCAGAACCAAAATAAACTCAACAAAGGAGTGCTCATTTTCAAATCCAAAGACCATCTTATTTTTGCATAACCTCTATTTTTCCATAAGACAAAGTTCAGCTTCCGTTAGTTTTTTTAACTGCCAGAAGGCATGTGTACTCATCAGAGACAGATCAAGAAACAGAAGAAAGGGAGAACCCCCCCACCCCCGCAGTGTGGCATGATCATGCTGTAATCCCTTCTCCATTCTCCACCCTGTCGGGATTTGGAGTATGCAGGCACACGTTTTGGGTATTTTTCAATCCCCTGCGGCTGGAATTAGAAATGTATGGTTGTCCAGATCTGGGACCAGATCCCATGGTTGGCATCTTTTTCTCTCCATGCTTCTTTTCTGGGGCAATATCATCCATGCTTATGATTTCCTTTCTTTTGTACAGGCTCTAAGTCTTTTCTTCTTTTCTTTTTTTTTAGACTGCCTTTGTTCTAAATGCAAGAAATATGTAGAATGTTTTTTCGCCACCTCCACTTGTTAGAAACCAAAATCCCATACTCAACATATTCTATACCAAACTCATTTTTCAGTTTCTACTCTTGTGTTCTGTATCCTGTTTATTGAACTCGCCATTGTCTGTTGTCAATCAAGTCGGAACTCTCAGAGCAATTCTAGACCTCTCTATCTCTCCAAATGTCACACAGATCCATGTCAGCTTCCCCTTCTGTAACAGCTGTCAAACCCTCTCCCTGTCTGTATGCTAGAGTCACAAGCAAGGCCATCAATCACAGATCACCAAGAGCAGTGATATCCTATAGAAGTGTAATGGAAGTCACACGCAGAGTTTTCAAATGTCTAGTGGCTGCATTAACAATTTAAAAGGAAATGTGAAATTGCTTTTAATAGGATATTTTACTTAAACAAATAATCCAAGCTACTACTATTTTCAAAATATAGTTAGCATCAAACATTATTAAGAAATGGTTCAATATAAAATTTCACATTTTAATTTTTTTGCCATGACAGTATGTACTTTGCACTGACAGCACATGTCAATTCTTACTAGAACATTTCAAGTTATTTGGTGGCCACACAGAGCTGCTGGCTACCAGGTGGACAGCATTGAAACTATTGTCACCACAGTGACATTTCTAACATTCAAATCTGATCTTGGTACTTCTCCTTCTCATATATTTGTCCATGGCTTATAGGATAAAGTCAAACCTTCTTTTCATATCTCCTGTAATCCTCTACGCTCTCATTGCTTCCTACTCCTTCTTCCTCATCTGCTTTTTTTTTTTAAAGAGCTTTTAATATAGGTCATAAGTACCTGCCAGAGAGACAGAGAGAGACAGAGAGACAGAGAGCAAGAAATCACCCCCTAGGGGTTATGGCCATGCCGCAATCCCTTCTCCTCCAGTACCCTCTCAGGATCTTGGGCACGCACACACCCATGCCTGCGTGAGTTTTAAGCTGCCAGGTCCAGGATCTGAACCATGGTCGTCTAAGTGGGCGTCCAGCAACGTAACCATTATGGCACCTGTTGGTCCCTTCCTCATCTGCTTTTAAGCTCTGACTCATGTTACCATTTGAATTTACTGATCTTTATTACATTTCTGCACAGTTATCCAAATATTTTGCTGTTCTTTATCTTGAGAAGGGTTTTTCCTCCTTCCTTTTATCTCTCTCTCTAAAGAACTTCTATTTAATCTACTCATTGAAGAAATTTATATTCTGTGAAGCCTTCCTTGAATGCCACCCATATCCCCATCCCAAACATAATCTTTCCCTTTGTTTCCCCACAGAACTTTGATCATCATTCAAAATGACCACTTATAATACCATATTAAGTATATATTTTTTCATTTATTCCTTAATTAGGCTTTGAAATCTGTGTGGGCTGACATAGTGCCTTATTTATCTTTGTAATCACAGGGTATGCAACAGATGATCAATAAATCCTTGCAGAATAAAGAAAAACAAGTGAGGACCTTTCACTGAAGAATATCTCACCAGTTATGGGATCACAGGACTCATAAGTAGCCTGCTTTCTATCAGCCTCTCAATTTGGACACTGCATAGAATTCCACATTTACAGGGGGCAATTACCTTCACAGACTTGACTTGAATTAAATGAGAATTGGGGATGTGGAGACTCATGGTCTCTTACCTGGAATAGCGGAGAACACCTATTTCTAAATACGGAAATTCTCATCTGCACAGTGCACTACCTGCACTCCAGACAGCACATGCACTTATCAACTGACTACACACAGCTACACTGTATCCAATCCAGTTACAGTGGATCCCAACCCTGCTCTGCACATTCCCTGATGTGCTTTCTCCTGCTTGCTGGTGCTGTTGAAGACATACTGCCCAGCACCACCTGATACAGAGTCTGACGTTGTCAACTTAACTAGAAGGGGTGAGTGCAGGGTATAAATGTCATTTGTGACATATGTACCCAGCCAGGTAGGTCTACACATGTTTTGTTTTGTTTTGTTTTGTTTTCAAAAAAATTCCTAAGAAGCTCCTATAAAGACTAGTTGTTTTAATTACAGATGGAAATTCCACACTGCAGGAAGCCTTTAGGGAATGATTCATACTGTCTCCATACAAAGTATACTCATAGCTACAATAATATGGTGTCAAACTACAGTATGGAACAAAAAGAAACATTCGTTTGGCTCATGAAGCTGCAGGGATAAATTGATCTGGACTGGACTCAACACACTCTGTTCATCTGTTCTCTGTGATAAGCTGTGAGTTAGCTACGTAGTTGCACTGATCTTGGTTAGGATCATTTGCATTTTTAGAAGCGGCTGGCTGTTTGCATACCTTAGGATAACCTTAGTTAGGACAAGTGGAGCAACTCAGTTTTGCTCCATATACCTCATTCTGCAGCAAGCTGACCCGGGTATGATTGTCTCATGATGATGACAGAAGCCAGAAGCAGAAAGCAGAAAACCGTCTTTCTAATCACTTCTTGCACCTTATTGGCTAACATTCTTTTGATCAAAGCAAATCACATGGCCAAGCTCACTGCTGGGAAGGAGGATTGAATAAATAATGGGCCTATTAATGCAATAATGCCAGCACACAAGGGGGTATATACACACAGGTCAACTTGATGCTAAGAAACAACTTACTAAAAAAGGTAAGCCATTACCTCAATGGCTCCTTTACTCGTTTAAACCTGAACATATATTGGTGCTTTGAAAGGTAACATGGTTTTATTTTGAGTTTTATTAGCAAAGCCCCAGTCAGAGTGAATAGCCTTGTAAACCTTAGAATAGAGAGAACGCTTAGGTGTAGGGACCAAAATAGAGAAATCATGGGAGAGGGAGATGTAAGTTGGATGGAGCCTTTACTTTTTTTGAGTTTGCATGACCTGAGCTAAAATGATGAGATCGGTGGTGGGATGTCCCACCCAATCCCTGATACCTTCTTTGATGCCCGTTCACTCTACTATAGTAAGCTCTGGAATCATCCTTTTTTGTTGTTGTTGTTTCTGCTCTGAAAAACCCTGGTCTTTTCGAGATGAGGAACCATTTATATTTCTTGAATTTTGATGTGTCAATGAAATGTGCATCTGCTGAACAAAAACAAAAGTCAAATAAGTAACATTTTTGTAATTTTCAGAGTGGTGTATCTTGAGAAAACATACCCAGATTTTATAGGAATTCATCCTGAACTTGACTTTGCATGTCTTGCTTTGTATCAGCATGTTTTCTGTGCCTGAACATTAAGCTAAGTTTCACTGATCTGATCAGCTTCTAACTGGAAACGGGGAAACCAATGTCTTTTTTGTGTGTTTGGTTGTTTTTTTTTTTTTTTTTTTTCCCTTCGTGGTTATCAGCAGGCAGTCACTCTTATGGTCTCATTGACTGCTATATTGGTGGCGATGCTAATGATCTCAATGTAACAGATGCTCAGAAGCATAGCACTAGTTAAAATATGCAACCAACAGAAATAAAAAACGTGGGCTGTTTGACACACACATAGAGAACTCTTCCTATAATTAGAGATAATTAGCAATGTTAGGAGATCAAAAGCATCTTTTTTTGGTCCCTGAAAAACTAAATATATACTGGAAACAGACATCAGCAGGTATACTAAATTTACAAGATGCAGAATTTCTTGAGAGAAGGGGCTAAGCCATTTTATAGTTATTTGCCTTTTTAGCATTTCATGTACATTTTTCTGAGTATACCTTAAATAAATTATGTGTTACATATAGTTTATAGCAGCTTAATTTATTTTTCTCTGGTAGACACTCATTCCCTGTAGTCAAAAAAATTTTTTTAAGTAAAAATACAAAAAATAACCTGGGAGTACGTCTACAAAATGAAAATGAGTTTTCTCTGTAACTGTGTTCCTATTGGATTGCTTTACATAAAACTATAAGTTTTTAAAACAAAATTTACATTTCAGAATGATAGTAGGAAAATTAAAATACCAAATAGAGTTACCATACAATCTCTCTCTCTCTCTCTCTCTCTCTCTCTCTCTCTCCCCCCTATTTAAGCTCCATCTTACTTTAGGTTATTTAATTTTTCAGATATATTTTAGTTATTTTAACTTGACTTTCCAGTTTTATATTTTGTACATAGAATGCATACACTCCTTATACTGACAAAAGTTAACTTGGGCTTTATGTATACCAGGAACTACCTACAAATGAAAAATTTTGCCCACCAAGTGTATATTTTTATTTTCCCTACTCGCAGATACAACATATGTTTTAATTCGTTTATCCTGTACCCACACAAAGCAGATGGATCATTCCTAGAAGAGCCAGGCTCACTCCTGAAGCTGTTCCTCAAAGTGCCTGATCTCCATGGAAAGAGGCTCACCTAAAGAATCTCGGAGTACTCAATAAAAAGAGAGAAGTCAGCAATTAGCATGCTTTGTAGGACTTTTTTTTTTTTTTTTTTTTGGTGTAATATGACTATGTAGTACCCTGTGAAGTAAACATACACCTATTCTTTTTTGTGGCTGAACTGTACTTTATTTAACAAGCCCTCATCTTATTTTAAAAATATAATCTGTCTCCCTATGTGTTAGAAGATAATTGTTAAGACTTCCTAAGGTAACATTTAAGGTCTATTTCCAATGTGGCCCTCACCCATATTTTTAAGTCCATCCTTATTAATGCTCGCTACACATCCTCCAGTGACATTGGATTAGTCTCTGCCCATCAAGTGCATTACTTATTTTTCTACCACCAAGGATTTTCCTGTGACTCTGCTGGGAAAGTCTTTTCTCTCTCAATCTCTTTCTCTCTCATTCTCTCTCTCTCCCTTCTCGAACCCCAACCCTTTTTTTTATTATTATTTATTTAGAGATTTATTTTAATCACTGTGTTAAAAGACCAACTCAGATGGCAACTATTTGAGGTACTCACCTGTTCCCTACTGGTACATTTCAGGCCAGCCTTATCTGTCTTCCTAGATCAATTTGAATAGAACTCTATTATATAAAGTTACTTCTTTCCTTGTATTATATCCCATTATCTACATATGCATTCTTATCACCAGGTGCTAAGATGTTTATGCTACTTCCGGTATGCCTGGCTCCAACACAGGGTCTTATATACATCTTCTCTCTCTGCCTTTCTGGTGAGCACACGCGCCCTATAGCGAAAACCTCTCCAAAAAAAAAGTTATAGACAGAGACAATGAGAGGTTTTTGCTATAGCACACGGGTGCTCGCCAGAGAGACAGAGAGACAGAAAGTGAGAAATCACCCTCCGGGGGGTGGCCACGCAGCAATCCCTTCTCCTCCATTCACCTCTCTTAATCTTGGGCACGCATGTACACGTGCGCCCAGCGTGAGTTTAAGCCACCTGATCTGGGACTCGAACAGAGATCGGCTGCATGGGAGTCCAGCAACATAACCATTATGCCAATTGTTGGTCCCTACTTATTTAATTTTTAAAAGTTATTCATTCATTTATTTTTAAAAATTTGATTAGACACACACACAGAGAGAGAGAGAGAAGGAAACTAAGAAAATAAGCCACCAGGTCCTGGACTCAAACTGTGGTCAGTTATATGGGAGTGTCCAGTGCCTTAACTACTATGCCACCTGCTGATTCCCCTCCCCCATGAAGGTATTTTATAGAAGTAAAATCTATACTCAGTTGATGGTAAATAAAGGAGATAATCCTAGATAAACTAGGTGGGCCTGATTCAATATGTTTGAAAGGCCTTATGAGGAAAACCAAGGCTTATAGGAAGAAAATATTTTTAGCTTGTCTTTCCTGATGGCCAGCACTACAAATTTTGGACTTATCTTGCTAGTTGTCACAATTGTGCAAGCCTCGTTAAATGCTTGTTTGCAATAAATCCATAGATATGAATTCCTACTGGTTCTGTTACATTGGTTGAATCCCGACTGGTCCACTCAGCTTTGGGCTCTGAAAAAGTTAAAGTTTACACCAATATAGTAATTTATTTTCCATCATAGAAAGAATGTATTAACATATGTCAAAACCTTTTTATGGGAAGCTCAAGAAGCAGTATTATTATCATGATTTTTTTCTGACCTAATACTAGTAGAGTAGAATGGCGTTAAGATAATTATTTTTTACTAGGTCATCTACTTCAATCATTATGAATTTCTTATTTCTTTTATTTACATATTATCAAATTTAACTTGTTATTATCAAAAAGTCACGTACTTCTTAAAATCCCAAATATTCCTTGAATTCTGTGACATTCAAAAAACAGACTGCATTTCCTTAGTGACAAAGGTTGCTTCTTAGTTTCATAGGACTGTCTGATGTTCATGGGGGGTGAGGTGGAAAGTCAAACCCAATCGAAAACAGAAAACAAACACAAAAGCTGATTTTTGATTTGTGTGAACACTTGTTTGGATACATCACTATTGTATGTTCTTTTTAAGTGAAAGGAAAGACTGCCCTTTCGACTTGGCTTATCAAATCACCTTCCTTTATCATTGAGGGCAAAGACCTGAATGATTGTTCTTTCAGGCTTCTTGCTTTGCAAATAAGTTCTCCTCATCCTCTGACCCGCCACAGAATTCAATATTTGCAGCCTTCATAGTGCATTGTTCCTTCCTGTCAGAATCCAAAACAACATTGCAGGGATGTTGGGCTATGGTATGAGCCTAAAACTTATTTGACAATTGTAGTAGTGACAGATTCTGAACAAAGGAAGTTGTTCTTTATTTTTAATGAGCAAAATAAATTTGAATGTATGTTTATATTTGAAAAGAGGTATAACCAGTGAATTTAAAACTAATTTCATTGTTCTTAATCCCATATGAAAAATCATTGTACTAGATACTAGTGGTAAGATTTCCCGGTATTTCAGGGTTTTTTTGCGTTTTTTTTTTTTTTTTTTTTTTTTCCAGAGAGATTTTTTGCTATACGGCACGTGCTCAACAGAGAGACAGAGACAGTAAGAGAAAAAGTGAGAAATCATCCCCCAGGGGGATGGCCACACTACAATCCCTTCTCCATTTTTCCTCTTGGGATTTTGGGCACGTATGTACATGCTCCTGGCATGATTTTTAAGCTGCCATATCCAGGACCCAAACTGTAATTATCCATGTGGGAATCTAGGGTCTTAGTCACTATGCCACTTGCTGCCCCCTATAAATATTTTCTTTAGAACATACACATCAGATTTTGCACATTTGCACAATATGATCAGGGGCCACCAGAACACTTGCAGATATACAATATGGTAAGCATTCTGAATCAATGATATATTTTACCTATTATTTTAATTGTATTTTTTACAGATGCATTTACCATGCCACTCTACTGCAAATCATCAATTCCTTTCCCACCATTTTAGTCTTTGAGTAGAACATAACTGTGCTGTCCTCTACCAGGTAATAAGGCACTAAAGAGTATGACTATTTCAGACAGAGGTGCCACAAGAGTTCTCCTTTTATCCTTTGAAACAGAAGTGGAAGGAAAAAAGGTGCATAACACATGGGGCATAGATTCATAGCAGGTTTTGTGGAATCATTTATTTAATTTTATTATTAATATTTACTTTGCTATAGGGTACACATGCTCATCAGAGAGAGACGGTAGAGAGGAGTGAGAAATCAAGCCAGGACTTAAACAGTGGTCAGCCATGTGGGAGTCCAGTGCCCTAACCACCACAGCACCTGCTGGCCCAATAGTAGCTTTTTATAAGCTTTTTCTCTGGGGCAAAAATCATTCTTATTTGGCAGTAGCCAAGCTACCTTTGATTGTTTCAACTCAAGATCTCTAAGTTAAAATACATACCATTAGTCCTATAACACATTCATCTAAAACACCTTTTACTGAGAAGAAAGTGGGAAACCTTTCCAAATATGGAAAAGGTAGTTTAAATAATTCATATAACAAAGAAGGATAATAAAATACAACACTTCCTATTATAGCCGTATCATCTACAGCCATACTTCTTTCCTTTCTAATAGAACCTCCTAACTTGCTACTCTGAGCCAAAATAGCCTCCTCAGTGACATTCAGCTTGTTGTTTGTGTTGGGCACCACTGAAACTGAGAGGATTTCCATGTAGATGCTCAATTCTGCAGTCAACATACACAGACTCATGCACACACACACAAACATACTCATCTAGGACAGTTAAATAAAGGCATAGAAAAAGAGAAAAAATGTGATCAAATGAACCCAGTCTCTTTTAGGACTTCATTATGATGAATGTTATTCACTGGCTAACTTTTTCACTTCTAATAATAGTGTTGATATTTTTCAGATCGCTTGTTCTTCAGATCAAGAATAGCACATTGCTCATATGGCTCATACTCAATATGTATGAAAAGTTTCCAATTAGTGAAATTTCAACACTTTGACCATAGGCCAACTTTTCATCAATTGTCCCCCCGACTTGTGTTCTCACTTTTACTACCTAGTATGGAAAACAAAACAGAAAGAAAAGAATATTAGGGGAAGAAACATTATTTTAAATAATAAATCATGCTTTAGATAAAACAGGATAATTTTTATTATTTTTATACCCCCCCTCAGAAATGGCTTATGTTTGATTATTCTATAACAAAATCTGAGTATTTTAGATTTTGATATGGTGGGAGACTTAACTACCTAGAAATAGATCTGGTATTCAAAAAGATGCTGATAAAACTGAGGGAAATGCAGTTTTGAATGTAGTATTAAAATATTAATACAAATCCTTAGATAATACTACTAACTGAATCCACGTATTGCCCTCCACCCATTTGGATACTTTTTTAGGGAAGTGTGGTATTTTCATAGAGGTATAGCTGTGTCATGAACTTTCTGACTCTGCTTCCAGAGTAGCTAGGACTATAGGCACATACCACTGCACCCAGCTTATTTGGATACTATTGGACAAAGTATAGATATTTTCTCAAGCAATGAATTTCTTAAGTATTTAGAGAGTACTATGTGTGGGGACAGAATTTTGGATTCTTCCCTTTAAGGTCTATAGGAAGCAAAAATGCAGGGCATAATGTTGAGAAATGAAATTTATTTTTGTCTGATTACCCAGCATTTTACTTAAGTTCCTCAGTTCTTAGTGAGTGAAAATCACTTCTGAGAAGTTCTTGGGAAATTTTGAGACTGTGTATCATAACAGCAGCAGCAGGCATAGTTTGCATTCCTAACAGGGCTTCTCAAAGACATACACCAGGGGCCAGCAGGTGGTGTAGTGGTTAGGGTACTAGAATCCCACATGGCCGACTGTAGTTCAAGTCCCAGACTAGGTAGCTTGAAACTCATGCTGGACACATGTCTTTGCAATGCCTGAAATGCCACAAGGAGAATGGAGGAGAAGGGATTGTTGCGTGGCAATCCCCTCTGGGGTATGATTTCTCACTTTCTGTTTCTCTGTCTCTCTGGTGAGTGCATGTGCCCTATAGTAAAAAATAAAATCTTAATACACCAAATGTATAAGAGCATGCTTGATCTGTGATATTGTCTTAATAAGAATGGAATCAACGGCATTTCAGTGTTCCAACTTAAGTAGGTATTGAACAACTTCAGTGAGTACTAAGGAGATTTAGAGAAACATGCATTTCATGCAATATCAAATTTGAAGTTGAAATTTAAAATTTCTTTAAGACTATAACCTGAATATTAGAAGTATTAATAATGGAAAACTTTCCCAGAGTTATGCTGTATAAAAGCCTTATTATGATGTAAATTACTCTAATTCTGTTTCTTAAAATAAACACATTTAATTATCATTTACCCACAATTTCCTCAAATCATAGTTCAAATTTTCATAGCTATTCCCTGTAGATCATATCTTCCTTAATTGAGTCAATTTTTCGGTATCCTTCACTTAAAAAGAGATTGCTACTTCTTAGCTTCCATGCTTCTTATGCAATTTAACAAAAGCACACTTATTAGCAAAATCTATAAATATAAAGGCCATATGTAACAAAGAGTTAATTGATACAGCTTCATGCAATTTGAGAAAACTTACTGAATTTTTGGATGACTTCTCTCATAGTCTAATGTAAGTGATTTTCCTTTATTATGGTTCTGTATATGTTGCCTTTCAACATGAAATAAAAATTACATTTACATAGATTACAAATAATGCAAAGATATAAACACAATGACTTCACTCTCTAGAACTACACTATTTTTCCCCATTTAAACTATTCCTTCCACGAAGTGGGTAAGGATCACCCACATGAAAAAACTCCATGTAGCACTTCTACTTGAAAAAGATCTGATTGACTAATTCCCTAATCTTGAAATTTCATTATTATGAGGACCACTGATTTTTCTCCCTGCTTAAAGTATGGTTAATTTATAACCATTGTGGCCTTATGTATGGAGTGACTTAGTATACAAATATTTTGTTCTAGTAGATTTTGTTAGAGGTAAAACAGAGATAACAATGTGGATCTGGAGGTCAGAGAAATGAGGAAAAGAACCAATATGTCATTGAAAGACATACCAGATTGACAAAGGTACCAGCAGCTGCTTAGTTTGAATACTTAAAAAATATTTATTTACTATAAGCAGTCTAGATTAATAGAGATGAAGCTAAGAAAGAGGAAGGCCATTTATCAAATGGCAATCACACAAATAAAGAAAGGTTGGTCAGATATGCCACTTAGCTATTTTAGAAAAATATTTTTTCATGAAGTATAAATGTTAAAAAGAATTAGGGCATTTGTAGACAAACAACTGTTTTTTTTGTTTTGTTTTGTTTTTTGTCAGTTTTGTTTTTGTTTGTTTGTTTGTTTGTTTTAAGAGAGATTTTTGTTACAGGGCCCCTGCACTTACCTGAAAGACAGAGACATAGAGACAGAAAACGAGAAATCACCCTCCAGGAGAAATAGTCACATCAAAATCCCTTTTCCTCCATTCACCTCTCGGAATCTTGGGCACGCATGCACACACACCCAGCGTGAGTTTTAGGCCGCTGGGTCAGGGACTAGAACTGTGGTTCCCTATGCAGGAGTCCACTGATGTAACCATTATACTATCTGCTCGTCCTGATAAGTAACATTTTCGATGGCCTATAGCTGGTCATGTATGACCTTTTTGTGGCTATTGCAATAGCCAAAGACTCACATGTCCTCAGTTGTGAAAAACTGTAATTTGCTAATTCAATTGGACATACATGCCCTAAAAATGAAGGTTACTCTCAATTTAGCTGCTTGTCAGCGCTATCCTTAAATAGACTGCAATTTTCCATAACTACAATTCAATTAAATGAGTTTGAAAATGCTAAAATGAGTTCAGAATACAAATACTGACCTTGACTCTTATTTTCTTCAAAAATATGTTTATTTATATAAAAAGTAAAAAGTATGCAATATAAGATTTACTAATTATATGCTTGAGCAATTTTTTCAGTTTGCTGCCTTGTTTGTCTTTAATTTACAAATTGCTTTTCATTAAAAATATTTATTTTTTTCTTGAATGGAGTCAAGCATTTTAATAAAGACATCATTACCTCTGCATACTCTCCAACTCCCACAGAGAGTGAAAATGTATAATGTAAAATAAATTCTATGGCTATGAAACAAGTGGTTTAATTGAAGCACATTTATTTTGGTTTGCCTTCACAAGTAAAAGTTATTTTAGTTAACAGATGGGGAAAAGTCTGGAGGTCTTAAACCTAATACTATTCTAATAAACTCAACATAAGGTTCTTATTTCTCTAACATAAAGCCACTTCATGCAAATGGGGATACACAGTAAATATTACTTAGTGCTCATTATGAAGTGTTAAATCCATCATCACAGCATGTGGTTCAGGACCTATGAGTTTAATCTACTCAAGTAACATAACATGGGTATATAATTATGTGTTCCCGTAGAATCTAAAGCATATTGGGGGGCCAGCACATAGCATAGTGGTTATGTCACTAGACTCCCACATGGCTAACAGCAGTTCAAGTCCCAGACCCGGTGACTTGAAACTCAAGACAGGCATGTGTGCATGCATACTCAATATCCCAGGAAGAGAATGGAGGAGAAGGGAATGTAGTGTGGCTATCCCTCCTGGGATATGATTTCTCACTTTCCCTCTCACTGTCTCTGTCTCTCTCTCTGGTGAGTTCACACACATTAAGGCAAAAACCTCTAAAAAAAGAATCTAAAGTGTACTTTATTTCATTTGTTAAATCTAGTAATTTTTAAATACTTCCTAACTGACATCATGTAAACAGAATGAATAATATTAATTACAATTTTCTGTCTTTTAAAAAAAGGATATTTGGTTGTTCATTGGTACCAGGACTAAAAGAGCAGATTAAATTAATGTCCATCATCAGGAAGGACCACGAAAAACTTTATAAAATATGTCTATGTATTTTATCCTCACTCTTCATAATTGTTAACTTATAAAATGCTTGAATATCTTTGTTTCGACTTGCAATATTTAAGTTTATTTTTAATTTTCCAAACAGATTCATTAAGCAATAGTCAAAATCAACAAATGTGATACATAAAATATTTTTGAAAACTTTCAAAATATTTCAAAAGATAAAAAAATAGAATAAAAGTACAAGTTTATTTTGGTGCAAAACAAATTTGAAATACATAGTTTTTTCATAATGCCAATCTTTATGATATTTTGAAAACCTCTTGTAAATATCATTAAAATAACATTCAAATAACTTTTGAATAATGCTATTTATTAACTGGCAATTATATTTGCCTGATATTTGTGAGAAACAATGAAAGGGAGAATGCATGTGTAGATAGATAAATAATTTGGTTTTTTTTCTTCTTTTTAATTTTAATTTATTGTATACATTTAATCAAAATACATTACTTAGTTTGCAAAGTGAATTTACCCAACATAACTACAACTCACACCAGTCCAGTTGAGGATACTATACATGTTATCAAAACGGACAAGAATCCATTTCTGTGTCTCATAAATATCTTGCCTCTTTATTTTCCTCCTTAATTTCTTTCCTCACACTTTCCCCCGTCTCGCAACCTCTTCTCACACTGTCTCCAGTATCCATAACCATTTCCCATACTCCTATATCCTCTAATCTTTCAGTTTCCACCATAGAGTGTGGACAGTCAGTATATATTAAGTGGAGAAATAGAATGTCTCTCTTTCATAGCTTGTCTTGCTTCACTCAGCAGTAAATATTCCATATTCTTCCACTTTCTATCAAATGCCAGGAAATAACCCTGTTTGAGATACTTCAACAATTCTAAATAATAGAAGCAAACATACAGTGTGTCTTTTTTCCTTCCACTGTCTTTTGAAACAGAAAATGTTTCCAATGAATTTATACATATCTATTTCAAAATGGCTTCTACCTTAACACAAGTTGCCCGCAGTGTTCAATTATCCTTTACTTGTAAAAGTGAAATTACCCATGTTTTCGTGAAAGGTCTGAATAAAATAACTATTGATATTTTTTTATCTGTAGATGTAAAGGAGGGGAAAAAGTAATGATAACAAAAAATTAACTTAACATTCCCGTTTTTTTCTGGACCAAAACTAAAAGATGTCCACAATCTAGATATTCCTTGAGGTTAACTATCCTGACCATTTTGGGCTAAAGTCTTATCTGTTTCTATGGCCCCAAGACTGAGCAAAATTATTCTTTCCCGTCTAAGAATATTCTATCTCATAAAGATGGTGGCTCTTCTCTCATTAGTTAATTCCATGCTCTTCCACCCACATCATTCCCATACTTCTATGGAAATTTTCTAGGATAATTCAGCAAGAGAACTTGCCTCCTGTTTTGTCTTACTTCAGTTCAATTAAGATTAGATAACCTCGGGAACCAGCAGTTAGCGTAATGGCTATGTCGCTGGACTCCCATGTAGTCAACCGCGGTTCGCGTCCCGGACCTGGTGGCTTAAAACTCACGCCGGGCGCGTTTGCGTGCGTGCCCCAGATCCCGAGAGGAGAATGGAGGAGAAGGGATAGCAGCGTGGCCATCCCCCCTGGGGGGTGATTTCTCGCTTTCTGTCTGTCTCTGTCTGTCTGGCGAGCGCATGCACCCTATAGTGAAAACCTCTCAAAAAAAAAAAAAAAAAAAAAAAAAAAAAAGATTAGATAACCTGGGCCATCCCCATAACAAAGTAGTTAAGTACTAGGCATACAGATCCAGGGGCTGCTTCCTCTCTCTGTTGAGCACATGCCCTCTAGCAACTAAAAGGAAACTATTAGATAATCCAAAACATAGCTTTAAAGTATTCTTAAAAGTAATTGATACTATTAGAATGCAATTAGAATTACATAATTTTAAAGCATATTTGAGTAAGTCACATTTAATATAGCCAGTGAGATGACTCAGTGGGCCCAGCCACATTTAACATAACCAGTGATATAAAACAGTGGGCCCAACCACATTTGATAGAGCCAGTGAGATGAGAATAATCAGTGGGCCCAGCCAATGATCAACCAACATGACCTAGATTAAAAATGATAAGCCTTGCAGAATATAACTGCCAGGGCCTTTTGAGCCACTCTTTCTCTCTCTGCTCAGGCCCATTCCTACCTCTCAAGAGTGTACTTTTACTTTTACTTAATAAACTACCTCCCCCACTCCCCCCAAAAAAGGCAAGCATATTTGAACCTAAGAGCTTATATAATCTAACACCACTATTTTCCATATAAACAAAAGGAGGCTCTAAGAATTTAAATGATTTGCCAGATTTATACTTATTCCAAATGTCTTATTGCCACTGACCAATATTATGCCATTTTAATAAAGAATTTAGTCACCTTTAGTTGGGGATTCTGTTACATGTGGCCAAAATCATGCTAATTGATACAACCACTATTTGCATATGAAGTGTATATATTAATGGCATTCTCTATAGAAATATGCAAAAAAATTTTGGATTTTAGGGATAATCAAATCTGTATCTATGCCCTTAATTGTAGTAACCTCTTGAACTTGTAAAATGGTAAAATGTATAGAGCTAACCTTAGAAGAACAACATCTGTGAACAATTGATATGTCTTTGAAGCTATGATTTCTGAGAACAATACAGGTAAGATATAGCGGTTAAAAGTATACTTTGGAATAAGGTAAATTTAAATTTAAATCTTAATACTGTCACTTAAAATTATTTGACTTTTGACAGGTTATTAAATCCCTGTGTAGTCTGTCACATGTGAAGTGAGAATAATGGAATTGTTTTGTAAAGAAGTAAAAGAAAATATCATGTAGGTATTTGTTTGTTGCTAAACCATATACCATGAATCATTAGAAGGCGAGAACTGTGACCTACTTTCCTTTTCATCCTTTTATCTTTGACTAATGTCTGCTAAGATACTTAATTCATGTTCTCTGAATATGATTAAATTAGTGAATCTTAATGTCTATTTCATGTCTTCATAAATATGTGTTTTAAAATGCAATGCATATTACTGCATTTAAAATAAGTACTGTTTGGTAGCTAGGAACTCAATGGGTATTGCTTCAACTTTCTCAGAGTATGTAGAACTGAATAATAAACCATGATCAAACAATAATTATTCTCGATCACTAACAAAGCTGTGAATAAAGAATCACATTTGGAAATTCCTATCAGTTCATCTTCATGCTGATAAAGCATCTTGGCAGTTTTTTTTTTTTTCCTTTTGTTTTCACTTGGACATTTTGAAAACCTGTAGAAAAACATGTGACTTTTGCCTGGAAATATATAAAATGTATGACAGGTTAATAAAATGAATCAATTAGACCAACAAGTTTTATTGTTTTTAAGGTTATTAATTTCTTGAGAGGGAAAGATAGAGAGAGGGCGCTACAACCCCCAGAACGGTCTTCCCATTGCAATCCATGACCCGTCTCAGCCAGCCTGGATCACAGTCACATGCATGTGCCTTGCATGTGCATGGGGAACCTCAGGACAAGAACCTGAGACCTTCCCATGTGGCTCCAACCTCACGTAGAATTGTGCTACTACTACACCACTGTGGCTGGGCCTAGTATTGTTCATTTTAAAGTAACTTTATATTATATAACGTAATTTAACAAATGCAATGCAGTAAGTTTAAAAGAAATACGGCATGGGGCTAGCAGGTGGCATGGTGATTAAGGTGCTAGACTCTGACAAGACCAACTGCAAGTCAAGACCCAGACCTGGTGGCTTGCTTTCTCACTCCCCACCCCCCTCTCTGTCTGGTGAGTGCATGTGTCCTGTAGCAAATTAAAAGATAAATAATGATGATAAATAAAATAAGTTATTCTTAGGGGAGAGTGTAAGAGAGAAAATTGAGGAGAATAGAGAAAGCAGTACATTTATGGGACACAGAAGTGGGTTATTATCTGTTGATGATAATGTGTTTAGGATCCTCTATTGGACATGTCCTAACTTCTTACTTTTGTTCCTTTAACCCTAGAGGTGGTAACCATTTCCTGTAGAAACTAACTTTGTGAGTTTTCTTTTACCCCTCTCGTTACCTAGTCAACAACCTTATAGTTAGTTCACACTTTTTCTATTAAATTCTCTTTATTCAAGAAATGTGTTTAATTTATATTTTTCCCAAAGAACTCTGACCATAACATGGACAAAAATAAAATCGTAGTGAATAACTTGGAAGATAAAATTGGAAAAATTCTAATAGCAGGGGAAAAGAAAAAAGAAAGAAGGAAGAAAAGAAAGAAAATGAAAACAGAAAATTAGTAGAGTGTTTCAGTAAGCCTAGTAGTTGAATGGGTAAGCATCCTAGAAAGAGAAAATATTTGAGGGTGAATAAGCAAATATTTCAAGAAAATTTCCCAGAACTAAAATACATGAATAGCAAGATAAAAAGGACCCATTAGATGCTCAGCACAATAGATTAAAATAGATTCATTCCAAATAAAATAACCATGACATTTCAGAATGCTGGAGACATAAAACATTCCTACAAAATTCCCCAAAAGAATAAAAGAAATGTCATCCACAAAGAATCAAAACAGCTTTGGACATCTCAACAGTACACAGCCATAAAAGTACACATCAGTGCTAAAATGTAATTAATATAACTATCAATCAAGCATGTGAGGGAACAGGAAAGAACTTTTTCAGACAATCAAAAACCTTGAAAATATCCTTCCAGGACCAGCAGGTGGCATAATGGTAAAGAAGCTGGACTCCTACATGGCCAACTGCTGCTATTAGAGTCCCAGACCCAGCAGCTTGAAACATACTAGTGCATATGCGCGCTCTCTCTCTCTCTCTCTCTCTCTCTCTCTAGAAATAAATATACTTTAAAAAGAAATTTGCCAGGGGAACCAGCAGTTAGCGTAATGGCTATGTCGCTGGACTCCCACGTAGTCGACCGCGGTTTGCGTCTCGGACCGGTGGCTTACAACTCACGCCGGGCGCGTGTGCGTGCGTGCCCAAGATCCCGAGAGGAGAATGGAGGAGAAGGGATTGCGGCGTGACCATCCCCCCTGGGGGGTGATTTCTCGCTTTCTGTCTCTATGTCTCTCTCTGTCTGTCTGGCGAGCGCACGCGCCCTATAGCGAAAAACCTCTCCAAAAAAAAAAAAAAAATTGCCAGAGGGCATGTGTACTCTGGGGGGTAGGGGAAAGGTGGAGAAAGAGAAAGTAAGAAAGCAACCCCCCATGGAGAATGGTTACTCAGTGTCCCTTCTCCTCCATCTTTCCCTTCTTTTGGGATTTGGGCACATACACACATGCAAGCCCAGTGTTTCTCTGTTTTTAAGTTTTGACTTTTTTTCAGGATTTTGCCACAGAGTATGTCCCCTCATCAGAGAAAGAGAGACAGAGAAAAGGGAAAGTGAGAAAATACCCCTCAGGTGGGATGTCCATGCTGCATTCCCTTCTCCATTCTCCTCTTGGGATCTTGGGCATGCATGCACACATGAGCAGCATGATTTTCAAGCCACCAGGTCTGGGACTCAAGCCATGGTCAGCCACATGATAATGCAGTGCCTTAACCACCAGGCCACCTGCTGCCCCCTTGCCCTCTCATGTTTCTCAAGCCACATGCTCCAGGACTAGAACCACACAGTAGGCCATGGGAGATCCAGTTCATGTAACAACAAGGCCAGGGGATGGCCCAATAAACATACTTTTTCTTAATAAAATAAATAAATATAGAAATAGCAGCATTCTTGAAAAGCAAATGAGAATAAGTAATTCCTTTATCCTTGTTCCAATCTCAGTCTCTTCCTCATACCCCCTAGTGACAGGTCCTAAGAAAGAGCAGCTGGCAAAATAGAAAAGGGGTTTATGAGGTCCCTGTGCCAACATCACAAAGCAGATTGTAGAAGGACAGGTTTGGAGCTAAGGAACAATAACTTTAAGTCATTATTACTTCTAAGTCTTTTATTATATTTTAAGTCTCATATTCTTTAAGAATTATTTTGTTTAACTTTAATTATTTGTTTTAATTTGACCAGAGACGGACAGAGAGAGAGAGAGAGAGAGTGAGTGAGAGAGAGAGAGAGAGAGAGAGAGAAAATGAGAAAGCAAGTCACCAGGTCTGGGACTTGAACCCAGGTCGGCCATGTGGGAGTCCAGCACTGTTAACTACCACATCACCTGCCGGCCTCTCTTATTATTTTTCAAACATTTGTTTTTGCTTTAAATAACATTATGGTTTTATGTCATGGATATAACCTTTTCCCTTTTCTCTTTGTGGATATTAAAGTTTTCTTCTTTCTATATAGTGTCATCTCATTCAGCTCATAATTTCTCTATTTTTTTTTGTCTTCTTCCTCTTTCTCTTTTTTCCTTATGTATTCTATGTTAGAGACTTTCTGAGAATACTTGGGCATCTGCCTAAGGTATTAAATCTTCTCAGAGTAAAAATTCTAAGCATGTGGGAGGAGCTTAACAAATTTTAAGCTTTATCTGAGGTTAATCTGAATAAGAAGTTTTTAGGGAAATAATGGTCACTATACTTTGAGGTGTTTCCTTTGAACTAGCCAATTTCCCAAAGGACTCTTCCGGTTTCCTGCCTGAATTGCCCAGTCAGGAAAGAGTTTTATGATCTAATCATTCTAACAAATCAGCTACTATCTATTTGCCCGTTTAACAGATTTATCTTTGTTTTACTTTTTCTCTTTACTTCTCACATAAAAAAACTATATTTTCTTGGATATATATACATATGTATATATATCATGAAAATACCTTCATTGCACTATTATTGTCAAATTATAATATTCCAGTGAAAGTTTCCTTCATAACACCGGTATTATTATATTTGTGCTGTTTATTAATGTTACATGCAAAAATGATTTCAAAGGAAGTGCTAAATATTTTGGCTAGAAAATCTAAACTAATGCAATCATTGGCCAAGAGATTTTCTTACTAATTTCCTAATGACTTGCACTGCTCAATGATCCCTAAAAATGTTCACAGATTTTATTTTATAAACTTTTAGGACAGCAAAATATATATCATTTAATTTTATTCTTCTTTATTTTAAGCATAA
This sequence comes from Tupaia tana, assembly GCA_026018925.1. Taxonomy (NCBI): domain Eukaryota; kingdom Metazoa; phylum Chordata; class Mammalia; order Scandentia; family Tupaiidae; genus Tupaia; species Tupaia tana. The sequence continues at coordinate 147,049,257 of JAKSZU010000009.1, read as the reverse complement.
GTTGCCTGAAGTGGATATTTTTAATGAGTAAGAATTTTGTAAAGCAGCCTAGAATCTGAAATTCCTCATGTTAAAATATTTACTCTGTTCAAAAGGTGATTAAAAAGAGAAAATAAAACTCTATAGAGTCACTTAACTCTAAAATTCTATGCTGCTGTAAGAATGTTCTACTGACTTTCTGTGTATACTGCAGGAAATTTCTATTTATCACATAGGTTATGAAAATAAATGGTTAGAATTTTATCTAAAGGAAGTCATCATTAAGCAAGATTGATACCTTAATAATGTGGTAGATGTAATTATAATTTAATTTGGAATTGAATTTCAATGTTTTATTCTGTAAAGAATGATCTATTATTATCAAGCAATATTAGAACCTCAAAAACCTTATTTGTATTTGTTTTTGAATCAATGATACGTAGTTTCAGCTTATCAACACTTCAGTATTAGAGATCTGTTTTGAGATTATCTAGAGAGAAATATGACTGGAATACACTGTCATTAGTATTAAATGAATATGCATTCAGATTTGATCCTACAATGATTCAAATAAATTTAGGTTTTTTTTTTTTTGGTTTATACGCTCTTTTTATACAGGCTATGCATAGTTAGAATTTCCTTTTAGAAATAGTGATCAATATAATATCAGAGGATAAGCTAATTATTTTAACTATAATACTAAATCTACAGCTATATAAAAGATCTACAGATATTTTAAAATCATAATACATATACTTATTAAATAGTCCATATGTATTGGACACTTGCTAAAAGTTTTATGCATATTACTGCACTTAACTCTCACAATGAAATAGTGATGAGATTATAACATTATGCCCAATTATACTGATAAGAAAATGATTTCATATCTTGCCTAAATGTGTGCAGCTTGCAAACCGATAAGGTAGTATTAGGAAGTCCATTAAAGAGTCTGTAATGTAAATGAATGTGCATTGTGTGAGTATGTGTGTCTGTGTAATATCTTGTCCTGACACCTAACAGCATAGTCAACTTGCAATGATATCTCAGGTAGGCAAAATAATGAAATCACAAAGATGTCCATATCCTAATCACTAGAAACTATGAATATGTTAGGATCCACTATAAAGGGAAATTAAGGACTGGTTCTGTGACCTGGTAGTTGAGGCAGGATATCCCACGTGGCCAACTACATGGTTCAAATCCTGTTCTAGACCAAATAGTTTGAGAAACACACCAAGCACATGTGCATGTATGTGTGCCCAAAATCCCCACAGGAGGGGGAGATGGAGCAGAAGGGATTTCTGTGTGACCATTCTCAATAGGGGGTGCTTTCTCCTATCTCTTTCTCTCTGTCTCTCTGTCTGCTGAGTGTTTGAGCCCTCTAGCAATACATAAATAAAGGAGAATTAAATATGCAAATGAAACTAAGGTTGCTTATCAGCTGACCTTGACATAGAGAGACTATCCTGGATTATCTGAGTGGGTTCGATGTAATCCAAGGATCCTTCTAAGTAGGAGAGAGAGAAGAGGGAGGACCAGACAGATGGCAGCGGGAGATAGTCTTGGCCCAATGCTTCTGGCTTTCAAAATGGAGTAAGAGGGAACCAGCAGTTAGCGTAATGGCTATGTCGCTGGACTCCCATGTAGTCGACCGAAGTTCGCGTCCCGGACCCAGTGGCTTAAAATTCATGCCGGGCGCGCGTGCGTGCGTGCCCAAGATCCCGAGAGGAAAATGGAGGAGAAGGGATTGCGGCGTGACCATCCCCCCTGGGGGGTGATTTCTCGCTTTCTGTCTCTCTGCCTGTCTGGCGAGCGCACGTGCCCTATAGCGGAAAACCTCTCCAAAAAAAAAAAAAAAAAAAAAAAAAAACGGAGTAAGAAATGTGGGAGGCCTCTAAAAGCTGAAAAAGGCAAGAAAATGAATATCCACTAGAGTCTCTAGAAAGGAATGCAGCCCTGCTGACACCTTAATTTTAGCCCAATTAGACCCATTTAAGACTTTTGAACTACAGTGGAAAGATATCACATTTGTATTGTCTTAAGTCAACGACATTTGTAGGAATGTTACATCAGCAGTAAAACCCTAATACATCATCTCAAAAGGGAACGATGAAGAGCTAAAAGGTACACAAGGACCAACTTTGAAATTCAGTTTCAATGCTATCTTGTGAAGAAGTAGGGTGCTTTATACTAGTAAAAATGTGTCTTGCTTTTTTTACATAGTTGGTACAATATTTACACACATAGGAGACTCTAACAGACTTTGCCAAAGATGAAATTGAGAAATAAGACATTAAAAAAAAGCTGTTTTTCACTTAACATCTGGCAATCATGTTACAGTATATTTAGACAATGGGCAATATGTTGTTTTAAAAATGTTCTTCAAGGTGCAGCTGCAGTGGTTCATTCTGCTCAAGACAAACCAGGTCCCACATGGTGACTATTTTAAACCCTTGACCTGGTCACCTTAAAACAGGCTGGGCACATGACAGTGCCCCAAATCCAAGAGGCTGAAGGGCTGGAGGAAGGGGACTGTGGCATGACCAGACCTTATGAAGGGTTCCCCCCAACTCTCATGTGTGTACACATAGTCCCCTCCCTGAATAAAGGGGGAAAAAAACAGAAATATGAAAATGAGAAACTAGTTTTGGAAATGAAATATATCTTTTAAAGAAATTGCTGTTAAAAACAACTTTCTGAGGCAGCCACCAGTGGAATGGTGGTTAAAAGTGTTGGACTCCTACTGCAGTTTGAGTTCCGGATCCAGCGACTTGAAAATCACACAGGGCACATGTGCATGTGTGCCTGGAACCTCTAGAGGAGAATGGAGAAGAGACTGTGGTGTGGCCAATCCCCTGGGGAGTGATTTCTCACTTTCTCTCTTAGATGAGTATACACGCCCTATTGCAAAAACCAGAACCAACCAACCAAACAAAACTTCTCGAGAATTCAGTACAATGGCCAAATATAGTCTCCGACAGAAGAGGGAGGTCTTAATTATATTTGCCTCAAATATATTGAATTGTGGACAGTATTGTTGTAACGGAACATATAGTTTCTATTTTATATAGATACCAAATATATTCTTTTTAAGAGGTTATGTTTAGGGAACCAGCAGTTAGCATAATGGCTATGTCGCTGGACTCCCACGTAGTCGACCGCAGTTCGCGTCCTGGACCCGGTGGCTTAAAACTCAAGCCGGGCGCGTGTGCGTGCGTGCCCAAGATCCCGAGAGGAGAATGGAGGAGAAGAGATTGCGGGGTGACCATCCCCCCTGGGGGGTGATTTCTCGCTTTCTGTCTCTATGTTTCTCTCTGTCTGGTGAGCGCACGCTCCCTATAGTGAAAACCTCTCCAAAAAAAAAAAAAAAGAGGTTATGTTTAATGCTTTTAGATATGTTAGATTGGTCAGGAATGTTCTCTATAATCTAAATTTAACCACTCTGGTAACTGTTTCATAATGCAACAGTGTTACTCATCAGTAATACTAATCATTGTATAGCACTCTCTGGAATCATATCTTCTAACACTCTTAGTGTGTTTGAATTTTTATTATATTTTGGACCATAGCAATAGCATTTTAGTATATATTTTGTTTTTCATCAAATAAATTCAAAGCTAGCTTCCTTAGAAAGTGCTCCCATCTGAAGTTACTCTCTGTTAAATCATTTTTCAACATGCTACTTCTATTTAATCAACAGAAAATTAAATATTACCTAATGAGACATGTGCTCTCAAAAGTTAGTAGAGAAATTATAGTTTAAAGTCTAGCTCATCTGCCTATTCTACTCTTTATCCTTCAATTAAGTCAAGAAAATATATAACTTCCACCATGAAAATACATGCAGAATTTATCAAATTACCTTCATATGATACAGCTGTTATTATTTATGAAAGTCTATGTGAACACCCTTCTTTTACACATCCTATCCATAGCCTATCCATAGATTTTTCACTTTGGTTCCCTCTATGGTTTGTCTCACCCATAACGTAGTCAGTACCCTTTTAGGTGTGTATACTTAGCCCCTGCATTGATCTCCTGGTTGGTATAAACTTTGCACATCACTGCCAGGGTAGCAGGGTCCAACAGCATGTAAGTTCCAATACCTGTCTGTATTAGATGCACATATATTATTTTAACTGATTTCCTTTATTTTTTAGAACTTTATTCATTAATATTATTATTTTTTAACTTGTGATAGTCATTAGACACAGAAAAAGTGAGAGAAGGAACGTGAGAAAGCAAGCTGCTGGGTCTGGGACTTGAACCATGGTCAACCATGTCCAGCACCCAACCATCACGCCATGCCACCTGCTGGCCCCATTAACTGATTTTCTTTACTATAGATATTTCTAAAGTTTTTCTGAGGATTAGAAGAAAAGTGATTGATCATTGAGCAGTTCTCTTTCCTCTTCTTTTTTGAAATACTATTTTATCCTGTTTATCAATTTTTAAAAATTATTCAGTTCAACAATGAGTTTTAGTGAATCCTCTTGCTTAATTTGTCTCCTAAGCACCAGGGCAGCCAAGTTTTTCTGTCTTGACTCTTTACACAGTTTTCTATGTATTTATGATACTAATGTTAACAAATTTCAAATCTAAACAATCAAAATTTTATGCTAATGGATTTCAAATGTTAATCAATAATTCAAAATTATCTCCAGAATTTCACCTGTTTCTCTATCTAATCTCTCTCTCCATCCATCTATCCATCCATTTGCTAAGCTGCATAATCCATTCACCCACATACACTACAATGAGCATTCTCCAAATTGAAATTTTGTCTCTTGTTCCATTTGTCCTTATTTCACTTTATCCCTTCATCATGTGCCCAATCTCCCAACTCGAAGTCTTTGTACTCACCCTAGATTACTCTTTTATTCACCTGCCATACATTTTTGCAGATAGTTCCTCTACCTTTTTCTGATTGCTTCATCTTTACAATCTGTCCTTCCACTATTTTACTTCAGATCATAAAGCAATCAATTAAATTTTGCATCATGGGGCAAACACACTCAACAGAGAGAGACAGGGAAAGTGAGAAAACTTGAGTCTAAGACTGAAACCGCTGTCATTCATGTAAGAGTCCAGTGTCTTAAACACAATGCCATCTGCTGGCCACAAATTGTGTGTGTGTGTGTGTGTGTGTGTGTGTGTGTGTGAGTGTGTGTATGTATGTATATATATATATAGATTGTATATTTTATAGGGTATGTGCACTTGCCAGAGAGACAGAATAACAGAAAGCAAGAAATCACCCACAGGAGGGATGGCCATGCCATGCCACAATACCTTCTCCATTCTCCTCTTGGAATCTTGAGCATGGATGAACACGCACCCAGCAAGAGTTTCAAGTTGCCAGATCTGGGACTCCAACTGCGGTTGACTACGTGGGAGTCCAGTGACGTAACCATTACGCCATCTACTAGTCCCTAAATTGTGCACTTTATAATGAGCTCAACTCAATACCTGGCTCCATGGTATTGCTGGATATCTTCTGTTTACCACCCTCTAATGGATCTACCCCCATCTTCTCTACTTTTCTCTGTACCTATGAGACCAATTTTAATGGACCATATCTACAAGCTTCCTTGTCCTCTGGCTTCTAAATGGGCTCCTCTAATAGGAAGCTCAGGAAGAGACTGGAGTTACATGAAGAGACAGCTCTGGAGATTTCCTAGTTCATTTCTCTTCTTACTTGGTCTCCATGGATTGTCTATATGTCTCTATCAAAGATGACAGTTTCCTTAAGGGAATTTTTTTCCATATAGTTACTTCTCTGGGGAATGCTTACTGCACTTACCCTTTCAGACCTTGTACTAGTAACAGATGGTGGCTGGTGCTGTTCCTATGTTAAACATTGTCCTTTTTGATTTCTCTAAACTCTGTCAATGCCTTTATAAATAGTCTCTGTACTAATATTTCCTCATATTATTATGTGTGTGCATGCCCCAAATCTTGACAGGGTGGAGAAATGAAGACAAAGGGATAATGGCATGACCATACTCCATTGGGGGTGTTCTTTCGCTTTCTTTCTGTTGAGTGCACACACCCTTTCACAAATAAATTAATTAATTAACCTTACCCTAAGGTAGCTTGTTTTACTTTATAAACTTTTAAATTTTATTTATTTATTTACTTATTATTTTTAAAATTTGCTATAGGGCATATGCACTCACCAGAGAAAGAGAGAGAGAGAGAAAGTGAGAAAACAAATTACCAGGTCTGGACTCAAACCATGGTCAATCATGTGGGAATCCAGCACTTCAACCACCCTGACACTTGCTGGCCCTCTTCATAAATTTTTTAATAATTTTAAATTTCTTGGCCTTTTTGTAATAACACTTAGCCTAAAACACAAACACGTGTGTAGCTGTATAAAATTTGTTTATACAGAAATTTATATAAAAATAAAATTTATTTTTATATCTTTATTCTATGAACTTTTTAATATTTAAATTTACTTATTTATTTAACTTTAAAAGTAATTATTTATTTAACTTTATTTTTTATTATTGTTATTTTAAAATTTCCTATAGGGCACATGTGCTCACCAGGGAGAGGGAAAGTGAGAAAGCAAGCCGCCAGGTCCGGTACTCAAACTGGGGTCGGACATGTGGAGTCTAGCACCTTAACCACCATGCCACTTGCTGGCCCCTTATTCTACTTTTTATTCCTTTCCATTAAAAACTAAGAACACAGGGACCAGCAGTTAGCGTAATGGCTATGTCGCTGGACTCCCACGTAGTCGACCGCGGTTCATGTCCCGGACCCGGTGGCTTAAACTCACGCCGGGCGCATGTGCGTGCGTGCCCAAGATACCGAGAGGAGAATGGAGGAGAAGGGATTGCGGTGTGGCCATCCCCCCTGGGGGGTGATTTCTCGCTTTCTATCTCTCTGTCTCTCTCTGCCTGTTTGGCGAGCGCACGCACCCTATAGCAAAAACCTCTCCAGAAAAAAAAAAAAAAACTAAGAACACAAACAGACACATTAGTCTAGGCCTACACACACACACACACACACACACACACACACACACAGAGAGAGAGAGAGAGAGAGAGAGAGAGAGAGAAATCTCCCCTCAGTGGGGATGTCCATACTGTAATCTCTTCTCCTCTGGTCTCTTCTTGGGATTTTAGGTACATATACACACATACCCGGCATGATTTTTCAATCTACTGGTTCCAGGACTGGAACTACACAGTTGAACATGTGGGATCCAGTGTCTTAACCTCCATGCCACCTGATGGTCCAGCTCCCTTGTAACCTTGTGGGACCACCATTGTATATATGGTCTATCACGGAGCAAAATGTTGTTACACAGTATGCAAGTGTATATAAGCAATTTTATGTAATTCAAACTAAGTACATGTTCAAGAAAGTTTAACTTCTATTATGTATCTATCCTCATTATTCATGCTTATCTGATGCACTATAAAAACATTCCAACTTGTTCCTAACTCTGCTGTTAGCTTATTGAATGTCCCTTAAACATGCCTGATTATTCTCCTTTATTAGAAGTTCATTGCATTCTCTCTGCCCATCATGCAAAGTAACCAAATACTGGTTTCCTCTCATCTTTCATGTGTCAGTATTTTTTTAAGAGGTTTTTGCCTTAGGGTGTGTGAGTTTACTGGAGAGATAGAGAGACAGAGACAGTGAGAGGGAAAGTGATAAATCACCCCCAGGGCGATGGACATGCCACAATCCCTTCTCCTCCATTCTTCTTCCGCAATCTTGGGCATATAGGCACTTGTACCTGGTGTGATTTTTCAAGCTACTAAGTCCAGGACTCAAACTGTGTTTGTCCATGTGGGAGTCCAGCATCATAACCACTATGCCATCCACTAGCTCCTCATGTGTCTGCTTTTTTTTTTTTTTTCTTTTGAGAAGTTTTTTGTTTGTTTGTTTGTTTGTTTGTTTGTTTTTGCTACAGGGCGTGTGCACTTGCCAGACAGACAGAGAGACAGAAAGTGAGAAATCACCATTCAGGGGGGGATGGCCATGCTGCAATCCCTTCTCCTTTCATCTCTCGAGATCTTGGGTACGCACGCATACACACCCAGTGTGAGTTTAAGCCACTGGGTCCAGGACTCGAACCATGGTCGACTACGTGGGAGTCAAGCAACATAGCCATTATGCTAACTGCTGGTCCCCGTGTATCTGTTTTAATGCTATTCCGACAGAGAGGCCTTTAGTGACAGACTGTCCTAGGTAGCTCTTACCTGGTATTCTTATTTTCAGAGATCCCTGTCTGTGCCTGCTACAAACTTCATATTTTATAATAATGAATATGTATTACCTTTTGTTTGTTGTTATTCATTTATCTATAAAAATCAAAGAGCAAGGAACTTTGTCCCAATCACTCATTGTAATTCAACTGTATGGCAGTGCTATTATCTGTTGAAGAGGATGTATACGGTGGTCTCATATGGGCTGGACTGAGGTGTATATCATGCTAGGTAAAATCTAAATAATGTATAGCAATTTAATATATGTATAATAACAAAAAATATATAAATAAAATTTTAAAATGTAAAAGAATAGTTGTAAAGAAAATAACAATAAAAAAGCATTTGGAAGCATACTTATGAAATGTCGCTTCTCATCTTCAAATTCTTCATTGGATCCTGCAAACTACAAAATTGAAAATAAAACCTTAGATCCAGGCCTCACCTCCCTCACTGGTTTCTTTTCTCACAAATCTGTTTTGCTCTAATCATAAAGTATTTACACCGTGTCATTTGATTTAGTGGCATAATTCTCCCCTTATGCTTATTGTTTTCTACATCTAGAAGTTATTGTCTACCCTTCTCTTGTCAGCGAAGTTGCCGGCATCCTTCAAGACTCAGTTCAAGTACCCACTTTTTAAGGTAGTGTGATGAATTTCTCAGCCTGATTTAGGTATCCCTTATCTTTGTTACCTTAGTTACTTGACATACATTTTAGCTCTTATCAAAATGTGTTGTATTGTTTATGTATATATTATTTCCCACAGATGAGTTTGATAAAGATAAGGCACCATACTTCAGTTGTCAGTGAGTATCTATTTGAGGCACAATGAATAATGAAGCATTAGTACTCTATAAATAATACTGTTATCAACCCAGTAGCATCCTCGAGGCTTTATGTTAGGTGCATAGGGATAACCATAGGCCTGTAACCTATGGTCTTCTTACCGGAACAACAGGTGATGGGTGAGGAGTGACCTTTACCTGCCTGTCTTATAAACATGATTCTGAATTAGATTACTTATTTTAACAAGCATGGTTGGTTTGAGACTAGGGCATAGTTAAGTGAGTATTTTTCTATTTGTGGAATAAAACGCAATGGAGGAGTCCCCAGAACTCTAAAAGATTCACTTGTTAATCCAAAAGCAAGACTTATCACAATTCACTAGAAAATGGACTGACAGCTTCAGGCTGCACCAGAGAAAGAATATTCAATCTCTTCTTGATGCCTACCTGTATTCTTCAAATCCTTAGTGTAGTTTGGTACTAGATGAGAACTGTTATTAGTGTGAGGCTGATTTAATAAGCTCTTGGTGATAATACAAATGCTTCATCTGAGAAGTGAAACTGTAGCTGGGAGTATTACCATGTAATATTAAGCCAAGTGTCTACTTTAAGAGCCTAATTGAAAAATAAGATAAATGGAGAGTAAGACTGGAGGGCTTTCAGAGCACATTGATGTCAGAGAGGAAAAATAGAAGGTAACAATACTTGAAAAGGAGAAGAGGCAAGGTCAATGGGACTGGGATGTTAAATGGAGGTATTCTGGGTAATAGGTTGTGTGGTTTGGAGAAAGAGAAATGGGCATGGATATATTGTAGCAGGTGTCAGGGAGTGATTCAAAATGACCTTGAAAATCACCAATAAGTATAAAATAGTATCGATGTCTAAACCCAGTAGGATTTCTCTGAGTTGTAAATTACTCATTTAACTCCCATGGCACTAGAAATGGTTAATTATTGTATTTCTCTTTGTTCCATTCTGAAACATCTAGTGTAATGTTTACAGCAAAGAAAGTGGGTAGATGGAATAGGGAAAGAACAAAAGAGCAAGGAGAATAAGATAATTTTCTTCTTATCTAATAACCAAAATGAAAAAGCATAACTTCAACTATTTTTCTTCTTAATAATCCTATTAGATAGAGAAGAACCTTATTATAGATTAGAAATAACATATTTCTGTTCTCTGTCCTCCATCTACATAGATGAAAGACAGCCTGTTTATTTTTTTTTTAATTAAAAGAAGGTAAATAGGGCCAGTCCATGGTCTGGTGGTTAAGGCAACTGGCTCCCACACAGCCAAACACATAGTTCAAGTCTCAGACCCTTGGAAAACATGCCAGGCATATGTGTGTGCATGCCCAATATCCCAAAAGGAGAGAGAGATAGAGGAGAAGGGAATGAAACATGGCCATTCTCCTGTAGGGGGTGTGTTCTAGCTTTCTCTCTTTTTCTTTCTCTCTCTCTGTTTCTTTTTGGCAAGCACATGTGTCCTCTGGTAAATTAAAAGAAGAAAAGACAATTAGAGGATATTATGGAAATTTGTGTTTATAACCCAGATATAGTTTCTATTTCTTTTACTTTATTTTATTTAGTATACAGCATCTAACAATTGAGGCAGAATGATTCCCAAAATAAATTTTGAAGTTCTATGACTTTGTCATTGACCACGACTCTAAAGACTAAAATTATTTATTATTTCTAATTTGCCAGAGGGCACATGTGCTTATCAGACAGAGAGAGAGAGAGAGAAAGAGAGAGAGAGGGAGAGAGCATCCCTCAATGAGGCATAGTCATGCCACACTCCCTACTCTTTCATTTCTTCATTCTATAGGAATTTGAGACACACAGGCACACATGCCCAGTGTGTTCTACCAGTCACAGGGCCAGGATTCGAACTGCACAGTTGATCATGTGGGATCTGGATCCTGTAATCACTAGGTTATGGGGTCACTCCAAGAGTAAAATTATACATATAGGTAGATAATATGTGAGTATAGGACTATTTTCTAAGATCAGATAGCAAATTTGGAGAATGGTATCAGAGAAATACATATAGGAGATATCCTCGAATAGGTTCATTGATAGTTCAATATTTCAGAAACATATTTTTAACATAGAGCTTTTGAGTCTATCCTTGAAATAACATTGGCCCATCAGGTTTCTGGTTTCTTTTGAAAGTTAGCTACTTTATTTTTTGCTGTAGTGCCAGTTTTATTAGTGTTTCAAGTGATTGTCTTTAATATATTTCAAAAGGCAATATTGCATTTGTTTTCTTTTCATGGATTAGATATGAGAGTAAAAGAATAATTATAGTTACGGGGAAACTGATATTTAAACCATTTCTTTTATAAATTATGAAAAGATATTTGTGTGTTTACCTATCAAGGATGTGAAAGACGGTATGTTCATTGTACACAGAGAAGAGAAAAGCATCTTCTAAATAGTGTCTGTTACTATTATTATTAGGTTCTAAAACCTCTTTTCACTGCTTAAATCAATTACATACATACATATATAAATATATATTGTTAGTCATGACACTTTAGTTTTCAAGTGACAAAGACCCAATTCAAACTACCTTAAGCAATAAAGAAAATCATTGGCTTATGTAACTAGGAAGTCATGTTGCATTCATTTTCTTTCTTTTAAAAATATTAATTTAATTAATTATTATTATTATTATTATTATTTATTTTGACCAGAGAGACAGAGAGAGAGATAGGGAATGTGAGAATGCCAGTTGTGAGGTCTGAGACTTGAACCACAGTGAGCCACATGGGAATCCAGCACCTTAATCACCATGCCACCTGCCAGCCCCATCATTCACTTTCTTTCTGTTACTGCTTTCAGCTCTTTATTTTTCAGTGGTAGCTTGAATCTAAGGCTTCTGTAAACAGAAGCACAAGAACATTGAGCAACAGTAGACTTCCCTCATTCTTGTTTGTAAGACCAATTCCATTCAAAGTCTTACAAAAGACTCATGTGTTAGGATTGAATGGTGAGTCAATTTCCAAACCAATCATTATGCTTGGAAGTTGGAATGTTCGCATTCACTAGGATCTGATTAAGTGGCTGCTCCTGGATTTGGGGGGGTCTGGTGAGCAACTCTTGAATCACCTAGAGTGAGAACGGGGGAAATTCATGCCACCACCCCAACTTTTGAACAAACGAAAAATTTCTGTCAGCTAAACTGCTGAATCCAGACATCCCTATGTTCTTTAAAAGTTGCCTTATAAACAATTTATTACAGAAATAGAGGAGAAGCCTAGGTATATATTTGTATAAGTTAAGTACAGAGCAACACTTTTCTCTTTTCCATTCTGTCTTTGAAAAGTTATGAAATTGGAGGGCCAGCAGGTGGCATAGTGGTTAAGGTGCTGAACTCCCACATGGTTGACCATGGTTCAAGTCCCAGACCTGGTGGCTTAAAAGTCATGCCCAGTCCATATGCATGCCCAAAATCCTGAGAGGAGAATGGATAGAGAAGAGATTTACGACAACGTGCATCCCCCCAGAGGGTGATTTCTTGCTTTCTCTCTCTCTGTCTCTCTGTCGAGTGCATGTGCCCTCTAGCAAAAATCTCTCTAAAAAAAAAAAAAAATTATGAAGTTGGGAGAACTGTGTACTCTTTTTTCTCCCTTTTTTCCTCCTTCCCCTCCCCTGCACCCCTGCACCCCTCTCTCTCATACCATAGAGATATTTCTTTTAAGAGGACTCATAGAAAAAAATCATAAAATATAATGTATGATATTGTCAACATTCCCCTAGTAAATACTGCTACTGGATTCAGAGAAATATGTGGGTTCATCAAAACATAAAGTTATTGGGTTTATAGGACTATTTCTTAGAAGTCCATCAATATAAATTAATGTCATTAAATGAAATTTCAAGTCTATAAAAGCTGTCTATAAAAGGGGTTAAGAGAATGCGGGTCAAAATCATTTCAGAATTGATAAAGACTGCATTTTCTTTAATGTCTATAGTGACCTCTTGCAAATTTGTAGCCATGGTAGTAGTATTATCCGATATGATTTTTGAAAAATTATTCCATTAGCTTTTGGGAAAATGGATTGGGGTTTGACATTAGAGAAAAAGTCATAACTGTATTACTCCAATAAGAAATGGAAAAGGAAGACCTCTTGTCAAAGATGCTTTTATGCACTCAATCTCATTCCATCTGGAATACTACTCTGATTTTTTTCCCTTTAACTTCCTGATTCTTGATGCCTTGCTCTGCATCATTTCATTTAGGATCTGTTTTCTAATTCTATTCTCTCTCGAAAGGGAGGTCTTGCTTCTCTTTGACACCTCATTTTGTTTAGTGCCATATTTTTTTCCCACTGCCAGAGGGTACATGCAAGAGAGAGAGAGAGAGAGAGAGAGAGAGAGAGAGAGAGAGAGAGAGGGAGAGAGAGCGCATTCCCCAATGGGGCATGGTCACACACTGCAATGTTCTTTCCTTTATTTCTCTATTCCATCAGGGATCAGGATCCCAGGCACATATGAACATGCACCCAACATATTTTTCACACCATCGGAGCCAGGATTTGAAATGCAGCATGTGTGTGCATGCCAAAGATCCTGAGAGGAGAAAATGGAGGATAAGGGATTGCCGTGTGGGGGATGATTCCTCGGTTTCTATCTCTCTTTCTCTGCCTCTCTAGTGATTGCACGCACCCTATAGCAAAAATTTCTCAGGAAAAAATCATATTAAAAAAGTGGGTTACAATTTGAGAGAGAGTTAGTAATAGTTTCATTTTACTTTAAAAGACCAGGTAATTTTTTTAAAAAGTGGGTATCTACCAAAGTGACAGAGAAAGCAAAATATTTCCTAGCAGTGAAAAAGTAAATAATTGTGCACCTATTTCTTGATGCCTTCAAGTGAAGCCACTAAGCTTTTCTCTCTTTTTAATTTTTTAAATTTCATTTTCTTTTATACATTCAATCACGTTATTTAGCTTACAAAGTGAATATTCCAACATGTGAACATTTCTCCCTAGTCCAATTGATAGAACTATAAAATTATGTTCAACAGATAATACTGCATTTCTTTGTCCCATTAATGCTTTGCCTCTCTATTTTTCTTCTAAATGTCCTTCCTCAGACCCTACTCTTTCACACACATTACATCTGGTATTTACATCCATTTACTGTGTTTCTATTCACAGCCCCTCTAAGCCAAGAGAACTTTATCCTATTACTCCATGTATCTAAAAGTATATACCATCATCTTACAGGAGCGTTCTTACAACTGATTGAATCAAAGTATAGTAGAAAAATTAAGCAGAGCTTATTGCATACATTTTTCGGTTCCCTAGTGTTTCTTTCATGTTTTCTTCCTTTTCGGGGTGGTGGTGATTGTGGTGGCATTTAAGGGCATTTGAAGATGGGCATATAATATTCCAGATAAATGCCATCACTGGATTGGTCCATCTGTACCTGCTCAAGTGTCTGCGGCTGCATCACTTACAAAGACTATTGATTCTAGCAGGGAATGGAAGTGTCTTACACTTCAGAAGTGAAAAAATGACTTTGAGCAAGACAGCCATCTACTTCTTTGAGACCGCACTGATTAATCTCTGTCAACATCTATAGATTTCATCTTAAACTCTGCCAGTTTTCCAAGGCTATTTGGCACTAGGTCTTAAACAGACAGAGCAAGAGTGGTGAGACTTTGACATTGTCTTAAATTATAGTGAGTTGGTTGGTATCTGAAAGATTGTGTGGGAATACAAAAAAAAGCTGGGTAAAAATAAATGCCAGGAAATATGGAAGAGAATATATACTTTATTAAAATTTTATCACTGGAATACATATCTAAAGAATACATTTCTCAAGAATATGTGGTACTATTTGAGAATTATATAATGCTATTGATACTGTCATCTACAAATAAGAAAATAAATAAAAACTTCATGTATTAGTGATCTGTTCATTGATATAGATTTTATTTTACATGTTATACATGAAAATTACTTTTCAAAAAAGACTAGATAATCCATAGGCTTTTTTTGTTTAATCACCATCTTTTTTAATTTTAGAAGTTGGATATTTGCTTAGACTTGTTTAATTTTTGTTCTGCTCCACAAACCCAAATCAATTGCTAAAAAAAAAACCTTACAGAAGAAACTGTTAACTTGACACTGCTAGATCTAGAAACATTGCAAGAAAAAAAATCTGTCCCTCTCTGGGTATTTTCTAGGTTAATATCTAAGAGCAGATAAAATGACCTTCCATTGAGAGGCATGCTCTTGTTAGGTGCTTTAATTTTTACCTGAGAATGTCAAGACTGTCCCCAGCTGTGTTGATTCTTCACCTCAGTAACAAAATAGAGTATCTGGGCTCCCCGATCTCATCTGTGAGTAACTTCAAACTCACTGTCATTTTTCTAATAGCTCTAAAAAGCCAAGCTGAGGCCCAGCCTCTGTGGAGCAATGGGTAGCATATCAGACTACATAACTGGAGCCACATGCCAGCCTTGGTTCAAATTCCAAGGTCAGACAGCCTGAAAACACTCTGGGCATGCATGCATGTGCCCAGGATCCTGATGGTATAATCCATGTAGGGGGTCTTTCTCTCTTACTCCATGTATGTGCATTCTATCATGAATAATGATTTTTTTTTCAAAAAAGACAGCCTGACTAGCATAACATTTATGTGAATTCTCATAAATACATTTAACCATGGAGACTTTAAGCTGTGAGAAACATAGCTTAGGATGCTGTGTGTACAGAAATGGGCGAAGAAAGATGAGCCAACAAAGGAGGATGAGGAAAAACAAGGAATTGGAAAGAATCCCAGAAAACAGTGAGGTAATGAAAACAGAGAGAAAACATCTCAAAATAGATGTCCAGTTTTATCGTTTCTATTTCTTGACATCTAAACTGTTGACATTGTTTCTTCCTGACATGTGGAGGGAAGGATGAGAACGGGGACCTTACCCAACAGTACTATGATCTTTGTCATTAATTTAAAATTCCAGTTGGGAAAAATGTGATTTAAGGTGTGCCCATAAGCTTAGCAATTGTTCTTTTAGAGAAATGGAGTCATTTTAATTTAAATCTGACACAATTTTCAGAGGGAAAAACAGAAGTAGGGGTAGCAAAATAAGTGTAGCTTCCTTCAGAAGCCAACAACAACAGTAAGATCATTGTTATATTACATACCATTTACTATTAATACTGATTCCAGATATTTCACATGCTATCTCATTTAGTCCTCTAAACAATTACTTGAGAAAGGTATTATAACTATTTTATACCATAAAAACTACGTAAGAGGAGTAATAAAGCTGGTGAAGCAGTAGAGAAGACATTCAAGCAGAGACTAACTACATAATGGTGGTCATCTTTGAATCATGTGATGTCTGACTGCACCAAGGGTTATAGAAAGATTTTTGTTGTATACTATGTAGAGTTGATTTTTTAAAAATCCTTGTGCTATGTCTGTACATATGTGCACCTGCATGGGTGTGAGCACTTACATACAAGTAGGTTTGGCTGAATGAAGAGACAGACACAGCTAATAGATTACACTACATCACATGTCCTCTAGCCCTAGAATTGTCTCCTTTTGGTGTCGCAAGTCAGGGTTGTGCCACTTTTCCCACCTCACTGTCTCCTTCTCTTTGAATATCTTTTGAACTAGCTTGACTAATTTGCCAAAATCTTTTTTGAAATTATTCATATGCCCTCACCCCATTATTAAACTGAAGGGAACATTCAGCAACAGGCAATTAAAAAAGAAAAAGAGTTCTTTTAACTCAATGTGTTATGGAGGCAAACAAAACAAAAACCCGAGATAGATGCGACAGCATTTGCCCGTCTTTTTAGAAATTCTTTTTCCAATTCTCTCTGAAAATAGGAACAAAAATATCAGCAAGTGGCAACAATGACAATGACAACAAAAATAGCAGATTTTGAGTACTTGTATTCAGGACCTGTTTTATACTCAAGGCCCCAAGGAAGGACATTCTTCCATCCTAACACTCTTTTCTGGGTTTAATGTGATTGGTGATAGATGGGACATAATGATCATCTTTTGGCCTTCTTAGAACTTCATTTTTCTGTATCTCCCAACTGTTTTTCTTGTTTCTATTAGTCTTTTTTTTTAAATTTTGTCAGAGCGTGTGTGCACTTGCCAGAGTGAGAGATATAGAAAAAAAGAGAGAAGGAAAGTGAAAAACCACTCCCCATGAGGGATGGTCATGCTGCAGTCCCTTTTCCATTTCTCCCTCCTTTTGGGATTCTGGGGATGCACTCACTCATGCCCAGTATGTTTTTCAATCCGCCAAGTCCAGGACTCAAGTGGCAGAGTCAGCCATGTGGGATCCAGCCACCTTAACTACCTCACCACTGGCTGGCCCTGTTTGTATAAGTTTTGTTTTTGCTTTGATTTCGTCCCATAGACTATTCCATCTGGATCATGTTCATTGGAAATTCTTCATCTGAAGAAAAATACGACTTCACTCTTCCTTTTTCAAGTAATATTACGTACTTTTAGAACTAATTGGGGACCAGCAGGTGGCATGGTGGTTAAGCCACTGGACACTCTCACATGGTCAACCACTGTTTGAATCCTGGACCTGGTGGCTTGCTTTCTCACTTTCCCTCTCTGTCTCTGTCTCCTTCTCTCTTTCTCTCTCTCTCTTTTTCTGTGTGTGTGTGTGTGTGTGTGTGTGTCTGGTCAAATTAAAATAAATGAATTAATAAATAAAATTAAATTAAGTCTTAAAAAAACTAATCACTGATTCTTCCTAATTTGCATATAGTAAATTTACAACTATTAATGGTACTGAGTCAAATGGGTCTGTGTTTGAATTCTGACTCTGTGATCTTGGAGAAGCTACTTTATTTCTCTGTTTTATTATCTATAAAACTAGGAACCAGCAGTTAGCATAATGGCTATGTCGCTGGACTCCCACGTAGTCAACCGCGGTTCGCATCCCGGACCCGGTGGCTTAAAACTCACGCCGGGCGCATGTGCGTGCGTGCCCAAGATCCCGAGAGGAGAATGGAGGAGAAGGGATTGCAGCATGACCATCCCCCCTGGGGGGTGATTTCTCGCTTTCTGTCTCTATGTCTCTCTCTGTCTGTCTGGTGAGCGCACGCACCCTATAGCGAAAATCTCTACACAAAAACAAACAAACAAACAAACAAACAAACAAAAAAAACAAAAAAAAAACTGAGTATATAATGCCTACTTAGACTACTTAGGAGAATGAAGATAATTATAGTGTATGGCAGACAGCATACACTAAATGAACAATAGAAATTATTTATATAGGTCATTCCTTTATTTTAATCTATTAAATTCACAAATACAACTTGAATTGATGGAGGAATAATTTATTTATTTATTGGAGATTTACAATTTTATGTTAAGTAATTTTGTCAAAAAATTGTAATGATTTCTATAACCACTTTAGTAATAAGGTTATAACCTAAGTGTTAATTTAGGTTATAATTCTAAATTCCTACACAAAACCTCAAGTAAATTGTACCATAATTATTTCATATCTCTCTCAGTATTGTCTATATGCTAGTAATGAACTAAAGCACCCAAAATAAAGTACATTCATAGTACTTGTGTGTCCATGTAGATATCTTCTATTTACAAATTCAGTAATGCATTATTTTTTCTCTATTGTAGTTGTTTTTTTCTCTTTTGTAGTTTTATTTCTGTTGGGTCATTAGAAAAGTCAGGATGCATTTTTTTCATACAAAAACATATAAAAATGCATCATGGGACCAGCAGATGGTGTAATAGTTAGGTTGATTCCCACGTAGTTAGCTGTGATTTGAGTTCCGGACCCAGTAACTTAAAATTCATGCTGGATGTGTATGTGTGTGCATGCCCCAAATCTCGAGAGGAGAATGGAGGAGAAGGGACTGCAGTGTGGCCATCCCCTCTGGGGTGATTTTTTGTTTTCTGTCTCTCTGTCTCTCTGTGTCTCTTCCATAAGCGCATGCGCCCTATAGCGAAAAACACACACGCGCACAAAAACTCTCTAAAGAATGCATCATGACCTGCCAACAAATCAATATTATTATTTTTGTTTTACTTTGTTATGGTATTTATAACCCTGCATCATATGGAAAAGAGAAGCTATCAACAGTGGATAAGTGGACGCACCAAACTGTCTCTATGAGGAATCGTGGAATACAGTGCTTTTTTCACTCAGGGCACACTTCTTCTACTTTGTTACTCAGGCCCTCAAGACTCTGGGTGAGACCTTAAATTATGTCAGAGCCTAAAAAAATAAAACTACAAAACAATATCTGTGATGAACATAATTCTCAACAAGTACTTGCAAATCATATCCAACAACATATAAAAGAAGATTATTCATCAAGACCAGGTAGGCTTTATTTCAGGGATGTAAGGGTGGTTCAATATATGCAATATCATACACATAATACACCATATTGACAGAAAGAAAGATAAAAACCATATGATCATTTCAATTGAGGCAGGGAAAGCATTTAAGCAAGATTCGTATAGAAGGGTCATTTCTCAACACAATAAAAGCCATATATGAAAAACCTATAGCTAACATTATACTGAGCCCTATAGCTAACATTAATGCTAAACTTCTACTAGAAGAGGCTGCCCATTTTCTCTGCTGCTTTTCAATATAGTGCTGAATGTCTTAGCCAATGCAATCAGAAAAGAGAATAATATAAAAGGCATTCAAATAGGCAAAGAAGAGTTTAAAATATCTGTATTCATAGATGACATAATGGCATACTTCAAATACTCAAGGGTTTCCATGAAAAAGCTTTTCGAAGTAATAAATGAATATGGTAAAGTGTCAGGAGATAAAATCAACATCCAAAAGTCTATAGCATTTTTATATACAAACAAGTTGAATGAGGTAGAACTGAAGAAAGAATCCCTTTTATCATAGCCACAAAATGCATAAGATACCTAGGGTAAACCTAACTAAGGAAGTCAAAGACCTTTACAAAGGAAACTATGACAATCTTTAAAAAGATATTGAAAAAGATACAAAAAAGTGGAAGAACATCCCACGTTCCTGGATTAGAAGAATATAATCAAAATGGCAATTCTACCTAAATTAATCTACAGATTTAATGCAATACCAATCACAATATCAGAGACATTCCTCACAGATATAGAAAAGGCAATCATACAATTTGTCTGGAACCGTAAAAGAGCTTGTATTGCCAAAGCAATACTGTACAAAAAGAATAAAGTGGGCAGCATCTCATTCCCTGACACCAAAATTTTCTATAAAGCTGTGACAATTGAAACAGCATGGTACTGGCACAAAACCAGACAGGTGGACCAATGGAATAGAATAGAGACCCCAGAAATAAACCCCAAAACCTACAGCCAATTGATTTTTGACAAAGAATACCATAGTGGAAAAAGGAAAACCTCTTTAGCAAATGGTGCTGAAAAAACTGGGTATCCACCTGCGGAAAGATGAGCCTGAATCCCCTTCTTTCACCATTAACAAAAATCAACTCATAGTGGATCAAAGATCTGAACCTAAGATCTCAAACTGTAAAACTACTGGTGGAAAACACTGAGGAAACTGTGGGAGACACTGGGGTAGGCAAAGACTTTTTAAAGAAGACTCTCAAAGCACAGGCGATAAGCCCTAAAATAGACAAGTGGGGCTATATCAGATTAAGAAGTTTCTACACAGCATAGGACACAGTAATTAGTGTGAATCAACAACCCTCAGAATGAGAGAATATTTTTGTAAATTATACCTCAGATAAGGGACTGATAACCTGAATAGGCAGGGAACTCAAGTGGTTTACCCAAAAAAGAAATGTTTAAACCAATTAAAAGATGGGGAAAAAAGAGCTGAACAAAATTTTCTCTAAGGAAAACATATGAACAGCCAACAAGCATATGAGGAAATGCTCAACATCCTTCATTATAAGGGAGATGCAGATTAAAACCACAATGGGATGCCACCTAACCCCTGTCAGAATGGCAAAAATTAAAAATACGAAAACTGCTAGACTCCCAAAAGATTCAGACAAGAAGCCATTTTAAAGCTGAGGTGTGTCCTGGTGTGTTCCGGGAAGCCATGCTCTAAACCCAACTCCTAAACTCCCAAAATATTCAGACAAGATTCATTGAAATCCTCAACACTTATTGGATCTCCTGCTTTAATGAAGAAATTTATTTCTATAAATCTGAACTCCTAATCTTACTGTTTATACCACATTGCTAAGCACTGTGGAGGAGAGATTTTGTCAGACTGACCAGAAACAACCACAGAGGCACAAGAAACATGAGAAACCAAGAAAATGTCTCTCCTGTAAGGGAAAAGAACAATACCTCATCATCTACAAACAGTACAGTAGAATTCTTGGAAATGTCTGATAAACACTTCAGAATATTCATATTGACAAAACTAAATGACATGCAAGAGCTGAGAGATAGTGAACTCTAGAAGATGCAGGAAAAAAGAGACAATGAGTTCCAGGAGGTGTTGAAGTTCTTTCATTATCTGAAAGAAGAAATATACACCATGTAAAAGAATCAAATGGAGCTATTGGAGATGAAGGCTGCCCTTCAAGAAATCAAAACGTCCCTCGAAAGTATTAAAAGCAGATTAGTCCATGTAGAAAATCAAATCTCATATGTTGAAGATAAAACCTCTGATCTAGAAAAGAACAACAAAAATACTGAGAAAATAACCCCCCCCAAAATGAGAATAATATATTATTCTCGTATATGAGAAATTCTAGACAGCATTAAGCACCCAAACATTAGGATAATTGGTATCCCAGAAGGTGAGGAAACTAATAAAGGCATTGATAATCTATTCCATGAACTCTTGGAAGAAAACTTTCCAAATCTAAAGAGGCATTCAAATATGCAGACCCAAAATATACAAAGGACCCCTAATAGAATCAACCCAAGAAGATCTTCTCCAAGGCATATCATAGCCAGACTGGTCAAATCTACAGACAAAGACAAGATACTAAAACTGGCAAGAGAGAAACATCAGGTTACTTATAAAGGCTATCCTATCAGGCTAACCTCAGACCTCTCATCAGAAACAATGCAAGCAAGGAAAAAATGGGAAAATATATTCAGTGTTAAGTGAAAAACAGCTTCAACCAAGAAGACTATACCCAGCAAGATTATCTTTCATATGGAAAGAAAGAATAAAAACATTTTCAGATAAACAAGTCTTGAAAGAATTTGCCAGTAGCAGACCCACTCTTCAAGAAATTCTGAAAGGAGTGCTTGACCAGTGAAACTAAAGATACATACAGAAATAAGAGAACAAAAGGCAACCCAAAAAATGACCAATTTAATGCTAGGGAAAAAAAAATATCAATAATAACATAGAATGTTAATTCCCAGGATATAAATGGAAAGATTGGACCACAGCAACACTGCATATTCAACGGAAGAGAGTTTGAACATAAGACTAAACTGGCGAAATAGAATTTTATGACTTTTGAGTAAAATATTACTGATTTTTTTAAAAAATATGCTTTGTTTTCCCAATTTTAACAGTTTACTTTCTTTTCAGTTGTTGATAGTTTCAGCAATATGTTAAAATATTTTTCTTGTTTGTTTTTTTAAATAGAAACAAACTTTTCTTCCTTCCTAATCCCTCCGGAATTGGAAAATATTTGGAAATATTCTTATTTTGTGGGAGAAGGTTTATCTGCATAAGTTCAATAATGTTTGTTGCATTGATTCAGAAATGGGAAATACTCATTATTGGACAGGGCTTTGACTGGACTGCCATATCTGAAGATCAATCAGAAAACTATAGAACTAAGGTGAATCTCAATTAAGCTAACAGAAGCTCTTAGAAAGATATCCTGGTACCATAAATAGTTCTGCCCGGCAGAAAGGATTAGAGAAGATATATAGAAGAATTTATAACATAAAATAACCTGGACTTTTCCAGCCCAGCATTGTAATCAGTAGAGACTGTAAAAGAGCAACCACACCAGAGAATTATTTTGAGAAAGACTTTGAAGGAAAGAAGAAAAAATAAGAAAAAAAATACAAAAACTGGTAAGTGTTGGCGAGGTTGTGGTGAAAGGGGAACTCTCCTATCCTGTTTGTGGTAATGTAAATTGGTCCAGCTACTGTGGAAAACAATATAGAGATTCCTTAAAGATCTACAAATAGAACTGCCATTTGATCCAGCAATCCCACTTCTGGGTATCTACCCAAAGGACAGGAGAATGCACAGTCAGAAAAGTGCTTGCACATCAATGTTTATTCTGGCATTATTCATGATTTCTAAGACATAGAATCAACCCAAATGTCCATGAACAGATGAATGGATTGAAAAAGTGTGGCACATATACTCTATGGAATACTATTCAGCCATAAAAAACAACAAGACCCCGGCATTTGATAGAAAGTGGTCAAATATGGAAGATTTACTGCTGAGTGAAGCAAGCCAGGCTATGAAAGAGAGACATTTTATGTCTCCACTTAATATATACTGATTAGCCACACTTTATGGTAGAGCTTGAAATATTGGAGAGCATAAAGGCAATGAAAAGAGTTAGGTATGCTGAAGACTGTGGAATTGTGGGGGGAGGAGGAAAGAGTATAGAGAAGGATGGCAAGAGAACAAATGGAGAGGTATGACATTTGTGGGATACAGAAATTGTTTATTACCTATTAATGAGAACATGTACAGTATTTTCATCTGGACTGGTCTGAGAAGTATTTCATGTTGGGTAAAATCTCTTTACAAGCCAAATGATGTATAGCAATAAAATGTTTAAACAAAATAATAAATAATAACAACAATCTGAAAAAAATAAAAAGTCATTTGCTGATGATGATGTGTATAGTAACGTCTTTGTCTTGACTAATATGCATGATAATCGTGCTGGAAAAAGAAATGCTACACACTGTAAAGATACATGTGGTTAAATGTAATATAAAAATAATTTTAAAAAACTGAGGAGAAAATAAAATTGTGTCAGAGCCTTGTTTTCCACATAACCACAGTTGTTTGGGCCAAGGAAAAAATGGAAGAAGCCAGAAGCCTGGCTTCATGGTAACTGTATAATAGCAGTCTAGATGGCTGGTATTGCAATTCAGTTACTAGTTAGTGTTCCCAAATGAGAAACAAAATTTTCTTGGATAATTAAGGCTGCAGACATAGAAGTCTCCTGCCATATCTTGCTGTGGTTCACTAAGTTTTGAATGAAGTCCCTGAGGCTTTTTTTTTCCCAGTTAAAATCTAACAGTATGGGGGCCAGCAGGTGGCAAAGTGGTTGAGGCACTGGACTCCCACATAATCAACTGAGGTTCTAGTCCTGGACCTGGTGACTTGAAACTCATGCCAGGTGCATGTGCGTGTGTGCTCAAAATCCCAGAGGAGAACTGAGGAGAAGGGATTGTGGCATGGCCATCTCCCCTGGTGGGTGATTTCTCACTTTCTCTCTTTCCATCTCTCTCTTTCTCTCCAGTGAGTACATGTGCCCTATAGTGAAAAGTCTCTTAAAAAAAAAAAAAAAAAAAAACTAATGGTATGATTTACAGATTGTCACACTTTCAATGTGATAATCATTGATAAACTTGGAGTAATTGCAGTTTCTATGTGTCTAAATCAGGGAGAATTCAGGCTTCCATGGGATAACAATAATTAAGGAAAATAGACATATGACCATAATGTTGCATGTATAGCCACCTGGTAATACCTGAGCGAACTCTGCTTCACAACTCTCCATTAACCAAATTGGTTACTTGAGAAAAGCATGGTTTATATATAAAGACATGAAGCCAAAATGTATGGATCAAAAGTCAAGGTTCATGTTGGCCTAATAGCCTAGGCCATGTAGGATCCCACATGGCCAACCAGAGTTCGAATCCCAGCTCCAACAGTTTGAGAAACATTCCAGGAATATGTTTATACATGCCCCAAATCCTTCTATCCTGGAGGAAAAATAAGTGGAGGAGAGGGATCAGCAGATGGTGTAGCAGCTACATTGCTGGACTCCCACATGGCTGAACACAGTTCAAATCCTGGACCTGGTAGCTTGAAAATCATGCCAGGTGCATAAGCGTTCATTCCCAAGATCCTGGGAGGAGAATGGAAGAAAAGGGATTGCAGTATGACTATCCCTGCTGGGGGGAGGTGGGTGGTGATGGTGGTGATTTCTCACTTTCCCTCTGTCTGTCTGTCTCTCTCTCTGGTGGGCACACATGCCCAAAGGCAGAAATTCTCTTTGAAAAAAAAAAGTTACATTATCATCATCTGTTGCAGTTTGAGTCCCAGGACCCAGTGGCTTAAAATTCACACTGGATGTGTGTGCGTGCATGCACAAAATCTCAGGAGGAAAATGAAGAAGGGATTGCAGCATGGCCAGCAACCCTGGGGGGTGATTTCTCACTTTCTGTCTCTCTGACGAGCACATGCATTCTATAGCAAAAATTCTCTCTCAAAAAAAAAAAGGTTATAAAAAAGAAATGGAGGAGAAAGGATTGTAGCATGACCACACTTCATTAGGAGCACTTTCTCTGTCTTCCTCTTCATCTGTTTCCAGTGAGGGCATGTACTCTCTGGCATTAAAAAAAAAAATCAAGCTTTGCACCATTTTTCTGTGTGTCCTTGTCCAGATTATTTTATCTCTTTTAATTTTATAATATTTAAATAGAGATGATAATAATAATTATTTTACAGAGATACTGTGTTAAGAATGCTAATACATATACAGCACTTAAGAAAAAGCACCAGGCACAAGATAAGCACTCAATAAATTTCTGGTGTCATTGTTACCACTAGTACCCTATATCAACTGAATAATCTGAGATTGTGTCAAGTAAAGCTTGGCATTTTTCATGGGTGTCTTTTTTTTTAAGATTTATTTATTTATTCATTCATTCATTCATTTTAATTTAACCAGAGAGAGACACAGAGAGAGAGAGAGGAAAGTGAGAAAGCAAGCCACCAGGTCCAGGACTTGAACCCTGGTCAGCCATGTGGGACTGTCCAGCGCCTTAACCACCACGCTACCTGCTGGTCCCAATGGGTGTCTATATTTAATGATTAATTATGTGGATGCAATAATTCACTCCGTTATGTTATTTTGGGGGAGTTTTGCAATGTGTAAGACTTGTATTTTACTTCTTTATATTTTCTCAATACTGTTCAGCAGAAAACACTGGCCACTTGGAACCCCCTTTACTTTTTTATTGTTTCTCTTCATTGGTTGTTGAGGGACTCTCTCTAAATTGCCTCCTTCTGATCACACTGAACTGCAATATCAAAATATATCCATATGGTAATTAGGTTAAATGTTCTCTTGGTTATCAATCTCATAGGACAGAACATATTACGTAGGTATTAAATAAGAGGGGTGCATGGAAATGAAGAATATGTGACCTTTGAGTGGCCAAATCTTTGGGGTTATGAACAATCATCACTTGTGTGTAAACTGTTAATGGAGTTTCATACAAACCATATCTATTAGATTAAAAAAAAAGTCTGAAATATTTTGCAAAAAGAAATACATTTCAAAAAATTTTATTTCCATAGAGATAATGCTTTCTAAAAAGTATATTTTCATTTCTCTTTTACTTTCCTGTGCTAATGACTTCCCCTTAGTCAGAGGCATTCATTCAACTTGGAGATTAGGATTGTTAGAACAGGAATACAAAGAGAAATAGGATCAATAAGCAGCTTTTGAAATTTAAAATCGACTTTCTTTGAGTTAAAAACTTGATGATAATCTTAAAAGCCTAGTTTTTACCAAGGCAGAAAAGGATTTTCTAAATTTCCTTAGATTTCAATAACATTAAGAGATGAACTTGGGAGACTAGATCATAGAGTTATCCTATATTTTAGAGAGGATAACCTTTTACCTCACCAAGTTGTGGTTTTTAATTTCTACAGGGAAGAAGAGAGAGCGAATCTAGAGAAATCCATGTTATCAAAGAGGATGTGGTAAGTCTCCCCTTCTTTCCTAGTGGTTTGTGAGAAGTTGAAGGGAGGGGTTGTGGGGAAAGGTTAGGCACGGGTGTCTTCAGTCTTAAAACTGGGCTGAAACCAGGAAAGGAGACATTTTTGAAACATCAAAATGAGCATGAGAGATCTGGAAAACATCAGGGGCACAAGAAGTAGCTCTCTGGGCAAAGCTTGTAGAAACCTGAAAGCTTGGAGGTTAACTCAAAAGCTGCTTTCTAGACAAAATCCAACAATGTGTTGAGTGACAGCACAGTGGTGTTGAAAGGAAGTGACTTGATAAGTGAATCTGAGGTAGCTTGGCTCTGACACCACCTTGGTTTCCCACGGGCTGGGTATGTGATACATGACTTAGTGAAAAGACTCAGAGGTGTTAAGAGGGTGGAAGGACACAAAAGTAGACAAAGGGGCTGCAATGTTGAGAACAGATGGCTGGTCTATCATGGATTCTGACTATCTTGGCCAGGACTTCGTTATGAAACATGGCCACCAGTTCAAAAGCTAGAGCAGACCATGCACTGTGCATCTGAGACGAGAAAAAACTTCACAGGGTAATAATTGAACCAGAGTCCCTTCTCTGCCCTGTTGCCAGGAGAACACATTAGTCAGACACTCGTACATATGGGTAATACGAGGTGCCCTGTTTTCCCATGAGAGGAACTGAAGCCCAGCTAAACCCCCAGGCTCCTTATTGCCGAGAATCAAGGAAATGGGAAAGAAATTTGAAGACAGATATTTACTCAGATTAGACTGATTTATAACTCAGAGAAATTCTAAACCAAAAAAAAATTATATTGCTAATTTAAAATGTGTTCTTGACCTAGTGTGGTGTGTGTGTGTGTGTGTGTGTGTGTGTGTGTATTCCATATCAAGAAGGTTGCGTGGGTGATATGAGGATGGTTTGTATGAAAGATAATACCAATTACAGTATTAAAAAAAAGAGACTAATTTTCAGTATCTGAAACAAAAGGTTGAACATACTGCTCATTAAGCAAGAAAGAGCTCTGTTTGTACCACACAGTCTCTCAGAACAAAGCAAAGAACTGACACTTTATACGGTATAAGGAAGCGAGAAGTTTAGCGACTGACAGGTTTCAGAAAAGGGATGATTAGGCACTAGGTTGATCTCTAGCCATGGAAGCATTAATACTGGAAAGAGACTGTTGCTGATTGGGAGATTTTTCAGAAGGGTGGAGCTGTTACAAATTGGCTGCTTTTAAAAAGCCTGCAAAATGGCCATTGCTCAATGGTGGGCATATTTAATATGGCTACTGTGGTTTATTTTAATTATTACCATAAAACAAGTATTTCTCCCTGCCACTATAATCTTTTAAAATATATGTCTGTATGTAATTTTCCAGGGGGCATGCACGCCCACTTAAGAGAGACAGAAATAGAGAAGGAAAGTGAGAACACACTCCCTATCAGGGTTGGTCATGTCTCAGTCCCTTCTCCTCCATTTCTCCCTCCTCTTAGGATTTTGGGCATGCATGCACAAGTACTCAACATGTTTTTCAGGCCACTGGGTCTGGGCTGTAATTCCACAGTGGGCCATGTGGGATCCAGTTGCCTCAACCACCAAACCACTGGCTGGCCCTCCAAGCATTTCAAATAGTACAGAACTGGTCATAAAATTTATTAATTTATTTTGTTTATTTAATTTTTAGAGAGTTTTTTTGCTATAGGGCATGTGCATTCATTGGAGGCAGAAAGAATGTGCAAAATCACCCCATAGGGGAGATGGCCACTCCAAAATTCCTTCTCTTCCATTTTCCTCTTGGAATTTTGGGCACACATGCACATGCACCTGGCTTGAGTTTCAAGCCTCCACGTCCAGGACTCAAACCACGGTCATAGCTGATGTGGGAGTCCAACACCTTAACCATCATGTCATCTGCTGGCCCAAAAGTTTTTGACAAATAAAACTATTATATTTATAGTGTATATAAAATATAGAACATTATATTTTGACATATGTATCATTTGTGGACTGGCTAAATCAAGCTAATTCACATATACATTACTTCATATACTTTAATTTTTGTGGTGAGAATATTTTAAAACAAATGCTTTCCTAGGAAAAGATTGCTTTTGTCCTTTTAGCTTTTTGCTTTTATTCTCAGTAGAACACAAAGAAGCTACATTTCCAAGTCAAATCTGAGTACTATCTTGTACAATTGCAACTCTGCTTACAATTAACTATTATGTTAATATAATTGTTTTTTTTGGGGGGGGCTTCTTTGGAAAGGTTTTTACTATAGGGCACTTGCACTCACCAGAGAGAGAGAGAGACAAAGAGACAGAAATTGAGAAATCCCCCCACAGGGGGGATGGCCACGCCACAATCCCTTCTCCTCCATTCTCCTCTTGAGATTTTGGGCACACATGTACATGCGCCCGGTGTGAGTTTTAGCCACTGGGTCCAGGACTCAAACCACAGTCGACTACATGGGAGTCCAATGACAAAGCCATTACTTTAACTGCTGGTCCCAATAGTATGTTAATGTAATTTACAGTATAGGTTTCCTTATATGAAATTGTTGCTTATAAACTTCTGTTCTCTAAAAAACTCTACAAAGCCAAGGATCAAGAAAGCCATTCCAGACAATTCTGTAGATACCAGTTAGCTCCATGTAACCATTTATGTTACCTACCTAATCAGAAATGTTAAAACACGAGAAAAGTAAATAAGGATGATGTTTTTAGAATCTAATGATGAAAATATATTAGATGGCCTTTATGTAACTTGAAGAGGTTTATAAAACATATAGGAACTTATCTGAATATTTTAAATGAAAACAATTAACTACCAAAATAACTTCAATATTGACAGAAATAATAGCTATATTATATGAAGAGTTCATACAAATTGATAATCTAAATGCCAGCTTATCCAAAAATGAATAGAAACATTATTTGATTTACATAGCATGAATAAAAAATGTTTAAGCATTAGAATATTTTCTTATGAAAGGCTTCTAGCAATGGAAATTGTAATTGTTCTCATTGGAGGAATTATACTCACTGAGCATTTACAGTTTCCTCTAATGTCAACCTCATGAAAAATAATAATAGCCATTGTTTTGTTTAGTAAGAAGAAATATATGGCTGGTAAAATAAGGCTGCTGCTTTGCTTACAAAACTTGTTCTGTGGTTGTATTTGTGCTCTCTTTTCAAGTTTCCAAACACTACAGTAATAAATTATCACATACACGGCGGCTTTAAGTAATACACATTTATTATCCCATATCCTGTAGGTCATAAGCCCCACATAGGTCTCAATGAGCTAAAATCAAGGTGTCAGGGGGCTGTGATCTTCCTGGGAGCTCCAGGAAATAATACATTTCCTTGTCTTTCCCAGCTTCATTTTGGCTCATGGCTCCCAACCTTGATTTTTCAAATTAGTAGCATAGCATCTGTCTGGCCCTTCTTCCAGCATCCATTCTCTTTCTCTCACTCCTGTGCCCTTCTTCCACTTTTAAAGGGTCCCTGTGATTACAGAGGACACACCTAGATAGTCTAGAATTATCTTCCTACTGTAAGGTCACCTGATTAGCGATTTTAATCCATCTGCCAGTAACTCCTGTGTTCCATGTAATCTAATATATTCACGAATTTCAAGGATTAGGTCATAGATATCTTTGAGGACTGTTATTCTACCTACTGGAACCTTTTTCCTAATAAATGCCATCCCACTTCTATCAGAGAACTGATCAAGAGAGCAACTGAGTGAATGTGAGCCAATCATCACACCTTTCTTACATGGTCAAATGAGCAATCTATGGAGCAGGGAGGCATGTGACTCAGGAAGGAGCCCACATAGACGTAGTCAAAACCTTCTGTGGGATTTTCACATTGTAGACTGGTCATGAAGCTATTAGAATGTGATCTAGGGAAGTATTGTCCTTCTAATAATTGCTTTTTATCTTAGCTCAAATTGGGTTTCCCTCTTTGTATCAAGGAGTCTTCTGCATCATTTCACTGAAAGTGGCTGTACAGAATTTTAATACAAGAAAGGGGAAAATAATTTTCAACCTGAATATCCACCTCTTAGATCAGTACTGGTTGAAAAGTGATATGGACAATGATTTATTGTCTAATTTGCTTTATTTTCTGAGAAAGTAGTGTGTGAAAACCTAAAGAAAGGAGTCATAATCTTATTTCTTAACTGGATCCCCATCAGCAGCTAAAAGGCTGTGGCACTAGAGGGTAATAAATCAGCTTAATATGGTATTGACTAATGGTTTTGTAATTTTCAAAGTGCCTGTATTGTTCTAAATCTTGTTAGGTTTTTACACTGCATTGATATGATTTCTTTTTGTAAGAAAGAATACATTCAGAACTTATTGGTGACCTTCCAATTTCATTTTTCTGCTAAACTGAAACCATGGCAACCTGTGGATGGTGTACTTAATTTTTTGGTATGTTAAAGGGATCTCAATCTTGGATAAGTCTTCTTTCAGATAAAAATCACGTTATGTAGATATATGAGAGGGGCATATTATCCCAAAACCTTGAAATTGATTTCAAATATATTTTGCATGCTTTAATACCACCTAAATTTAAGTGGTTACAAAATGCACAAGAAAGGGGTTTTTTTCTTTTTTTTCTATTTCTTTTATACATTCAATTATGCTACCCAGCTTACAAAGTGAATATTCCAACATGTGTACATTTCTTACCAGTCCAGTTCACCATACTGGAAAGCGATCTTTTCAATTCCTTTTAAAATAGTTTTCAGAATATGTGTTATAAAACAAAATTGTGGGGGCCAGCAGGTGGTGTGGTGGTTAAGGACGCTGGACTCCCACATGACCGACCACAGTTCGAGTCCCAGACCTGGCAGCTTGCTTTCTCTCTCATTCACTCACTCACTCACTCACTCTGTCCCTCCCTGGTCAAATTAAAATAAATAAATAAAGTTAAATAAAATAATTCTTTAAAAAATTGAGATCTTGTTAAGATGGTATGTTTCCTCTTTCCTTGTTAAGCCATGAAAACTAAACATAGGACTAAGTGGCTAAATTCTCTAGCATGGGTCATCATCCAGTTTAACTTCAATCTGGACCAAAAGATATTTTGCATGGATTAAAGATGAGCTTATAGCCAATTAGTTGTGCTAAAGCAGAGAAGGCATGCTATTCAGTGTAGATGTAAAACCAACCTACAGGAACTACTTTCAGAATAACATGTGAAAAACTGATAATATAAATGGAAAAAGTGGCATATAATATTGTAGATAAACTCTGGCTGGGAATCAAGATATTTCATATCTAAATGTATTCACTTGCCTATCCAACGAATATTTGTCCATACTGAATGTTTGCTATATGCTAGACACTGTACCACCCTCTGAGGTATAAAAGGGTGAGCTAAACCAAAAGTTCTTCAGTTCCCATGGAGTCCAGTGTGAGAGGTAAACAGTGTTGAATGCTGAGAAATGTTATTTGGGTATGATGAAAAAAGAAAAGGGGTATAGAGGTGTGAGTTGCTGAATAATGTTTCTCGCTAATGACATCCACGTCCAATTATTGCAACCTCTGTACATGCTATCTTATGTGGCAAAGAGGACTTTGAAATGTGGTTAAGGATCTTAAGATGGAGAGATTAACCTGGGATACCCTGGTAGGTCCAATGGAGACAAATGAGGGTCAGAATCACAGAAAAATGTAGACATGGAAGCAGAGATCAGAGAGAAAATGAGCTAAACTCATGGTTTTGAAGATGGAGGAAGGGGCTATGAACCAAAGAATCTAAGTGGTCTCTGGAAGTTGGAAAAGGCAAGGAAATAGATCTCCTATAAAATCTCCAGAAAGGATACTAGCTTTGCTGATACCTTCATTTTAATGCCGTGAAACCCATGTTTGACTTCTGACCTGAAAATACACTTCTGTATCCTACTAAATTTGTGGAAATTTGTTACAGAAGTAATGGGAAAATACTACCACTGGAGAGCAGATTTTTTGCAGTAAAAATTAATCTTAGATAAATAAACTGATATGACTCTGAAAAAGACTAAAAGTAGGTGTTATGGTTTGGATAATGATTCATTCCCCAAAGGTTCATGTTTTGAAGTGTGGTCTTACTGGGCAGTGATTGGATGTTTCCCAAAAGTTCAATGTATTGGGATTTGGTCGGATGGAAAAGGTCTTAAGTGAAAACTTAATTCCTTTACAGTTGCCCAGGGTTGGACCCTTGGGTGTGATAAGGTTATTAGGATGTGGCTCCCATAATTGAGATTGATTTGTATTTATAGGGAGGAAATGAGGCAGGCAGAGGCCACATGGATACAGATTACAGTTCCACCTTCCACCATTT
Organism: Tupaia tana; assembly: GCA_026018925.1. Lineage (NCBI taxonomy): Eukaryota > Metazoa > Chordata > Mammalia > Scandentia > Tupaiidae > Tupaia > Tupaia tana. The sequence continues at coordinate 147,015,997 of JAKSZU010000009.1, read as the reverse complement.
GGTGATTGCGGCCCACGGAAATATGAGCCATGAAATCTCCATTTCATTATAAATCATCCAGTCTCAGGTATTTCTGTTAGCAATGCAATAAGAAACTAAGATAGTAGGCAATGGATTTTAAGTAATATTCTCCTTAGCTACAAAAATGCTAGAGACACAAAGAGTTAAAGTACACATTACACAAAAATATTCTACATTTTTCCTTCCTTCTCAGTGACTGACTCAAATGTCCCTTTGGCTCTCCATTTCTCTTTCACATAAGACCGGCTTGTTGATCTTTGTCCATATGCACTGTAACTTTCAATATTCATAGTTCTTAACACCATTTCTTAATCCGATGTATCTCCCACTCTCTCTTGTCCCAGTCACAAATCTCTGTATAGCTATGAGTGCATGTATGCATACATGCACACAGTCCTAAATACCTATTATAAGGCTTTTCCATTCAGAAAAATTATAGCAAGTGTTTCCAATATTGTCTTAGTTAGGAGTTGTATTTTTTCTGGAAATTAAACAGTTGCTTTTTTTATTTTCTCCCTTCTATTTTAATGATTTTCATTCAGTGAAGGCAACAAAGAAATACCTGCTGAGTGAAATAAAAGCCAGCATTGTAAAAATAAAAATGGAAATGTCATACATGGTGCTTAAGTAGTGTGCATTTGGGGACAATCAATGTTCTTTTAAAATTATATTCTATGAGGACTACACATTAAATGCCAAACTTCAGAATTGGAATCCTTGGTAAATTACCTTGTCTGTTACCTACTTTAGAAAAAAATATCCCATGTATTGAAAATTTTGTGGGTTTTGTGGCATGACAAGTTTTTTAATCATATGCTTGTGATCTGAATCTGAAAATCTTTAAAATGATTCCACCCATGTGGCTAATTCACAAAAATTAAAAACAAAACTACTGACAGTAACAAATATGTCCATGCATAGGGTTGTTCATGTGTATGGAACAGAATGTTAAAACAACCATTTCCCCTCCAAAAGCAACTTTACAATGTATTATGTATGAAACCCATATGCTTTAGAGAAATGTCCTACATAGAGATCACTCTGGGGTATCTCATTCAAGGGAAGAATTTTCTTTGTACACATGGATTTGAAAAGAATTTATGTCTAGAGTAGAATAAATGAGTATATGATTCTTTTGCTGTTTAAATGAATAGTATCAAGCAATCTAAGTAATGTCTTTCTTCTAATTTACTAATATGATAACACCAACTTCAATGATCCCTTAAAGGTAGGAGAGAACAGTTGTGCAACTTAAGAAAATAATGCTCACGAGGGCTCTATGAATCTTTCCAATATACCAATATATAATGACTTCCTGTCCCCCCCAACATGGTATTTTGGTTGTCTCTTTGCCCTTTCTCTTGAATCACTTTGCAAGTAGAACGAAATGTTACTCGACATGTTAAAGTTCTGGGAAGAGTGTTTGGTAGTTCACAACAGAAATAACTTATCACTTATGGTGAAACTTTCTGTTAATTTGCAATGTAGAGAAAAGAGTTTATTATGCCCATATTTTAAACATCTGGATGAAAGATAAGGTAAATAATAAAACAAAAATACTTTTGGCATTTGAGGTGATTAGGGATTTATTGTCACTTAAAGTACTTAAATTTATCAAGATACAGTATTTAAAGAAACTGAAGTTTAATCTTCCTTTTTTATCTAAGAAACTATTACATTTTTAAAAGAAGAACATTAATTTAAGGAAATCATGATCTATTAAAGATACTTCTGCAAGGGACCAGTAGTTAGTGTAATGGCTATGTCGCTGGACTTCCATGTAGTCGACCGCGGTTCGCATCCCAGACCTGGTGGCTTAAAACTCACACTGGGCGCATATGCGTGCGTGCCCAAGATCCCAAGAGGAGAATGGAGGAGAAGGGATTGCTGCATGGCCATCCCCACCTAGGGGGGTGATTTCTCACCTTCTGTCTCTCTGTCTTTCTCTGTCTGTCTGGCAAGCGCACGCACCCTATAGCAAAAACCTCTTCAAAAAAAAAAAAAAGATACTTCTGCATATATAAAGTAAAATGACCACAGCTTTGACCAATCATGTTTTAAAAATTAAGTCTAAGAGTAGAACATATCTTGAGATGCCAGCTGTGCTTAAATATGATTGTGATGCAGTCATTTGAAAAATCTACTATGCTTTTTTTAATAAAAAAATTAATGTAAATAGAAAGGCCCTTGACTTATTACTGGTATTTTTCTAGGAGTAGCAGATATAGCACACTGCAAGAGCTACTAGATGCCCTTAAAAACTAATTATTTCCTCGCATGTTGATTTGTGGTGGTTTTCCATAGACTGATTCTTAATTTGAACCATACTTTCTATTTTTTTTAATAATAAAAATATTTTGCATTGCATCTGTCTTCTACTGGCAAAAGTTCTGGTTTGTACTGATACTTGGCATATTTTCCTTCTTAATTGCCTTTCCAAATTATACAGCACTGATTTCAAGTAAAAGTAAATGGTGATTAAACACTTTATTCCCTGGAGAAAAGGAATTTGAAACCCTTCCTGAAGTGGAAGCAATCCTTGTATGCATTAGAATATGAAAAAACTAATTTACTTTTGGACACTTTAGAATAAAATATATGTCTAGTATCGGTGGTTGTAGATTTCCTTAACTAAAAGCAATTCTCCATTCATTTATGTAAACTTTTGCTTTTGTGTCATCAGTTCTATGCCATACTTACCATATGTCATTTGAAAACCTAGATAAACAAAAATAAATAATAAATAGTATAGTCTGAAGGTATAGCTTATTTACTTTATAACCACTAATTTATAACTCTATCTGGTTTCCGAAAGTTTCATTTTAACAAAGGTTTTCATTATAATTTTTAATTTACATGTAATAGTTGTACAACTTTGAGGAGTGTAGTACGTTTTTTCAAAGCATATATACAACATGGAATGGTCAAGTCAGGGAAATAAACATACCCAGCATCTCCAACATTTCTTTCTTTCTGTTGTACACATTCAGATCTCCTCTTCTGGTTATTTTGAAATATATATTGAGTTGTCACCAATGTTCTTTACTGTGCTGTAGTATTCTATAATTCATGCCACAGATTCACATGGACTCTTGTGTCTGTTAACCAGTCCTTACCATACTTCCAGGCCCTCTCCCTGCCCAGCATCTGCTATCCATATTATACTCTCTATTTCTATGCAGTCCAATCTTCCAATTTTCACTAATGAGTCAGGACATAATGGTATTTATCCTTCAGAGCCTGGCTTATTTCAGTTAGCACCACGTATTCGAGGTTTGTTCATTATGCCTCTCGTGACAGAAGTGCATTCTTTTTTGACTGAATAGTATTCCACTATATATCAATATCACATTTTTTTCTTTTGAGAACTTTTTAAATTTTAACTTTATTTATTGTTATTATTTTTTAATTTGACCAGGGGGCAGGCAGGGGGTGTGTTGAGAATGTAAGCCACCAGATCCAGGACTTGAACTACAGTCAGCAATTTGGGAGTCCAGTGCCTTTAACTACTATGCCACTTGCTGGCTCCAATACTACATTTTCTTTATCCATTCAACAGTCATTGGGTACTTAGGGTGATTTCATATCTTAGCTATTATGAAAAGCACTGCAATAAACATGGAAGTTCAGGTATCTTTTCATCCTGTTAATTTCCTTTCCTTTGGGACTATACCCAGTAGTAGGATTACTGGATCTTGATCTAGGTAGTTCTATTTTCAGCTTTTTGAGGAACCACTGTACTATTTTCCACAATGGCTGTATCAGTTTATATCAACAGTGCACGATGGTTCCTCTTTCTCCACAACCTTGCCAGAACTTTTACTTTTTTTTTTTTTTTTTTTTGACAATAGCTATTCTACCTGGGGTGAGGTGATACTTGATTGTGGTTTTGATTTGTATTTCCCCCATGATTAGTGATGTTGAACATTTTTTCATATGGTTATTCGTTATTTGTATGTCTTCCTTTGAGAATTGTCTGTTCAGGTTAATTGCCCATTATGACAAAGCTCCCAAGATAATTCAATGGGAAAAAGGCAATCTCTTCAAAGATGTTGGAAAACTGGATCTGTGTATACAGAAGAATGAAACTATATCTCTATCTCTTGCCATATACAAAAATTAACTCAAATGGATTCAAGACTTAAGGCCTAGCCTGATGGTACAGTGAGTAGTAAACTGAATTGCAGTACTGAAATCACATGGCTGACCATGAGTTCTGATCTCTAGGTCAGCCAGAAAACAGGCCTGACATATATGCACTTGCAAAAGATTCTGATAAGCTAGAGGGCTAAGGAGAAAGGGATTACAGGGTGATGAGACCCTCAAGGGTGCTTTGCTCTCTGTCTCTCTTTCACGTACATACTGTCATGAATAAGATAAAACTTTAAAAATAGATTAAATACTTGAGGCAGAACCTGAAACCATAAAATTACTAGAAGGAAAAATAGGGGAAATTAATCAGGACATTGATCTAAACAAAGATTTTTTAAAAATAAGACCTCAAAATCATGGACAATAATGTCCGAAATAGACAAATGGGATTACATCAAACTAAAAACCTTTTGCACAGTAAAAGTTACAATTTCTTATAGTACCTATATGAAGTCTTAGTTTTTTATTATTTATTAAAGGCCAATCCTTAGCTGATTATCAAAGTTCTCATAAAACTTTATGTTGCAGAAGCTAGAAACAATGGATATAACAATTTATGCTCAGGAGATAGATAGCTTTTTTTATGTTGCTTAAAAAAGAAATAAGGGGGAAAGAAATGGCTCCCTAGCCTAGTCTTTATCTCTTGTGTCATAGATTTAAATTAACTGTTGACTATGAATTAACCAACATTTATTGAAGCCAATTAAGGAAGAGTCAGAAGTTCAATACAAATGTATTTAAGATCAGAAGATAGATTCAAAGATTCAGTATAGGTATCTCGGTTTTCTATAGTTCAAGGATAACATAATCAGAGAGACTAATATTTTCTTGGTAGTGTAGTATCCTAAAGACACCATGAAATGACTGGTTTCTGATTCTAGAACTTTGTGAAGAATAGGGACTGTCCATAATTATGCCATCATTGTGCATGGGGAAATGTATGAAATTGTTCTGTAAAATTCACCAAATTTATTTTTCTCTTTTACTCTCATATTCCTAATTCCATAAAGTTTCCCTATTGAGTATGACAAAGTTTTAGTCCATTTTATGAGAGCAAGTTTTGGCTTGAGATATATTTAACTGAAGCAGCCAGATATTGGGTTGTTGGAAAAGTCATGACACATTTTTGCATTGAAAACAGAAAAAAACTGTCATGATTTTTCCAACAGCTAAATAGAATAATTGAAGAAAGATACTTTTAAACTTGTCCCTTCCAGGGACCTTCAAATCTAATGAAATATTCTTAGAATATTTCTAAAATGAAGCCATAGGCCATAAAGAAAACCATAATACATTTCAAAGGAGGATCTTGCTTAGGTATCATTGTTGGATCATAGCTCAATAAAATCAGAAAATGAAAGCAAACATTAAAAAAAAAAAATCACAAAGTATTTTGGGAAAGACATTTTTCCAAAATCTTTTGAACATGAAGCCAGCAGGTGGCATGGTGGTTGTGGTGCTGGACCTACCACATGGCTGACTGGGGTTCAAGTCCCAGATCTGCTAGCTTTCTTTCTCACTTTCTCTCTCTCTCTCTTTGTCTCTCTGTCCCCTGTCTCCAGTGACTCTATGTGCCATATAGCAAACTAAACAGTAATAATCATAGTAAATAAAATTAAATAATTCTAAAACAAAACTTTTGAATCAAAGAAAAGTTTAAAATGAAAAATTGGGCTTCTTTTTTTTTTTTTATAAATTTGAATGAGACTATACTATACCAAAAATCTATCTAGTGCTAAATCTGTACTCAATTACAAATTTAAAAGGTTGAGAATCTTATTTCAGGGAAAAGAAAGCATAATAAAAAGTGAAAAAAATTTAACTACAAGAAAGTACAAAAGCAATAATCAAAACTAAGAAAAATAGAGGAGGTACTATAAAGATAAAATTAGATATGAATTCATTAGAGAGTGGGAAACATTGCTTTTTGAAAAATAATCCAGGAATAGATATTTTAATAAATCTATGCATCCACTGTTGGCAACCCTTTTCTGTAAATGGCCATATAGTAAATATTTTAAGCTTCACAGGTCATATGTGGCAACTGCTCAGATCTGTCACCATAGCACAAAAGCTGCTACGGGCAATATAAAAATGATTAGGTGTGGTTGTGTTCTGATAAAACTTGGTTTACAAATACAAGTAGCAGGAAGTATCTGGCCAGTGGAAGTAGTTGACTGACCCTGAATTCACACATGCTAATAATAATAAATTAGCAAGTAACTTCTCATGTCACTCACCACCATTGAAACCGGCATTTTCTCAGACAAGCTGAAAGAGGAAGAAAGATCTGAGCTTGGTCTACTGTTGCCAATTCACCATACAAGGCAATCCTGGATGGAAATAATGGCTATTTTATACGCATTTTCAGGAACAATCTTCAAAGAGTGGGAAGGAAAAATCTTCCCTATGGGAGGAAGAGCAATATAACTGGTCACCTAGCTTATGCAAAATAAGAAGTAGCAGAAGTTAGAACACATATGTATCCATGGGCATTGGAAATGGCCCAGTCAGCTGATCAGGGTCATAGAAGCAGAAAGACTGGAAGAGTGGAGATAAAAATCTCAGAGATAAAAGGAAGGTGGATGGACATGAGAATACAAACTAAATGAGACCATCTTTGTATCATATGTTAATCCGCTCCAGAAACCATCCTCTACTGAAGAGCCACTAAATAACCAAATAGACGAAATGACTCAACATGTTGACTTTAGACCATCTTCAATATTGACCAACCCAGAACTGGCATGATGGGCACATGAATGGAGTGGTTGTGTGGTATGATGGCAGAGAAGGAAGATGGCACAAGTTCAATGCATGATCTTACCCAAGCTAATTTAGCTATTGCTGTCTCCGAATGCCGGCAAACAAAAACAAAACAAACAAACAAACAAAAAACTGATGTGGAGCCTGTCGCATGACACCATTGCTTATGGGGAGACCTTTCTATTCTGAAAAAAATAATACAGTGGTTTATTCTATAAATAGATATTTATAAATATCTATTCCAGGTATGAGGTTTTTGTTCATTTGTTTGTTTTGTTTTGTTCTGTTTTGTTTTGTTTTGAAGGTTTTTGCCACAAGGTGCTTCCACTTGCCAGACAGACAGAGAAAGAGAGTGAGAAGGAAAGTGAGAAATCACCCCACAGAGGGATGGTTACACTGCAATTTCTTCTCCTCCATTCTCTGCCTGGGATTTTGGGGATGCATATACACATGTCCAGCATGATTTTCAGGTCACCAAGTCTAGGAGTCAGTGATTGGCCATGGGGAAGTCCAGTGCTTTTACCACTATGTCATCTGCTGGCCCCCTCACTTGTGATTTTATTTCTTGTACACATTGTCTCAGGTAGCACCATAATAGGTAGCCATTAAAATGATTATTTAGATATAAATTTAGTAATATAAAAATGTTTGTGACATCTGACAAAAGAGTATGAAATTCCATCATTATTCAACTACATGTATATGGAAAAATTATTCCAAATTGATTAGTGGTGATCTAAGTGGTTGTATTTATATAAATTTTTCCTTCAGATTTTTCCTTTTTAATTTTTTGGAGAGGTTTTTGTTACAGGGAGCATGCACTTGCCAGAGAGACAGAGAGGCAGAAAGCAAGCAATCAACCCCCCAGGGGTGATGGCCACACCACAATTCCTTCTCCTCCATTCTCCTCTAGGAATCTTGGACATGCATGCACATGCTCCCAGCGTGAGTTTAAGCCACCGGGTCCAGGACTTGAACTGCAGTCGACTACATGGGAGTTCAGCTACGTAGCCATTATACTAACTGCTGGTCCCTGTTTGTTTGCTTTTTTTTTTTTTTTTTTTTGAGAGGTTTTTGCTATAGGGCGCATGAACTCACCAGAAAGACAGAGGAGACAGACAGACAGAAAGTGAGAAATCATCCCCCAGGGGGACAGCCATGCCGCAATCCTTTCTCCTCCATGCATACACACACACCCAGCGTGAGTTTAAGCCACCGGGTCCGGAACTTGAACCACCGTCGACTACATGGGAGTCCAGTGACAGCCATTACGCTAACTGCTAGTCCCCCTTTCAGTTTTTTCTTTATGCTACAAGCTAATATTTCTATAAGCACATGGAATATTCTATAATAAATATATATTTAAAATAAATTAATATTATGAATAATTAGTCCCCAATCGAACAAAGAATCAGTGGCTATTATAAGGAGTTTTTCTACTATTCATATTTTTCTCTAAATACAATTGTGATTTTGTAGAGAATGTCCACATTAACCAGACTTCATTCTATTGGAGCATATTACAAACCATTTTTAAATTCATCCAAAACTATAAATGTGGATCCATTTAAAAGATTATATTGATAGCTAAATAAGTGGGCAAAGATAAACTTTATAGTTCTTTTCTGAATCTTCTTTGGAAGAATAACTACATTGTTAAATGAAAATTGTGATTTTTAACTAGAGTATTATAATGATTTGTTGAAAAAGTCATGTGTTTTTCAATGCAAAAATGCATCATGACTTTTCAGAAAACTATAAATATGTGTGTATATATATATATATATGTATATATAGATACAGATATAGATATATATAAATCTCCTCTTTGTCTTTTTCACAAAAGGAAGAGCTAGTGAAAATATAAGAGGATTTTATCAATTATATATAAAATAAGCAATATTCCTGGATGGGCTAGCAAGCATACGTCCCTGGGGATCCAGACCACCTAATAGCTATGAGTCTCTGTGACTATGATCTGAAAACAAATTCAAAAGTCTCTTTGGGGTCAAACAAATATAGGATATGAATTGCTTGTTAATTTGCGCTTACTGTCAGGAATCTGCTAAACCATATTAGAATTTCTGACTTTATAGCTAAGTAATTGGTCAAAGAAGTTTACCTAACTATGTCCAATAACATTAGTATTTATTCTTCATTCACACATTGCAAAGAAAGAGATTAGTAGCCTGTTTATACCTACAAGTCTATACCCACAAGTACTCAGCTACAACTCACAGCTAAAACTATGCTTTTTGTGAATATTTTACAATTTAATTTATTAAATATATTTTAATGAGGAAATAGTTATCACATTAGTCCCAGTATATTTGAAAATGAGGAGTTTGTTTATTTTTCTGTTTACTTATAGAAATTGTTCACACCTTTATTCTACACTGCAGTCCTTCGGAATTTAAAATATAAGCATGATTAATTAGTGTGTGTTCATTTTAGGAAAAGAAAATTAAAATAACCACAGACGCTAATCATACTTATATTTTAAATTCTGAAGGACTGCAGTGTAGGATAAAGGCGTGAACAATTTCTACAAGTAAACAGAAAAATAAAACTCTTCATTTTCAAATATATTGAGACTAGTATGATAATTATTTTCTCATTAAAACATGTTAATATATTTTATTCTTATGTCAACATTAATGCGACATGTACTGCCTGAATGATTTGATTATCATTGGCAAAATAAGTATTTCCTCTTTCACATTGAACTATCTTTTTTCAGACTGTGATCAAAGTTAACGATTGATTTGATGAAGGAAAATGACACAAATAAGAACATAATATTAAGCGTCATTATTAAATATGGTTCAGACCCAGCCACAATTGTCGTATTCCTAAGATGCAGGGTTCTACAGGCTGGGACTACCTAGGAGGCCCAGGTTTGATTCCTGGTCTAACCTAAAGGCTGGATGCAGTGATGTGCACCTATAATCCCAGTAATTCCAGGAGGCTGAGGCAGGAGGGTCAATGAGCCTGAAACTGTGAGAACATGTCTAACACAGGACCAGGTGTGAAGGCACATTCCTATAGTCCCTGCTGGGAGGCTGAGCCAGGATGATTATGATATGGAAAGACCCTACCTACAAATATTTAGGTAAATAAACTTCAAAGGGCACAAAGTATCTTTGTATTTTCATAGCTATTGAATTCTCAAAAGTTTCAGTCTAGTGTTTAATAGACTAAAATACTTTTTCTAAGCAGAAAATTTAAGTGCTAAGTCATGATAACATTTCCACTGGGAATTTAAACTATCGTGTTTTTCTTTTCTTCACTTCTATCAATTAATACCAGGGTAGGTACTGCGTAAATGAATAGTGCTAGGTATGTTTTAAGCCTTGCAAAAAGTGCTCTCTTGAACTATATCTGATTTTACCCAGTATTCCCGAGACTTTAGAAAGCTGGAAGAAAAGCTACATCGGCAAATTACAAAATGCAATTCACTCTGTCACTCTGTTCAAGAGTATATCTTGATATACACAGTCTTATATATAGTCTTATATATATCAAGAAGAGCAGCAGCTGAGTTATGAAGGGGTAAAAATAACAGCAATACCTCTAATAGAAAGACCAATCTCATGCTATTGGGCAAGAGGAAAAATAAATTTCAAGACACTGAACAACTGAACGAAGTTTCTAGAGAAAGTAATCAGTGTGGCTTCCTACCTCCTCTCAACAAAACTGAAAGAGATCGAGGTAAACTTAAGTATGGCTGTATTTAGCAGATAAGTCCAAATTAATAGCAGCTTACACAAGAGAGAAGTTGACTTTTCATTTAAATAATAGCTTAAGCAGCTGTTTCAAAGATTATATAGCAGTTCTAGAAACCTATTTTTCTGTGCTGCCATCCCCTCACATGATATCCTCATGGTGTTCAGGCGGGCTGTTCTGACACCAGAAAGCATGACTACCTTCTAGTAACTATAAAGAAAAACAAGAAATAGTCCTTTAAAGAAGCAAGCCCCCTTTAATGAAACTTCTTAGAATTTTAAGGACTTTTTTTTTTTTGCCATACGGCACATGCTCTTGCCAGAGAGAGACAGACAGAGACTGTGAGAGGGAAAGTGAGAAATGACTCCCCATGGAGATGGGCACACCACAATCTCTTCTCCATTATTCTCTCCAGATTTGGAGCATGCACGCACACACACTGAGTGCGATTTTCAATTCTAAGAGGTTAAGACTGGTCCAGTCTCTGCAGTGTGGTCAGTAGCATCTTGGACTAGAAGATACATGCTGACCATAGTTCAAGTCTTTGGCCTCGTTAGCCTGAAAACATGCTGGGCGCATGTGCACCTGCCCAGGATCTCAGCAGGCTGGAGGACTGGAAGAAAAGGAATGCAGTGTGATCAAACCCTGTGGAGGGTGCCTATCTCTCTCTCTCTCTCTCATGTGTATGTATGTGCTCTATCATAAATAATTTTTAAAAAGAAGTGAAGACTGTAAAGAGGTAGCATATATTGCTTATATGATTTTAAAAAACTGATATGCTTTAACTCCATACAGTTTCCATCTCTATTTTGCTGGCTCATTTTCAAATATATTTGTGGAGCCTTCCCCGTATTGTAACCTGTCCAAAAATATACAGCTTATTATTACCATCAAAATTCATGTTAACTGCTAAAAATTAAAATAATTTTAAACGGCATAAAAGAGAAAGCAAAGATCATTCATAATCTGGGTCAGCAGGTGGAGTGGTGGTTAAGGCGCCAGACCCACATGGCCAATTTCACAATTGGAATCCTGGATATGGAGGATGAACAGACACAGCAGGTCGATGTCTATGCATGTGCCCCAAAATCCTAAGAGGATAATGGAGGAGAACGGATTGGAGCATGGCCATCATCCCTGGTGAGTGATTTCTCACTTTCCCTCTCTTTGTCTCTCTCCAGCAAGCACACATGCCCTATGGCAAAAAAAGCTAGAACAAAACAAAAAATATTTAACCCTCAGAATATATACATTTATATTTATGTTTACTCTTATTGTCTAAAGCTTCGAATATATTGGGTCATTGGAAAAGTCATGACAGATTTTGCTATGTTTTTCTATGCAAAAATATGTCATGACTTTTCTGATAACCCAATACTATTTTGTTTTAAATTTTGTTCTTTCCTTATAAATTTCTATAAAATTATCTGGGTTATAATTTCACATTATTTTACAGCATCCAATTTACTGGCTCCATTAAGTTGTGTCCATAAAGATGTATTATAATTTATTTGCTTAATGCCCATATTTTTGCTATTAAAGATAATTAGTAAAAATTGACTTCTGCTAATTATATTCAGTGACATCTCCATGTAAACCATGATTATTTATTAGTATAAATTTCTGTTAATGGACTTAATTAGGCAAAAGATATGCTATTTTTAAAGGATTTTGATGACTGATTAAAAAATTAACACTCCAGAAAATTTTAATAATTGATTTTCCCAACAACAAGGTGCAGTGCCCATTATACAACACCTTGGCCAATTAGATAAGGAAATGATTCATTACTAAAGTTTCAATTTGTTATTTGAGAAAGTAATATCATATTCTTGTTTTCGCTGGCTCTTTTTCAATTACTAATATTTCTCATATGCTTAAATTTCTTCTTCTGTGAATTATCAGGTAAAGCTTTTTCTCTAGTTTATTGTTGAGTTTTAATTTCCTATCAGATTTATGTGATATACCATATCATATTTCTCAGTTACCTTAACTAATTAAGCACTCAGAAGTTGCAGATAGTCTTTATGAGGTTGAGGGTTACAAAATTTGTGGGAAAAATATCCTGTTATTTTCCCTTTAGCATAAATTAATAAACAGTAAACTTGTTAAGGCAAAAGACATAAAATTTAAGCACTTTGATGTCTGATGCAAAATTGACCCTCCAGATGGTTTGTATTAATTTATAATCCTTCCAAATTTGGGATTGGTTGAATTGACATCAATCAACCCTTTATATAGAGCAAGTCCAGGACATTAGTCAATCAAGAATATAGGCGTAGGTCCATACAATTCATGATTAGACCATGAGAAAAGGCTGTGTATTTTACAAGTATGAGCGCTGAACTGGTCATTGGGAATGTTGATTCTCTGACTTTAAGCAAATTTTTTAATTGTTCTGAATGGGCTGGATCATATAACTTCTATGGTCCCTTTCCATAGCTCAAACTATACACAGTTGCAAATAAATTGAAAACATGCTTTTTTCCCACAGGGTCTGTATAACTTCTGATGAATTCGATATAAATTACTTTTCATAGATACCATTGGATTGAGTAAGTTTGGGGAAAAGCTGGCATTCCATGGATTGCTTAAAATATGGGATGTTGGGACCAGAATTTGACATATGTCACTGGACTCCCATGTAGTCAACCGCTGTTTGAGTCCCAGATCTGGTGGTTTAAAGTCACGTCGGGCACGTGTGTGTGTATGCCCAAAATACCGAGAGGAAAATGAAGGAAAAGGGATTGCAGCATGGTCATTCCCTTGGGGGCTGATTTCTCGCTTTCTGTCTCTGTCTCTCTGTCTTTCTGGTGAGCACACATGCCCTATAGCAAAAATCTCTCAAAAAATAAAATAATAAAATAAAATAAAATAAAATAAAATAAGGGATGTTATCAATAATCATGAAGTATTTAAGTGTGTGTTATTTGCCTGTAGTACCATACTTTGAAACTATCTTGGTAAAGGTTTTGGGGTCATGTCAGATTTTAATTTACAAAGAAATTAATCTTGTGATCTTATTAAAATACAGGATCTGATTCTTTATTTTTTTTAGAGAGATTTTTGCTATAAGGCATTTGCATGCTCTAGAGAGACAGAGACAGAAAGTGAGAAATCACCCCCCGGGGGGAAGGATAGCCACACCACAATCCATTCTCCTTCATTCTCCTCTCAGGATTTTGGGCACACACATGCCTGGTGAGAGTTTTAAGCAGCTGGGTCCAGAACTCGAACCATGGTCAACTACATGAAAATCCAGCAATGAAACCATTTCACCATCTGCTGGTCCCAGCAGATTCTGCTCCTTGAGTTTGGGCTGGGACCCAAGATGCTCCATTTCTAAGGAGGTCTCAGATGGTATGTAGCTGCTGCTTCTCTGACTACAATTGGAATAGTAATATTCCAACATACTTTAAACAAAACAACTTTGTAAGAAAATTTTATTGTTGGAGTCACCAGATCATTCATTAAAACAGCTAAAGTCCTTAGTTTCCATATATGAAATGGAATAACACAGCTTGTTATAATGAAGCTTTTAATTTAGACACCAATTTTCTAAAGTTTCTTTCTTTCATGAGCCAGACAGAGAAAGAGAGAAAAGAGAGACAGCGCTCCCACGAGTGTCTTGACACAAGTGATCCACCTCCAGTTTCAATCAGCCTTGGACACATGCATGCATGGTGTACTCAGGGAAGTCTCCAGGTGTAAACTCAAAACCCATGTGGGTCAGCCTCACAGAATGTCACATTTTAGTGCTGTGCCACTGACTGGTCCCTATACACCAATATTTTTATGCTTGAAATCAAAGAATGATTTTAGTTATATTTTTTAAAGTATTGGTAAATTACTTTTTTTAAGAGGTTTTTGCCTTAGGGCATGTGCACTGGCTGGAGAGACAAACAGAGAGGGAAAGTGAGAATCACGTCCCAAGGGGCATAGCCACACAACAATCCCTTCTCAACCATTCTCCTACTGGGATCATGGGCATATATTCACATGTGCCTGGCATGACTTTCAAGCCACTGTGTCTGGGACTTGAACAATAGTTGGCCTTGTGGGAGTCCAGCAACATAACCACTATGCCATTTGCTGGCCCCGGTAAATTATTTATTTTTAGGAATTACTTACTTACTTACTTACTTATTTATTATTTTAATTCACCAGAGAGAGACAGAGAGAGAAAGTGAGAGAGCAAGCTTCCAGATCTGGGACTTGACACATAGTAGGTCATGTGGGAGTGTCCAGTGCCTTAACCACCACACCACCTGCTGGCCCCCTAAGTAAAATATTTTTGTCTGAAAACTCCAGTCAGTAAATACTCTGCCATATTTTGTGAGCTGGAGTAGCTTAACTTTAACACACTGGCCAGCTTCCATGTGATTATAGTACTTGAGTCTTGCTTACATTGCTCCCACCCAGTTAGCCCTATGAAGAGGGAAGGAGAGACAAGCCAATGTCCTTTGCTGTTGGCATGGTGTCTTCTGGGATCCATGAAAATATGCTGGCTTTCTTCTTGCCAGAATAGAAAGGTACAATTTATATTGCCAGGGCATCTCTAATAGCTTTCTGCCGTTAGTGTGGGCCAAGTTCTACATGGTAGAATATTCAGAAACTGTAACCCTCAGTCCTCTCTTTGGCTAGAGAAGCTTTTTATTCCTTTTCCATCAGGAGAGCAGGTGGATGCCATTAAGTTTGGCAACTGGTTCTTAATAATAACTGATTATTGCTATAACCTTGGAGGCTTTTTAAAACTCCATACAATGGAATATTATTCAAGGTTTGTTTGAATGAACTATCAGGCCACAAAAAGACATGGAGGAACTTCAAATTCATATTGGTAAGTGAAAAAAGTCAACCTGAGGGACCAGCATTTAGCGTAATGGCTATGTCGCTGGACTCCCATGTAGTCGACCGCGGTTCACGTCCCAGACCCAGTGGCTTAAGACTCACGCTGGGCGCGTGTGCATGCATGCCCAAGATCCCGAGAGGAGAATGGAGGAGAAGGGATTGCGGCGTGGCTATCCCCCCTGGGGGGTGATTTCTTGCTTTCTGTCTCTCTGTCTCTCTCTGTCTTTCTGGCGAGCGCACACACCCTATAGTAAATACCTCTCAAAAAAAAAAAAAGTCAATCTGAAAAGGTTGCATACTGTATGATTCCAATTAAATGACATCCTAGAAAAGATGAAATGATGGAGATAGTGAAAAGATCAGTGGTTGGCAGGAGTTCACAGAGAAGTAGGTTTGAATATGTCGAGCTCTGGGGATTTGTAGGACCATGAAACTACTTAGTACAATATGAAATGGTAGATACATGTCATTATACACCTGCCAAAGCCCATCGAATTATACAATAGAAAGAGTGAACCATAATGTCAACTGTGGACTTCACTTAATGTGTCAACGTTGGCTCAGCAGTTGTCCCAGATGCACCGTACTAATAATGCAAGGTGTTATAGGGGAAAATTGAGGAAGGAGTAGGGTGCATATGGGAACACTCTTTTTGTTGAATTTTTCTGTAAGCCTAAAAACTATTCAAAAAGATAAAATCTACTTTAAAAAATACAAATGCCTGGACCTCATCACAGATCTGGTGGTTGCTGGGTATGCATGCTATTATAAAGGTCTTCCTATGATTCAAATACACAGTTAGTTTTTAACCTCTGGGCTAGAGTAAAAAGAACCTGCTCTAGTTCTCTCTCTGAAGGGAACTAGAAAATAAACTTTAATAAGACTAACAAAGGTGTGAAAAGAATGGAAAGGGGAAAAAAAACAGTCTAGACTAACAAATGGGATTGCCACAGTTCACAAATTAAAATGCCACATACTTAGCTTACTATAAACATTTCTAGTTTGATTATCTTCCCTGCAATATTTGAGACTTGCTTATACTTCAAAAGTACAAATTGCTTATCTGAAATTTAAATTTAACTGGGCCTCCTCCATTTTATCTGACTATGCTACTCACAATGCCTCAGCCATTTCGGAAGAAAATGTACCTAAGAAACACAAAGAGGAAAAAAATAAATATATAATGACAAGGTATATATCCTTATAGACATTTAGAATGATTATATATTATACCAACTGAGCTTTGAAACCAATTCACCAAGAGGAAAGGGAGGAATTCTTCTTTAAAGTAAAAAGTTTGGCAATAGCTTGTCTGTTGGTACTAGGTTTTTTTTTTAGGATTATTTATTTAATTTTATTTTCATTCATTTATCTTAATTTGAGCAGAGAGAGACACACAGGGAAAGGGGTGGGGGAAAGTGAGAAAGCAAGCCACCAGGTCCTGGACTTGAACAGTGGTCAGTCATGTGGGAGTGTCCAACACCTTAACCACCATGCCACCTGCTGGTTCTCCTGGCACTAGTTGTAATGTAATGACTTTTCATATTTTTCTATAAGTAGCTTTTTATTTTTTCCTCCTGATATCCTAATTATATCAGTATGAAGTTGGGAGGAGTTGCAATCTGAGCTGCTATACAGATACCAACACAAAATTAGAACTGTGCTTTGACCTGTTTTGTTTTTCTTTTCTCTAGGGCATGTATGCTCTCTGGAGAGAGAGAGAGACAGAAAGAAAGAGAGAAATCATCCCCCTCCCCAGGGAGGCTGGCCATTCCACAATGTCTTCTCCTCCATTCTCCTCTCAGGATTTTGGGTGCACATGCACAGGCACTCAGCATGTTTCTCAAGTTGCTAAGTCCTGGACTCCAACCATGCAGTCAGTCATGTGCTATCTTTACCACCATGCCACTTGCTGGCTCTGCTTTGACAATTTAACAGTAGTTATAATTTGCCTTGTCAGAACATATAGTTGTCAGATGTCCTCCCTGACCCCTCCTTAATCAACTTCTCAGTTACTCTCTTCAGATATGAAGACCTTCTTTAAAGAGACATAGGAGAACAGACTGACTTGGATGACTTTGTGTGTTAAAACCCATGGCCCTGTCCTCATTCACTGTATACTATCTGTACTACTCAGAGTTCTCAGCGAGACAGAACCAATAGCAGACGTATAGATATCTAAGAGGGGATTTATTAGGGGAACCAAATCAAGTAATTACGGTGGCTGAGAAGTCCCACAACAGACCACCTACAAGCTGGAGATCCTGGGATGCTGGTAGCATAGCTCGGCCCAAGTTGGAAAGCCTCAGAGGCAGGGCAGTTGGTGATGTAACTTTCAGTCCATAGCCAAAAGCTTGAGAACCCAGGAATGGGGGAGCTGCTGATATAAGTCCTGAAGGTCAAAGGTAGGTGAGCCTTGATTTCTGATGTCCAAGGCAACAGACATCTAACTCACTCTATCAAAAGAAACTGCATCTGTCTTCCAGATGATTCCCTCAGGGTTTATTGTTGACTGAATGGTGCCCACTCACACTGAGGACAGAACTTCCCCAGCTAGTTTACTCAGATTTGCATGTTAATCTCCTCTGGAAAGACCCCCACAGACATACAAATCAACACCCAAAAGTAACCAACACACTATATTTAGCCAGTCATAAGAACCAAATGGAAATTGTTTGGTTGTGAATATGAATGAAACCCTGACTTCCAGATGGGAACATACCAGTATTATTCAAGAGGGAACACATACGTATTTGATCTAAGAAGTGATAAAATGCAATTATTTTCCTCCTAATGGGATCAGCAATCTAGTAGATGATGGGATATGTACATGAATAAATTACTACAATTAGAACTTTCAAGAATTTGTGATTTCTTTTTTTAATATAAATGATACCTTACATGAAATATCCTTAAATGATATATTACATGGATGCATCAGCTGTAAAAGATATAAAAAAGAGAAAGAAAGCACTCGAAAGAGAAAGAGAAAGAAAGAGAGACAAGAGAGAGAAAAATAAGCAAATAACTAAGTGACACAAAAAATACCTTCTCACTGAAGGTAGCTGGAGAAGTTTTGACACCCTGCTGTCTGGGAATATACCAGGCCTAAGGTGACTCCTTATAAACTTAAATAAATGCAAAGGCATACATGGTTCAAGATTTCAAATGGGGACTCAACCATGGTGGCTCACATTGTCAAAACTCTGCTGCTTGGAGGCTGAGGCCACATGAGAAGCCCAGGTTAGGTTTCTGGTCCAGCCTAAACAGGGCTAGTATGGCAGAGTGTACCTATAGTCCTAGTTACCAAAGAGGTGGGGGCAAGAGGGTCACTGAAGTGTCTCACTGAGTGTCTCAATGGTGAGACACTGTCAAAAATCAATCTACTAATCCTTTTCTCTAGTGCTCGGTCTCTCTGATAAATAAACAAACTTTTTTAAAAAAAGAAAAGAATTCAATGGGAAGGATTATTTCTGGTAGGATTAACCTAGGAAGACTTCACAGAAAAGTGGTTTATATCTGATCTGGAAAAATAGGAATGCTTTCTTACAGCTAAAGGATTACATAAAAGCAGATTTTTATAATCAGAAGGAAGTAAAGATTCAGAAAATGTAAGTGTAGCCAAAGTTACCCGTACGCTTACATTGAAAGATTTGTAGTGCAGTAGCACCCTAAGGTCCGAGCAAGAGGAGCCTTCATTGGCCCAGTGCTTTAGAGGGTCTGGATGGCTCTGTTACCCTGGAACTGATGCTCAGTGCTAGCACAGAATAACTTACATTCTGCTAAGCATCTGCTGCTCTTATCAAGCACTGCTTATGCCCCAGGGAAACCCTTTGCCCAGACCTTGTCATCAAAACAAAAGATGACTGCATCCAAATGCCATGAAGATTTACGAGTTGGGCTACTGCCAGCACAGAAGATGAATACTACTTCAGAATTTGGGAAAGATTTGAATGGCAGAAGCATTTAAGTTAGAGAAAAGACAAATTAATTAAGGTGTTACATTCTTTCCCTCAGCTTGAACGCTAGTAGGTTCTGCTGAATGCAATATAATCTCTCAGTAGTAGTTCTAAGTGTCCCACTTTGACTTCCTTTAATGACAGTGTGATTCTCCAGAGGTGCACGTGACAGCTGAAAAATATTTGATAATATTGCATCATTTATATGACTCTTAAACTTGGACATGTGTAGACCTAATTACAAAATGGCTTACAATGCAAGCGGATAAACATCAAATGCTAGAACTACCCAAATCTGGGTTTAAATAAAATATTTGACAGATTTAATAATCATTTTAAAATTAAAAACTCAGCTTTAAATATTTTGATTTAAAAGTTTAGGGGCCAGCTCATAGCACAGTGATAACACAATGCTCTGTGATTCTGCACCCACAAACAAAGATACTGGGTTCACCTTCCCAGGTCTCCCCATAAAGATTGCGCAAACATGTGGTGATCTGGGCTGACTGAGACTGCGGGTGGATCATGGGGACCCTGTTGAAGGTATCTGTTTCTGTCTCTCCCTTTCTCTCTGTCTCTCGCACAAGAAAGAAATAAAAAGAAATAAAAAGAAATTATTTTAATAAATAATGAATTAAAATGGAATGCTAAGTATTTGTAAATTGTATTTTTGATTTTATCTTTTAATTTTCTCTGATTTTTACTTACAATTTTGTCAGAGGGAATTTGCAGTCACCACTGAGACAGAGGGAGAGAGGGGGAAGAGACAAAGAGAAAGAGAAAGGAAGAAACTACCCTGCATGAGGAATGGTCATGCCGCAATCCCTTCTCTTCTATTCTCCTTTTAGGATTTTGGGCATACACGAACATGCACCTCATATCTTTTTAAGCTGCTGGGTACTGAATTTGAGCTACAGGGTTTTTCAGGTGAGATATGGCTGCTTTGACCACCACGCCGCGGGCTGGCCCTATTCTTCTGATTTTTTGAAGTTTGTTTGTTAGAAGCCATAGGGAACGTCCACTCGTAGGACAGAAACAGAGAGAGACACAGGTGCAATCCCTTCTACTTCAATCTCCTCTTGGGATTTTGGGCAGACACAGACACGTGCCCAACATGATTTTTAAGCCACTGGGGACTGGACTAGAACTGAGGTAGGCCATGTGGGAATGCAGTGCCTTAAGTACTACCACCTGTGAGCCACAATGTCTTCTTATTTTATTAGGTATTGGTATATTTTGCAAGAAAAGTAACTTTTTATGAAAAGTTATTATAACTTTTGAATTCTTCTATTTAGTTTTTTGTAAACTAAATCATATTCACTCTGAATACAATTCTATTTAATTTCCTAATCATTTAGATCAATGTTTTACAATAGAATTTTCTGCCATGATGAACATATTTTCTGTCCACCTCATCTCATATAGTACCTACCAATCACATGTAGCTATTAATTCTATCAAATGTTACTGTTGTGACTAAGAAACTATATTTTAATTTTAATTAACTTTAATTTGAAGAACCGCATGTGGTTAGTGGCTAACCATTAAGATAGCACAGTTTTAGAGAATTACTTCCTATTCAACACAACTTATGGTGAAATATTTTATGCCAAATTAAATAATTAGTGATTTTGGTCAAATAAAAGCAACAAAAGTAATCTTTATTAAATCACTTTATAATAATGACTCTAGAACTCCCCATTCCATTATCAGAACACTCAGACATGCCTAAAATACTTGATCAACTTCAATATTTTGCACCTTTTAAGCTTTATAAAAACATAGATTTGCATGTATTTTCAAATTGCATTGATGTCAAAGTATATAAAAGTATTACTACAAATCATATTTTCTTTACTGTGTGTTTTAATTTCTATCTATAGAATATTTAAATACATGATATATGGCCTTTTTTCTATTTCCCTAGGTTTGGAATAAAAGAGTTATAGAGGATGAGGTTGAAGACATTAGATCATGGATAAATAAATTTCTAGGACATTTTATATTTGAATGTTATTTAAGAACAGTTAATTGAGTATTAAAAAATGGAGTTATGTGATACCATATTGTATAAATTATGACCTGATGGAGAGTATGAAGAAATGACCTGAGGAAGACAGGGCTGGAGAAGGAGCCACAGGCAAGATTCTATGGGTGAAATGATGAAGGCTCTAAGTGGTGGCAATGTAAAGGTAAATTCAACAGAAGGAAAGAATGCTAGGAGGTGATACAGCAGTAAAATGCGATAAGCTATGAGTCAATACAACATGAAAAGGTTCTCAGTTCGTTTCTGGAGATTTCCCTGAGCATGCAGGCACACATGTACCCATTGATACAACATTGAAGACTGGAGGTAGACTGCAGTGTCAAGACCCTGTTGGGGGTGAGCTCTTCTCCCCCATCCCATCTCAAGGGGCTGAACATCATATTCAATGGATGTTATGCTAGTGTATTGCAGGCCAAAGTTAGCAATCTTACAATGTTAAGCGTTTATCACTTGGATAAGACACACATGAAAATGCTTCTAAAGCCAAAACGAAACACTTTAGCATTTCCCTCCAGAGGAAACAAATGCACTTTGTTTTAAAAGAAGAAAATGCAGAAGATGAACTGAAGAATTCACATGTTGTTCCTTGAAAATACATTAGGAACTTCAAAAAATAAGTAAGACTGAAGACAGTGGTATGAAGTTAGAAACAAGGAGAATTTTTCAAATCTTCACCTGTGACAGAGGTATAGAATTTGAAAAAAAAAATCCTTGAATCAAGTTCTAGTCTCCATTTTCAGCTCTCTATGAAACTTTAAGTACATCACTTGAATTCTTCAAGCATTAGTTTTGTCATATGAGAATAATAAGAGCACACTCCACAGCGGGCGATTGTGGGAATCAATAGAGATAGTGTGAGTAAAAGCATTTAGTATAAGCACTATGTAGAGTGTAATAAGAAATCATGTTGTATTTTCATTCTAAAAATGATCATTACTAACCATGACTATATGGTTCATCTTATGTTCACATTTAGAACAGTCATAAAAACCATCCATTTGTCATTTTTCTTTTGTTAAAAATGCTAAGATATCTTTGGTTCCTAAATCCATAATTTCTAAGGATTCCAAAACTAGGCAGCCATGGCTAGAAATATGACACATATAATAAATTGTTGTGGAAAGGAAAACAAAAAGATTTGCAAAGTTTGTCATGCATTTATAAAGGTTATTATTTCAAGAAAGCAGGGGCAATCCAATCATTTCTGTTCATACTCAGTTTAGATAACTATTTGTCATGGCCTAGATGCTTAGTATCAAATGAATGGGCAGGCTAAAAGAGAAAGAGAGATTAGTTGATTGATTTCTGAAATACACATTCAGAACATATCACTGCATACTTGAAAAGGTTTCTGAATTAATAAATAGACTATTTTTAGCTCCCCACCCTTGAGAAGTTTCGTTTCTTAGATCAGAATTAGTAAAATGAAAAAAAAGAGTCTTGTTTCTGCAAAAGAAGAAAATTTAATAACTAAATACTGGGGTTTAAAGAGTACACTATCACTATAAATGTCTTCTAGACATCATAAGGCTTGCTTATGTTCAGCTTGTGGATTCACTGAGTTAATTACAGTGGAATTCAGAATTATAATTAAAGTTATAAGTCCTTACAGTTACTTCAAAGGGACGCTTTTTGAAAAGCTTTGAAAAAGTACCCCAACAAGAAGATATGTCAATAAATCTGTAAATATACATTTTAATGCTGTACATCTCATCAGAAATACTTTTCATTTGCTTTCTCAGAACATGCATTCGGGCAGAACTATACATCATTTTCCTGTATGTGGTGGGGAGGGAGACAGAAAAAGAAAGGGTAGGGAAGAGAGACAGAGACAGGCATTTTTTAACAGGGTCACAACCTGTCATACTCCTCCTGTCCCAGCCTCCCAATTGAATAGGATTACAGTTGTGCATACATGTACTTGGCATGTTCAGGTTGGAGCTTTCCATGTAGCACTCAGCCTCTCAAGTGAAGTGCTATCTTTGTGCCACAGTGACTGGGTCACACCTAAACATTTTATTAAATAATTATTTATTATTATTAATTAGTACTGTTTATTTTTTAATTTGCTACAGTGCATGTGTACTCACCAAAGGAAAAGTGAGAAAGCAAACTGCCAGGTCTACTACTCAAATTGGGGTTGGCCATGTGGGAGTCCAGCGCCTTAACTACCATGCCACTTGTTGGTCGCAATACCTAAACTTTTTTTTTTTTTTTAGAGAGAGATTTTTGCTATAGGGCATGTGTATTTGCCAGAGAGACAGAGAGACAGAAATCAAGAAATCACTCTCCAGGGGAATGGCCATGCTGCAATCCCTTTTCTTCCATTATCCTTTTGAGATTTGGGGAACACACGCACATATACCTGGCATGAGTTTTAAGACACCAGGTCTGGGATTCAAACCACAGTAGATCACGTGGGAGTCCAGTGACATAACCATTACGCCATCTGTTGGTTCCATACCTAAACATTTTAATAGTGAAAAACTGAAGTTCTTAAAATAATTTTCAATAATGAAAATAATACCCCAAATCTACTACTTGCTGAACTATGTGTCAGATTATGTGCTAAACACTTTGTCTGGATAAAGAGCACTTAATGCTAGTAACAACACTACACTATTATTTTTCCAGAAAAAGAAAAAAGAAAAAGAAAACAGACTTAAGTCTCAAATCTGTAGAGACATGTACAGCTAAACATAATAGAAACAGGCCCCCACATAACCACCCACCTCAGCAGCAGAGTAGCTGTGGAGAACCTGTTCTTGACTCCCTTGTCTTCCCTGATTTTCACATGACCTTGCTTCTTGCAAAACTCCCATAGTCTCAATAAATTTTACCACCAAACCTACCAAGAAGGCCCTTAAAACTAACCCAAACATTTTTAAAATCCCTGTATATATGGGTAACTGCAAGAAACCCAAGACTCTTGGTTTATTTTTCATTACTGGGATACCCATTCCATAGGTTTTGAGCATCCTCTAATTATATCATATAACTCCTCTCCAACTCCCAATACCTTATAGTCTTTCTTCTGTAAAATCCCATCTTTCCTGAATGGGCTTGCTCTAACTGAAAGCACACATTCCACTGAGGGTACTACTACCTGTATAGTTTTCTCAAGCATTTACTATCTTACCTGTGGGCATGGAAATAGGATCCACGTCTTCTTTGTTGCTCAGTGCTGCACTCGAGGCAATTTTATAGCTACTTCCACTCTCTGGAAACTTCATCATAAGGGTAAATCCCATCGACATATTACCTGCTCTTCCTCCTTGCTGTAGGCATTCATGCACTGACTGCCCCCTCCCCATGTCCTTCACTGAATATTATTCTTTTCTCTTGCTCTGTGAGATAATTTTAATCACATCTAAATACACTAGAATATTACTTAAGTAGTATTATTAGAGCACAATACTTTTTTCTGCTTTTATTTTTTTTTTGAGAGAGAGATATTTACTATAGGGTGCATGCACCTGCCAGAGACACACAGAGAGACAGGCAGAGACAGAAAGTGGGAAATTATTCCACAGGAGGGATTGACATGTTACAATTCCTTCTCTATTCTCCTCTCAGGATCTTGGACATGCACACACACACACACACACCTGGTGTGAGTTTCAAGCCACTGGGTCTGAGACTCAAACTGTAGTTGGTCATGTGGGCGTCCAGCGACTTAACCCTATGCCACCTGCTGGCCCCTTTCTGTTGTCTTTTACAACAGAATTCCTCAAAAGAATTGTCCATATGTATTGTTTATATCTCTTTCCCTCCAATTCTTTCCTGGTTTCACGTCAAACATGGTTTTTAGGTGCTATTGCAAAACTTATTTTCAACAAGGTCACAAATGACTTCAATATTGCCAGATTTATTGGTCAATTCTCAGTTCTTACATTTCTGGACTTACCAGTAGAATTTAACACTCTCCTTTCAGGAACAATTGTTCTCTTCAAGGGCAGCTCTCAGTCTGGGTATTTCTCCTGTCTTCTGCCTACCCTTTAATTGTTACCTATTCTTTCTTATCTTCCCATCTTCTAATGAGGGAACGTCGAGTGCTCCATCTTTGGATGATTTCTATCTCTGTTCTAGGTGATCTCAGACTCAGGCTGATAACCTGGAAATTCAAATGTCCCTTGGATGTCAGATTATACTATTTTCTTGACATCTGGATTTGAATATCTAATAGGCCTTTCAAACTTAACGTGTTAAAACCTGACTTGTCAATATTCTCCCACTTGGCAAACCTGTTTTCTCTACAGTCCTGTCATTTCTCTCAGAATAAAAGTAAAACTCTGTGTCAAGCAACATCTCTATAGAAAACAAAACAAAACATAGTATGCACTAGATTGAGTTCTATCTCTAGTTTCAGGTATTCACTGGACATCTTAGAAAGTATCCTCTGCAGATGAAGGGAGAACTACTGTACTATAATTTTTCTTTTTGAGGAAAGATTTTGTACATTGTAGTGTTCCTATTGAGATTATGTTGTTTTGCTCACTGAATTCTTTATTAAAAACATTATTTTACAAGGTTAAAAAAAAGTAAAACTCTTCCCCTGTGAGGTTCTATATAATCCAATTCTCTGAGACTTTCTGGACAATATATTCTGCTACTCTTTTTTTAGTCACCCAACTGGCCTTCTTGCTAATTCCAAACATATGAAAAAGAAAAAAAGCAGCAGCTGACATTCAGGCTCTGAGTTGACACTAACCACTAGCCTTCAATGTTCTACAAGCTATTCTGATAACAATTACATAACCTGTTTCATGTTCACAGGCCATGCTGTTTCCTTGATGATTTTAATAACACTGTATAAAATACCAGAAATGTGGCCAACACTCAATAGGTATTTGTGGAATAAAAGGATTAAAGAAATTACAGAACAAGTTTATTAAAAACTAAATCACGAAATATGAATTTATTTTAATAGTTAGGGTATGTAGCTTGTCCAAACTGGGATAAACCTACTAGACTTGCATGAGTCTGTTTAAATTACTACTACTAATTGTGTGTCTCATTTGGCTTACATGAATTTCTCATAACCTAATCTTTAAATTTGCTTCTCATCGGCTATTTTGCCTTTCAGACTTACCTAGCTAACCCCTCTCCCCCGCTACCACCATTACCAATTTGAGTTTGTTCTATGAGAGTAAGACAGCTTGGTTTAGCTTTTAGGACATGCTTCTTATATGAGTTTGGTTTCCATTTGAACTTAACATTTCTTTAAAAGAACCAAAGATTTAAGTGTGGTTTGAACAAGTGAAGGTAATTTTTCTCTCCATGTGGTTCCTTCATTCTTCCAAGATGAAATTATTGGCTGCTGTTAGTTACCTGGTTGTAGGATTAGCTCGGGATAGATTAAAGACTGAATATAGGCTGTACTATGATTTTGTTGAGAGGTTGAACATGATTTCTCTTTTCTTCCTCTCAGGGCTATCACATTAGCCTGGTCCACTGAGTATTTAATGTGACTTTCTCTACTTCTCACATAGGCGTCTATGTAGGAAAACAATAAAGGATTTGTCTGGTGCTTTTCCTTCTAGGGAAGCCCTGTGAGGGAATACTACAGGTGTAACACAACTTGTCATGCTAATTAATGTGTTTTTGCTTATAAAATGCCTTTGGCTTTCATTTTTCAAATACATAAAATGTGCTAAAGACATATTTTAATTCATGAAGGCTAATTGACATAGTTAAAGCAGTTGAATATTCACATTCTATCACAACATAGATATCACTAGGGCTAGGTGCAAAGAACACAAATGTATACTAGTCACTAACCAAGTTACAATTAACATTTGTGAGATAATTTTTAAAATATTAAATAATCTCTTTCTAAGACGAGGCATTCCAATGGAGAACAATTTTTTTTTTTTTTTTTTTGGAGTGGTTTTTCGCTATAGGGCGCGTGCGCTCGCCAGACAGACAGAGAGAGACATAGAGACAGAAAGCGAGAAATCACCCCCCAGGGGGGATGGTCATGCCGCAATCCCTTCTCCTCCATTCTCCTCTCAGGATCCTGGGCACGCACGCACACGCGCCCGGCGTGAGTTGTAAGCCACCGGGTCCGAGATGCGAACCGCGGTCGACTACGTGGGAGTCCAGCGACATAGCCATTACGCTAACTGCTGGTTCCTGAGAACAATTTTAATTTAAATTGTGTTTGTACAATTTATACTTTGTAAGGAAATATTGTGGTTCTAAGTAAAGAATACCTGTAGTTATTTTCTTATCCACACATTCAAGAAAAATTTGTATTTGCCTATGTCTAAACATGGCTATGTTGTTGGCTTGCTTATACAAATATATACTATGAAAAATGTCACATTTTATTAGTATGTTTGATTTAAAAAGTATACTGAATGATCTAATCTGCTTTAAATACCTTCAAGGGAGGTTTTGACTTCCTGTATCATAGGCTTCATCTCTATCTGGTCCATTTGATTCTGCTTTACAGTGTATATTTCCTCTTTTAGATCTTGCAAGAATATCCTCACCTCCTGGAACTCAACAGCTCCTTTCTCCTGCCTCTTCTGCAGTTCATTGTCTCTCTTCTCTTCCACCTCTGTTAGCTTTGTCACTATGAATATTCTAAATTCTTTATCTGACATCTCCATGAGTTTCAGAAGACCAAATCTCAGATATAGAAAATAGAATTGCTGAAGTAGAAAAATCCACCACAAAGATTGAGAAAATAGCCCCCCAAAATGGGAATAATATATGAGAAATACTAGATACTATCAAATGTCCAATCATCCGGATAATTGGTATCTCAGAAGGCACAGAGACTCATAAGGGCATTGATAATCTATTCCATGAAATCCTGCAAGAAAACTTGCCAAACCTAGAGAGGCGTTCAAAGATCTAGTCCCGAAAAATACAAAAGACCCCAAATAGAATCAACCCAAGAAGATCTTCTCTAAGACACATTATAGTCAGATTGACCAAAACCACAGACAAAGACAAGATACTAAGATTGGCAAGAGAGAAATAGCAAGTTACCTACAAAGGATACTCCATCAGACTAACAGTGGACCTCTCATCAGAAACAATGCGAGCGAGAGAAGAATGGGAAAATACATTCAAAGTGTTAAGGAAAAAGCAATTTCAACCAAGAATACTGTACCTGGCTAGATTATCTTTCAGATGGGAAGAAAGGATAAAAATATTCTCAGATAAACAAAACCTGAAAGAATTTATCAACAGCAGACCAGATCTCCAAGAAGTTCTGAAGGCAGTGCTATACCAGGAAAATAAAATACAGACACACAGAAGTAAGAGTTCAAAAACTATGAAAATGGCCAACTTAATTGTAGGGACAAGTCTGGAGTTGAATATTATATCCCAGAATTTAATTGGGAAGATCAAACCACAACAGAAGATAGATTAAGTACATGAGAATGAACTGGTGAAATAGCATTTTATGAATTCTGACTAAAACACTGCTGATTTTCTTCTAGGCTTTGTTTGCTGGTTTTAAGGATTTTTGTCCTGTCTTGAGCTACTGATAGGTTCATGTACCTACTATTTGAGTAGAATTCTAATCTGTTTCCTGGCTTTAAGTTTTAAGCAAATTCCTTAGCATTTCTTTGATTTATTAAAGCTAAAACTGGTTTTCTTGAAATTAAAAATATTTTTTAAAATACTTATTTAAAGACTGTAGTAAGCTATATAGCATCAGCTAGGTGCTATCTTATAGTATATTTATCCTACTCAGAGTTTCATGCCTAAAGTAAGACATATATTCATAGATATGCATATACCAGCTGAACTTGCTATTGAAAGTAGTTATTTAAGAAATGTCATGAATCAATAAAATTTGGGGGGAAAGGAATGGAAATCAACTGTAGACACCTTAGATAGTGTGGGAGAAGACTGGGAAATGGCAGAGGGTGAGAAATAGGGAGAAAAATATATATATGAAACTAGGAATGGAAAATTATCAATGATAACATGTATTATTAAGCCACTATGCAGTATATTCTAGATGGGAAATCACATTTTGCATGCTGTGATGATGCTCAGGGAATGAATGTAAAAAATTAATTAAAAATTTTAAAAATAAAATAAAATAAAGTATACTGAAAAACACATATCTTGCACTTCTCAATTTTTTTTAAAAAATGTTTTTCTTATAAGATGCATGTGCTCGCCAGAGAGACAGTGAGACGGAAAGTGAGAAATCACCCCCCCCCCAGGGGTGATGGCCATGCCACAATCCCTTCTTCTCCATTCTTCTCCTGGGATTTTGGGCACGCATGCACATGCACCCAGTGTGATTTTTCAAGCCACCAGGTCAGGGCCTCAAACTGCAGTCAGCCATGTGGGAGTCCAGCACCTTAACCACCATGCCACCTGCTGGCCCTAGCACTTAATTAATGATACTATAGATAGCTTTTCCTCACTGCTATGTTCTCTAAAATATCTTATAGTCCTTTCATGACCCTCAGACATAGGTATTTGTTTTTTTTTACTTCTTACTGAGATTCACTACTAATATTAGGCTTTAATTTTTTTTAAATTTTATTGTCATTTTATACATTTAGTTACTATACATCCTTTAGCTTGTAAAGGGAATTTACCCAACATGAAATACACCTCAGACCAATCCAGTTGAGACTACTATACTGTCATCATCAACAGGTAATAAGCCATTTCTGTGTCCCACAAATGTCTTACCTCTATTTTTTTCTCCCAAATATCCTTCCCTACACTCTTCTCTTTTATAACCCTCCTTCCACTCTGTCATAGCTATTCTTTAACTCCTAGGAAAAGAAGGACAACATGACTGTTCACGATTCATATAAAACAATGTCCTTACCTGAATCACTACTGAAACATTCTGGAAATTAAGCATGCTAGCCTCCTAAACCCAGATAAAAATTCCTGAGAATAATACATGAGAGTAAAACATACTACAAAAAATAAATAAATAAAAATAATAAAGATAACCCTTGTTCTTTGAAACAAGTGTTATTTTCTCAAGAAGCGTTATTTTCTGGACTTCCAAGATATTTCAGTTACTCTTTTTAGAAGGACATTTGAGACTGGGGAATTTTCAGTTCAAATTTAATTATAAACTAATGAAAGACTATTCTCTTGTCACCTTCCTTTCTTCTGGTCCCTCCATGTTTGCTTTACCATGCCCCAAATCTGAAAATTATTTATTTTTACCTTTAAACAGCAATTTTCATACTTCACATTTTAGGTTAGAACTATTTTGGAAGGATTCCTTAGGCAATAATATCAAAGCATACATGCAATACTGTAACTTTATCACATTTGATATTGGCTTGATAATATAAAAATTTGAGTGATCAAAATGTGTGATACTTAACACATATTATTGCAACAAAAGTCATATAGATATTTGATGAGAATTTTGCAATACCTCTTAAAAGTACAAAGTTCATGGGCCAGCAGGTGGCGTGGTAGTTAAAGTGCTGGACTCCCACATGATCGACTAAGGTTCAAGTCCTAGACCCAGTGGCTTCAAACTCATGCCAGGAACATGGACGTGCATGCCAAAAATCTCTAGAGGAAAACAGAACACAGGGGACTGTGTCATGGCCATTATGCCTGGGGGATGATTTCTTACTTTCCCTCTCTCTGTCTCTGTCTGTCTTTCTGTCTTTTTCTCCAGCAAGCACACATGCCTTATGGCAAAACAAACAAACAAACAAAATTACAAATAAAATATTAAATAAATTTGGATCTTTAACAATTCTGTGCCCATATTTAATAAGAAATGTCTTAAAGCAGCTACTAATGTTTAGAACATTTTTACCTTATTGATATGACAACAAATAATGAAAAGTAAGATTATCTGTGTTACACATGTATTAGTATTTCCAAGTACACAGTATTTTATGACTGAATGAGAAAGAACTAAGGTAAGAAATGCAGGTGTTGGAGCCAATTGGTGATGTAGTGGTTAAGGCACTGGATTCCCACATAGTGAACTACTGTTTGAATCCCAGACACAGTGGCTTAAAACTCACACTAGGCATGAATGGTTGCATGTCCAAAATCCTGAGAGAAAAACTGAGGAGAGTGCATTGTGGTACGGCCATCCCCCCGGGGACTGATTTCTCAATTTTTCTGTCTTTATCTTTTTTTCTCTCTCTCTCTCTGTCTCTCCAGTTGAGTGAATGTGCCCTATAGCAAAAATCTCTCTCTCAAAAAAGAAAAAAATAGAAACAAAGAAAAAGAAATGAAGGTGCAGTTCCTTTGGCAGGCACTGCCCACTGCTTAAATGAACAAACAAACTTTTTTTCAGAACAAAGCCCATAACTGAAGAGAAATTGCTGGTAGAATAATCCAAATCATTGAGGATAGGAGCAATAGAAGCAAAAAGGGGAAGGATAAAATAAAATTTAAGGAGTAGAAAAGAGAAGGCAGATCACAGAATATATAAAGCAAGACTTATTGTTAATTCATAAGGACTATAAAAGAATAAACTCAAATGAGGAAATTAGAAAATATTTCCTGTACCATGTATTTTCATAAAAGTACAGAGAAACAAATGTTATTTTAAAATTAAAAGTAAAGCAACAACAACAAAATGTAGATCCTCATCAAAACCCAACACAAAATTATTATAAGAAAAAATGATAAGGAACAGAATAATATTTATAGACACTTAAAGCATGACAAAAATGCATGCTGACAAAAAGCATTTTAAGAAAGAAACTTGTATTTATTTCAATAAAAAAAAAATTAAGATAAAGATAGGAGCTGACCAACATGAATTAGGATAAGAACAACTCAGTACTGAGCTGACTGAAGAAAAGAAAGATTTGACATAAAAAGCAACAAGACTCATGGAAAATTACAAATAAAGGGAAATATTCCATATTATATAGAAGAAAGAACAAATGAACACAATATTGTCTTGTGAAAAACAGAAGATGACAATAAGGGATTTTTATTTATTTATTTATTTATTTATAATTTATAAAGAATTAGTTTTTATTTAACTTTATTTATTTATTTAATTTGACCAGAGAGGGACAGAGTGAAAGAGAGAAGGAAAGTGAGAAAGCAAGTCACCAGGTCCAGGACTCGAACCGCAGTTGGCCATGTGGAAGTCTAGCACCCTTAACCACTAAGGTACCTGCTGGCCTCAAGAAGGAATATTTTTTCTTATCACAAGGAAATGAAAGATAAAAATAATTGAGGGAAATGTGATAGAGAGGACATGTGATGTAAAACTATTGCATATAGATGTCCTGCTTTCTCCCATGTAAAGCAATTAAACAAAACAAATTTTAAATTTATTACGGAAGAACATTTTCCAAAAAAATTTTTAAAACACTTGAAACTATACTATAATAAATTTACATACATGGAAACCAAAGTTATTAACACTGAGATAAGTATTTTAGTAGAACTCTTAGATTATAAGAAGAAATTTGTAAAAGGGGTTTCAGACAAAAGTTCAGTCACATATAAGAAAAAGGTAAATTGTTATTAGATTTTTCAAAAGCATTTTTATACCAGAAGGCTATGGAGATGCTTATATATTATACTTTGGTAAATAAAAGGTGAGCTAAAATTTTTATAACCAACAACACATTTTTTAAAGAATTATTATTTAGTTAATTTTATTTGTGATTATTTTTTAATTTGACCAGCTAGAGACAGGGAAAGTGAGAAAGTAAGCCACCAGGTCTGGAACTGGAACTATATGCGGCCATGTGGATGTCTGATGTCTTAACCACCATGCCACCTGCTGGTCTCCAGCCAACACATTTTTTTTAAGTATTAAGTCTAGTAAAAATTGTTTAAGGACATAATAACTCTATGAATATTTTTGACCAAGAAACTTTCTCTAGTAACATACCAGAGAATATACTTTGTAAATCCCAAATGACTGGAAAGATATTGACTTAAAGAGTGATAGTGAGGGACCAGCAGTTAGCGTAATGGTTATGTCGCTGGACTCCCACAGTTGACCACGGTTCGAGTCCTGGACCCGGTGGCTTAAACTCACGCCGGGCGCGTGTGCGTGCGTGCCCAAGATCCCGGGAGGAGAATGGAGGAGAAGGGATTGCGGCGTGGCCATCCCCCCTGGGGGGTGATTTCTCGCTTTCTATCTCTCTGTCTCTCTCTGTCTGTCTGGCGAGCGCACGCGCCCTATAGCAAAAAACCTCTCCAAAAAAAAGAAAAAAAAAAAAAGAGTGATAGTGAGAATTAAGAATTACCTACACTTAAGATCATAGCATAGTTATAAGGGTGACAGCATAATACAGAACGGCTTATGTGTTCTGAAAATACAGATGAGCTCAACTTTGAACAATGGAGAAGAAATAGGGAAAATCTATGAAAAATGAATATTCTCTCTGCTGACTTACATATATTAAATAAAAGAAAAATTTTATTTAAATCTGATGTTTAGAGAAATGGAGGAGATTGGGAAGTAGACATTACTAGCTAAGACTAATTACACAGTTGGGAGTCAATAAATTATAGCCAAATAACAAGGGGTTTAAGGACTCTCTATACAAGTATTAATGTAAAGACAATAATTATTGCAAAATTCCACAGTTTTCTAAGTTCCAAAAGATATGGCAGGAAGAGAGAGAGAAAGAAAAAGGGTGTCTATTAGTATTTCCAAATCCACAAAAGTACACCTACAAGCATAAGCCAAAAATATCAGTATGTGTAAATGAGCTGAATTCACCTTTTAAATATATGTGTGTTTTCACATTGGCCAATAATGTTAAATGAAATAATATGCTATACATGGGATATAGACAAACCAAAAATTTAGAAAAATCAAGAATTTAAATTATAGGTAATAAAAAAATGCAGAGTTCAGTTATTCTCTAAATTTTCAGTTTCTTTTCAGACAGCATTGCATCACGTCATATAAGAAAACCTAAAACTTTTGTGGAGAAATATATTAAAACAATAAAAAGAAAGATGATCCATTTAACATTGTTAACATGTCCTGAATATACTTTTTCTAAAATAGTAGGTCATAGAGTCGCATTTCTAGGATTACATTACTTTTCACAAGGAGATATGGAATTCTTGAAATGCACTCTTAGCATTAATGTATTCTAAGTTACCTTTCTTTTTAATGGCAATAAAAGGGGCAACATACTATTTATTTTGATTCAGAGGCATTTAGGGTAAACCTTTCATTATGATCACAGTATCCATTCACGCTCATAACACCAGTTAGTAATGGCTGAACTGTCATTGGTATAGGGTTAGAAAAAAACTAGAAATTAGAAACGTTATAAGTAATACCACACAATTTAAGAAGCTTATCTTAAAGACGATCCTTTGAAAATGGATTTTTCCATCTAATATGTCTTTAACAAAGTACAAACACATCAGTAAAATTCAAGCATTGCTGAGAAATAATAATGTTTCTTTCTTAATTTTTATGTTTTTAAGAGTACCACCTACGCACAAACTTTCATCAGAATATTCTGATGAAATAGGAGGTTTAGGAATTTTAACATTAACGTGTTTATTTTGAATCAAATCATACCATTTTCTCAAATCTCCTTCAATTAACCATAATATTTTATTTGCATAATTAGTATTTCAATCAGATTATTTAAAAATGTTAAGATACCCAAAGTGATGCTCTGTTTAATAGCATATCAAGGCTTTCTGTCTTGTAAAGTTCCTTTTTCAATGTACCCTAAAGTTTTTTATCCCTCTCAGTTTAGCCTTGCTTTAACTTCGTCTCTTTGATTCTTCTTTTTTTTTAATCATTAGCTCCTTATATCCAGTCAAAGTAAGCCCTCTGAAAACTTTTCTATGACTCACAAGTCCTTTTCAGCAGATGGCACTATTATTTAGGCTAAACGATTTGTCAACAGGGCAAGGTAATTATTCTTAGAAGTTTTTTCTAGAACAATAGGATGTCTCCATGTGTAAAATTAACATTGACTCATGCTAAAAAAGGAAAATGAACTGAAGAAATTTCCCTATGAAGTATGGCTGCATTAAAATCATGAAAATCTTGAAAATATGACAAATATCCAAGTGAAATCAAATGTTCAATTGCCATTTTTTTTTGGTATTCTTACTTTTGCTAAGTGACCTTAATATTCAAGTAATTTTAAATGTATCTTTATAAATAAAGGCTAATTTGGTGGAGGACTAAACATCAAATACTTTATCTTGCTACTATAGAGTTTAGATGGATCCATAAATAGGCCTTATATAATTTATATGGTTAAGTAATTTTTAGATGTCCCATTTCTACAAATGGATACCAAAGGACACTGCTTTTGGAGAGGGGAGCATGGTAAAGGATGTTTTATTATCAAGCCAATTACTTATTATCTAAGTGAAATTAGGACTTTGAGGGTCTCAGTTTTATCTGTAAAATATGAATGATAGTACTCAAAATGTAGGGTTATAAGAATAAGGGGGACCAGCAGTTGGCTATGTTGCTGGACTCCCATGTAGTCAACCACGGTGCAAGGACTGGACCTAGTGGTTAAATTCATGCTGGGCGCGTGTGCATGCATGCCCAAGATCCCGAGAGGAGAATGGAGGAGAAGGGATTGCGGCATGGCCATTCCCCTCTGGGGGTGATTTCTCTCTTTCTGTCTCTCTGTTTCTCTCTTTCTGATGAGCGCACATGCCCTATAGCCAAAAAACTCTCCAAAAAAAGTGTTAAGAATAAGGAATAATGTGCATAATTATTATTTACCCACTAATTAAAATAAACTAGCAAACATGCAAAAATATCCAAAGGAACAAAATAAATATTCTCTAACAACAGAAGTGTTTTCTATACACATCCAATGTCTGCATTGCCACTTTGCATGAAAGAATGCTAGTGGTGGCCGTGTAGGTTTCCCTTTCGAATCTGGCCGCTCATTCCAGCTCTAGCTAAGCCAGGAGATCATATCACTGAACCAGGGGAGGCTATTCATAACTATGGAATTCATCTCTGATCATCTTGGAACAGTCTCAAGGACTTGGAACTATGTTCTTAAAACTTTCTTTTGTGAAGTTATGCATCTCATGTCTTTCCTATCCCCTTGTTGGTTAGAGCATAACTACACAGGCAGTTTATGTTTGACTTCAGTTACCAATACATAGTAGGTAGCATTTACTTCCACCTTTAAAATTGAAACAAAAATAAGTGTCAAACAAAATGCTTAGGAACCAGCATAATTTTAACAGAATTATATTTTTTTGGCCCAGAGGAATATTGACAAGGACCTTATTATTCCAACTCATTTCCACTCTCTATCACCAATTATAGGTCTTGGCAAATTGGAATATCCTCTGATTACAGGTAGGCCTCCCCTGGAGAAGATTCTTTCATTGGCCACATTAAAAAAAAATATTCTCCATATCTTTCAAATGCTTAGTAACCAGAGTTTTCAGATACTTTAAAGATGATCAATGTAACACTATAATATGGTAAACAGCAAATATACCCTGGAATTGTAGGTAGTCCCATAAGGCAAAGGGTGAAGGTGGTTTGAAAGAAACGACTTCCTAAGGAAACAGGAAATGACATTCTGCCTGGTGGTAAATAAGTTCGAAACACCTTTTCTCTGGAGATGGAGGTGTGTAGTTCCTGAGCAGTAAATGTCAGATATAATGAGTAATACCAGGACACCACTCAGGAGGCCTATAATGCCTTATATGTAGCAAAGGTGGATGTAAAATAGGCAAGAGGGTTGTGTATAACATAAATATTAGAAAATTTTGTCTGATTCAAGAGTTTGAGGTTTTGAAAAATATAGACTCTGACCCAATAATTTAAGAAGTTGTCCGAGTAGGATGTAGTAGTAGAATGATCCTGGGCTAACAGGTAGAGTGGTGGTTAAGGGTGCTGGACTTCCACATGGCCAACTGCGGTTCGAGTCTTGGACCTGGTGACTTGCTTTCTCACCTTCCCTCTCTCTCTTTCTATCTCTCTATATCTGGTCAAGTTAAAAAATAAGTAAATAAATAAATAAAGCTAAATAAATTAATTCTTTAAAAAAATGATCCTTAGGTGATTCTGACAAAAACTTTAGCTGGAAACTTGCAAGAAGATAGAAAAATGCAAAGCTGAGCCATAGATAAGTCTGCTATAATCTAGGTCAGGGAAGCATAAGGTCAGAGATCTTGCTATTTTGGAGTAGAAATAGGTATAAACTGTGTATATCAATTACTAGGATCACTTTTACATTAATTTAGTTTATAGGAACCTATGGTAAGAGTATTGGTATAATTTCAGATATTTCCAGGAATGTTGGAATAAAGGAGTATGATATATAAGGAATAATCCATGAAAAAAACTACCAATGAATTGGTTGCTACTTACATTAAACTTAACGAATGAATGAGCTCATTCTATCAATACATTAATGACAGTCTGTAGTTTTTAGGGTTATGTTACCTGGTCCTTGGGGCCATCTTTTAACATGCTATAGTTCTTAGAAAATGAGTAGATGGAGAGAATACTATTAGGCCCAGCCATAAGGTTACAGGCAGTAGGGCACAGCTGAGTGATGCTGGAGCCTTATGGGAAGGCCTGGGGTTTGGATCCTGAGTTGACCTGAATATACTGGGCATGCACACAGGTGTACCTATGATCCTAGCTGGCTGGAATGGAAGACTGGGGTTGACCGTGGCATGACAAGACCCTATTGAGGGTGCCTGTCTCTCTCTACATAGAAATAAAAAATGTAAAAACATTAATAATGGTGCTTTTCTTCTTTAGTCTTTGATGGAATTGGATTTGTTTCTGGCTTAGCAGCCTTTTGTGTCTTATTAAGAAAATCTTCTCTACCCTACTCATTCCATTCCCACAGTACTCTCATCAGTGACAGGGATGTTCAAAATATGTGACAAGACTTTCTAAAAAGGTGAAATAAAACCATTGAATAGAAAAAGTGATAAAATTTGGTCTCAAATTGAGGTCAAACCTATTTTTCTGATGCTACCCTCAAAGGGAATATTTTACTAGTTTCAAACAGAAAAATAAAATATATGATCTTCTATAGAGTGTGAAGTCTAAAGCATATATTCTTTAATAAATTTTTTTAAAATTCATTTTATTTATTCATTAATTTATTTTAATTTGACCAGAGAGAGACAGAGAGAGAGAAAGAGTGAGAAAGCAAGCTGCCAGGTCCGGGACTCAAACCATGGTCAGCCATGTGGGAGTGTCCAGCACCTTAACCACCTCGCCACCTGCTGGTCCCATAAAGTGTCGGGGCCAGCAGGTAGCATGATGGATAAAGCATATATTCTTGAAGTGTGGTACTCCTATGCCTACACTGAGCATCCTTAAAACCCTCCCAAGGGGTATGTGAGCACAAGTATTTTTGTCATGATAAGACATCATTTACCTTTTTTTACTCTCATTCTCTCACAGGTATTACAACTGAGTTTTTCAGAGGTTCTAAGACATATGATACTATAATAGATATCAAATATGTATAAGAAATCAACTGCCTTCTGTTAAGTCAGATATAAAAAAGGTTTCTAAAAGTATAGAACAATACCATACTTCTAGCCAATTTTGTTATGGAAAATATAGTTCTTAAAAATAAAATATAGGAGCCAGGAGATGGCATAATGGTTATATTGCTGAACTCTCACATAGTCAACCATGGTTCGAGTCCTGGACCCAGTAGCTTAAAACTCACACTGGGCATGTGTGCGTGAATGTCCAAAATCCCAAGAGAAGAATGGAGGAGAAGGGACTGCATGATCATTCCCCTGAGGGGGTATTTTCTTAATTTCTGTTTCTCTGTTTCTCTCCATCTCTTTGGCCAGCACATGCACCCTATAGCAAAAACACCTCAAAAAAAAAAAAAATAGAACTAGCACATGACCCAGTAATTCCTCTCCTGGGTATTTACCCAAAGGATAGGAAAACACTCATTCAGAAAGACCCTTGCGCATCAATGTTTATTGCAGCATTACTCATAATTGCTAAGATAAAGAATCAACCTAAGTACCTAAACTGATGAATGGACTGATAAAAATGTTATACATGTACACTATGGAATACTACTCAGCCATAAGAAGCAGTGAGACTGTGTCATTAGATACAAAGTGGATGAATGTAGAAGATTTAATGCTAAGTGAAATAAACCAGACTATGAAAGATAAACACTGTATATCCTCACTTAATATATATTGAATGCATTCTATGGTAAAAATGGAAAGATCTGAAAATATAATATTAGTGAGGGAAATTGTAGATACCAAAGTATATGAGAGGGAAGTGGTAAAGGATAGGTCAGAGGGGCTCAGAGAAGAAATACTTAATAGACACAAAAATGTAAAGTTCTCTGTTGATAATGATGCACATGGACATAAATGAAAATATCTTTGATTGTCAGATATTGGATACATACTTTGAAAAATCATATCATGTGCTATAGGGAAGTATAATGATTGACTGCAAAATAAAATCATAAGAGATAAAATTATTAATATATGTGAAAATAAAAATAAAATTATATTATTTATATCAGTTATAAAATTAGTTTATTTTTAGTATTTTAAAATAATCAATACATACATGTTTTACATTCTTTTCAGTCTTAATTTCTAATATTGTAAATATTGATATGTTTAATACACTTAAACAGAAGCTTTTAGGCTCTGAAATAATTTTTAAGATTTGGAATGATTCCCTTGAGCCAATGAATTTGAGAACTGCTAATTTAAAGGCATGACTTTTTTTTTCTGATCTTTATTTATCTCAGAAGCCTTGGCCTAAGAAACGATATAGCAGTTCAAAAATTTTGACCTTCATTTAAAGAAAGAAAATATCTAATTCTATTATTTTCACTATGTGCCTTAAAAA
Organism: Tupaia tana; assembly: GCA_026018925.1. Classification (NCBI taxonomy): domain Eukaryota; kingdom Metazoa; phylum Chordata; class Mammalia; order Scandentia; family Tupaiidae; genus Tupaia; species Tupaia tana. The sequence continues at coordinate 146,975,670 of JAKSZU010000009.1, read as the reverse complement.
CTCTAAAATTGAAGTAAATATTACAGTAAGTTCAACTAGTAAGAGCACTCTTGGTAATTTGCAATGATGGGTGAAATACTGAGAAATATCACCACAACAAAAAAGAATAAAAGCATTTCTGTCAGAGAAAAAGTGTTACACATTTACTTATTACTCTTAGTTATTTCTTATAGAATATCACAACAATTTAAGATATATATTTTTCTAACCTTAATAATTTTAATATTTAAAAATATATTAAATTTAAAAATAATATAAAATCAAAATTATTTTTCCAGAATGTATGTCTCTCTTTATGATCATGAAGGAGTCAACAAATGATAACTACTAAACAACTAAACAAACGTATTTCATAGGATAGTCAAATAAATGTATTCTATCTGCTAGTAAATAATTACAATATGCTTCTTTCTCTCTTTTTTTTATAGAATTCTTTGAGAGAGCTCAGAATAAAGCTCATATTTACCACCAAGCTCTGACAAGACATCAAAATCTTATTCAGAAATTGCTGGTTCAGGTTTAGACTACTTCTGAGAGAAATCTGCCAATCAAGTTAAATTGTGTGGTTGTTTGTCAATCCTTGTCCACAAGCAATTAAAAGAAAATGACCTACAGCATTTCCATTTGTACAGAGAGAATTTAAAGGTCTGTCTCAAAAGGTGAAAGGCTATTCATTAAGCCATTGCTGACAGAAAAAGGAGACCCTCTTGATGGGAGTTCAGCCCATAAATAATGTCCTGGAAATAAACAGTGGTAATTGTGCCCTGGAACTAAAAAGGAATTAGGGCAGACACACTAAATATAAAGCCCCAGGCCTACATTAAAATAATTTTCTTTACATTCCTTTTGTGATTTTTTTCCTTTCAGAATAACATTTTGGTAGGATTCCCAGATAGTATTAACTTTTGGCATGTGTATGAATTTGGACATTTGGGGGTTATGGTAAGATTAAGCTAATACAATTGTTTCAGAAGTAGAAACTGTCTTTCTTATATGTTCTTATTTTATTATTTTTATTGTTTATTTCTTCTTAGAGGAGGAGAGAGTGAGAGTGACAGGCAAATACCCCTACAGGGTAGGCACACACATGTCTGGAGTATGTAGGGAGACATTGGAAAACCAACCCAGAGTCTTCCCATATGGGCTCAGTATTATGGAGCATTACATAACCACTACACCACTGGGTTGGCCCTCCTAAATATTCTTAATATCAATATGGACAGGCTCCCCCCATCTAGCCAGTGGTTAAAAAATTCTTAAGTTAATGTGTCTCTGTTAAAATCTTGAACATAACTGTATCATTTATTTATCTTTATAGACAGAAGAAAAATAAAACAATTGACTTTACTACTTAAAATATGGTGAACATTGAGACGAACAGTTAGCGTAATGGCTATGTCACTGAACTCCCATGTAGTCAACAGCGGTTTGGGTCCCGGACCCAGTGGCTTAAACTCACGCTGGGCACATGTGTGTGCATGCCCAGGATCCTGAGAAGAGAATTGAGGAGAAGGGATTGCGGCATGGCCATCCCCTCTGGGGGGTGATTTCTTGCTTTCTGTCTCTCTCTCTCTGTCTTTCTGGCGAGTGCATGTGCCCTATAGGAAAAAACTCTTCAAAAAAAAAAAATGGTGAACATTAACTAAAGTAATATTCCTAATCATTGAAAATGCAGGTATACCTACCATCCTGACTCTTCAGGGAATTAGATGGGAGTGTGGAGGGGAGAGAATATTCCAATGACTTGTGGAAGTTCTGTTGTTTCATATACTTTTTGTGGACAGGATCAGAAAAAATTATCGAAAACAATAAAACTATATAAGTATAAGGCAACATTATTGTTGGTGGTAATAACAGAAAAAAATGTCAGGGGTCTTTAAGCAAAGATAGCCTAGGTTCAATTCCATCTTCTATATTTCCTTGCTATATGACCAAGTTATTCAAGCTTTGTGAATGTCAGTGTATTTACCTGAAAGATCAGGATGATGATCATAGCTTTAAAGCAGTGATTCTCAATTGGAGGCACATCCCCTTCATGGGGGCATTGGGAATGTCTGGAAACATTTTTGGTTGTTACACCTAGGGAGGAGCGCTATGAGCATCAAATGGGTCAAGAACAGGGTTGTTACTTAACATACTATAAAGCGCAGGACACAGTCCAGTCCATCCCTCTGTCCCCTACATACACCCCAAAGAATTATCAGTTCCAAAATTTTGACTACTCACAAGGTTAAGAGAATCTAACTTAGAAGGTTGATATGAGGCTTAAATGAGATTTTCTGCATGAACACACCTAATAAAGTACCTGAGACACAATGAAAGCTTAAAATACTGTTAGTTCCTCTGTTAGATCTACTCTTCAGTGAGTATAAATGAATTATCTATAGCAAAGTCCTAAAATTGGGCCCACTGAGCCCCCCTATATAGTTGAATAGCTAGATGTCCAATGTTATCCCTGAATTCCTTTCCCAAAATTGGCCAATGAAGCCCCAAGAACAGGTACACACATTATATAATTCTAAAACTTCTTAAGTTTATGAACTCCAGGTAAAATTTGTTTTTTGTTTTTGTTTTTATTGTAGACTCTACTGAGGTATGGTGGAATGGAGTAGAAAAAATACAAAATTGTTCCCATATACTGAAAGACACTGCCTGCAACTCTGTCCTTTCTTTGTTCTGTTATTTTCAGAGTGTTCTCCTTATCTGAGCATTACAGTTATAGACTTCTGCAGTTATGAGGCCACTTTGAGAAATAGTATCTGTAAAACTTTGATTATATTTACTGATGAAATGATGACATATAAACATTTTCCAGACTCAAATACTCCTCATGGGTCCAACCCTTGAAAGGCTGAGCTGGTCAGTATCTGACAATGCAAATACAGTGTAATTTGATTACAAAGTAAAATTGCAATGACTGCAAAAAATTAGTCAGAAAGTATCTATAGAGATATGGGATGCAGAATGTTTCTTACAATACTAGTGGGAACATGGACTGGCTTCATCTGACCTAATAAACTAAATATACGGGTAACCTAAAATGCAGCAATTCTGCTGTAAGGTGAACAAGAATGATCATCTCCATTGAAGTATTACTTGCAGGAACTGAGACTTGAGGGAAGCTGGAGGTAATTAGGTAATCTGGTTGTCCCTACCTGGAAGACTGAAGAGGTAAAAAGTACTCATTGCATACCAATGAGTACTTTGCAACAGTTAGAAGTGATAAATGATATACCATAATTATGTGGCTAGAACCCTGTAGAAAGAAAAGTAAACAAAATAAAAAAATAAGATGTAATAAACTATCATTTATATAAGCTAATAGAGATGCTCATAAAATACATACTGTGGAAATATAAAAGATACAATCAAATATATCCAAATACTTGTCCAGTAGTGGCAATGAACAGCAGTAGGACACAGGGAAACGGGAGAAAGAATGAAAGACAATAGAGTAGACTAGTAGAAAGGAAGAAAGGTGTCTTGCGTAGACTAATGATGATATCATATTATAAACTGAGGCGTCTAAAATTTAAATTTACAACTAAGGTTTAAAAAAAAAAGGTGAAATGTGTAGACTTTGCAAATGATGCAGAAGATAAGAATTCCAGGAAGTTGTTGGCGAAGAATTGCTTAATCTGTACCCTAAAACACTGACTAAGAGCAGTTAAAAAATTGAAGAAAAGAAAAATTGACAAGGATAAAAAAAAATGATAGACACTTCAAAAGAGAATGATTTGAATTTCAAAGAATCAAGAACTATCTACAAGAAAAATCAATAAGGCCCTGAAATTATTTTCCCCAAATGACTTCATAATCAAGCTGTGGACACCAGAGAGGGGGAAAGAATTCATGCCAATAGGGGCTCGAAGGAATCAATACTTTATTTATCCATGTTTATTCTAATATATACTGGCAATTTAATATTTGAATATTTTCAGTATAAATTGAACCTAACTTTAGTCCTATTTAAGGATGGTAACCTAACTAAATATTTGTTTAAATTATTTAATTTACAAATTTTAGTCTAGATTTTAATAGGATTTATTTGTGTAGACTTTTCCTACTTCCGATTAAGTTAGTATGCTAATGATTACTTGTACTTCTCTATACCCATTCTTCATTCCTGTCGAAGGTGTCTCTGCTGCCTCCACCTTGGCAGGCAGCTCCCTCCCACCATCTCCTCGGGACTACCAACATCATTCTCCCCATTTCTCTAGCAAGAAAATGCCTTCTGCTTCCTATGTCCAGGTCTTTCAAAGAAGAGATCCATAGCGAAGGTTTTTAAGCCCCTGTGAATATAAATTTTTCTTCAAACATCAGGTATCTCCTTCCTAGAATTCACAGCCATGATGGGGAGCTTTCTGATTAGGAGATGGGGTAAGGGCAGGTTGAATATCTAGACTTCAATCCCTATAAGCTGGACACCAACTCCTGTCCCTGCTTTACATATATATATATATATACACACACACACACACACACACACACACACACACCTGTGCGCTCATTGAAATAGTTCTTAGATGTGACTGCTACATTCAATGTAATTAGCCCACCATATTTCACTGTTCTTCACCATTTTATATACTTATTTGACCACTTACTGAACTTAATGTTTTGATAGGCAACTAATTTAAGTACTTCCAAACCTTTTACTTTCATTAACCTCTATGACACTCATCAGAGTTCTCATCCTAATTTAATCCTTCTCTTGCCTAATCATACTTGTCCTCAAGCAGCTATGCAAGACAGAGAAAAATATATAAACTAACCAATTCCACTCTAAATATGTGAGTGTAAATCCCAAGGAATCCCCTGGACTTCTTGGAAAATTTACTACACCATTGGACAAATCACTTTCTCCTTCTTTGAGAAGATTATTTTTTTACCTTATCTCTCACCTAATGATCAACATCTCTTATGCCCTATGACTTGTGCAGCCAATGAACTGACTTCTCAAATAAAAATAAATAAAAACTGAATCAGAGACTCTTCTCCATTTATTTCTGTTACTAGATATACCCATCTACTTGCATGTGTATACAACTGTCTGTATATCCTCCTGTTAAAACAGTTGGTCTATGGAAGGTGCTCTGACATGAGGCTGAGCCCTCCACTGACTCAGTGATTTCTACTTCCCCTGTCTCTCTAAGAGTTTGCCTTCCTTGCTCTTACAGAATCAGTTTTTCCTTTTAACTAGACTATTCCCATAATCACATATACAGTCATTTTTCCCAATCCGAATAAAAAATAAAGAGAAAAAAATAGACATTCCTTGACTAGTGGCTTGACCATTTCTGTGACTGTCTTTTTTTTATAACAAAAATCCTTAAAGCATATGTCAATATGTACTGTTTTAAACTCTGCTCATTTCAGGATATCTCCTCATCACGTCAATAAAGATGAATATGGCAACGCTTTATTTGAAACTATTACTTGGGACCAGTGGTTAAGGCACTGGATTCCCACATGGCCACCCGTGGTTCAAGTCCTGGACCTGGTGACTTGCTTTCTCACTTTCTTTCTCTCCCTCTCTCTGGTGAGTACACATACCCTATAGAAAATTTAATATCAACAATAATAAAAAATATTTATTTTTAAAACTATACTACTGACTTTGACTTCTAGCTATGACAGTACAGATCACTCAAGTTTAACCCTTCACTCAAGAACAAATAGAAAATATTAATGAATTTAATTTATTTTTGTTTAACATTTTATTGCCAGAGGACACAAGCAAGCGTGCACATGAGACACACACACACACACACACACCCTCCAATGAGACACAGTCATGCCACAGTCTTTTTTACATTTCTATCTCTCTATCTGGTCAGGATTTTGAGCATGCATACACCAAACCAAGCATGTTTTCTGATCCACTGCAGTCAGGATCCAAACCAGTCAGTTATGTGGGATCTGACTTCCAAAGTACAGTGCCTAACTAGTGCACTATGGTGCTGACCCTAAATAAATTTCTATTTGAAACAATCACATAATTGCCAGGCAGCCAGAATTTGACATTCAATAGAACCAAGAGAAAGACATGTGAAAATTGCTAAGCAACATAGGGTTAAACGTGCAAGAAGTAGGGGATAGATTGTGGACAGTGCTAAAATGTGGTGCTTGATAAGGCTGATGCCACATGAGAAGGTTCCAAGTTCATGTCTAGAGACTTCCCTGGGTAGGCTGGGCATGTGAATGCCCATGATCATGAGCTAGCTGAGGCTGGGGGTGGATCACAGCATCAGGATCTTGTTGGGAGTATGTTCTCTCTTTCTCTCATGGAAGAAGTAAATAAATGAACTTTCAAAAATAAAGAAATGTAAAAGCACAAGAAGTGAAAAAGTGTAAGAAATTGTACTATAGAGTTGTAGAGTAGAGGGTATTAGGCTGAAGAACTGATCATAGCTATAGGACTTTTTATAAAGCTCAGGAGTTCAGTGAAAGTCAAGGAAGAATAACCCTAGTAATCAAATGGGTTTGGGACCTGTGGAGTGCTACAGTCTAGGAAAAAGGGCAGTTTAGGAATAGACTAAAACCAACTCTGAATTGTTATGATCCAAGATGAGATGAGAGTAATGAATTTCTATGCTAAGTTTTACCAGAAGGAAAAGAAAATCATTTCTGAAGAGAGATAAAATCATCTGGATCTGTAAATTAGCCCATACGCAATATAAAGCAAATCAAATCTACTAAGCATACTGAGATAGAGGGAAAAACAGACGACAAAACATGTACAATTGTTGTGCACTGAATTACTATTTTTTAGTAGCAAACGAACATAAAAAAAGCTTTTTAGGCCAGTCCTGTGGCTTAGCCACCATGGTTCAAATCCCAGCACTGGCAGCTTGAAAAACATGCTGGGTATGTGTGTGCATGCCCCAAACCCCAACAAGATCAAAAAAGGAAGAGAAAGGATTTGGTGTAACCACCATACTCCATTAGAGGTGCTTTCTCCATTCCCTCTCTGTCTCTCTAGTGATTGAATGTATCCTCTGGCAAGAACAAAAATAAACAAACAGGAACTTTAAAAGTCAAACTAACCATGGTAACCCACTCAAGCGAGTACTACTATGTAACTAGAAAAAGAAATAATATATTTCTATATTACCATAGAATTATACTAGGATATAATGCCACATATAAAAATGATTTCAGAAAACTCTGTGTAATATGGTTTAATTAAACAGAAATATAAGACAAAAAAAACTTACCTCTTATAAAAGTTTGCAAAGAAGTGACAGGAATAGAAACTGTACTTATTGCTACACCTTGAATTTTATACTTACCTTTGGAAGCATGTATATATTTTATCTAATTATAAAATATAAATAAAAATCTATACTTAAATATCAAAATGTGAAATAAAGTGGGCAAACTCTTCATTAACCACACCAAAAAATTTTAAACGACTTTAAAGTACAATAATTCAACTCACTTACCTAGTGGCATATACTCTAAGGACAATAAAACCCACCAAAAATGCAAAAACATAGAAATGAAAAGAAAAACAACAACAAATAACTTCAAACTATTTTCAGTAATCAAATTGTTTTTTTATAATGCTGGTATTGTTATTGAAAACTATTGTATGTGTATTTTTTAATAAAGAAAATGAGAAATTTTGTTGGTGACACTAGTGACTGATTTTGGGGGGTATGGGAAAGAAAAATTATAATTCTGAGATTATAGTAAAACCCTCTATTGTTCTGAATTTGAATTGAAATCATAAGTTCATGAAAAAATGTATTTCATAGCTCTTTTCACTGAAAAAGGCTTAGGAACAAGGACTAACTCAGTAGTGACTTGCCCCCCCCCCCATTCTAGACTGTGGTCTCTAAATACCAGTTCCCGTTAATAGGACTGGGAACCTCTGAAGAAATGACTAATTCCAGGTCTGATGCAAGAATACTGTATAGGAGTAGTCTGTATTATTTTATCATACTGAAAAGTAATAGAGATTTCAAAAATCACTGATAGTATACAAAAGTATCTCAGGAGCCAATCTGAGTGGTTCCCACTTGACAAAGTTGGCCCAATTCAAGCAACAATAAAATAAAGATTGGAACTTTTAAAATGAACTTACATTCATTCAAAAACTTACAATGCCATTCAAGCAAAATAAAGTCCATTGGTCACTTTCGAAGGATGCTAAGTACACAAGTCAGTATTTTGAAACTGGTAAAGGGAAAATCTCAAGCATGTTTCTTGCTTCTACAAAACATGATGACAGGCAGATTATCTGAATAGATCTTATGTTAGTGGTGGCAGTTAAATAGAGTGGAATTGCCTAAGGACTGGCTCAATATGGTGCTGCTTACGCAGCCATGATTTATTATAGGAATAGAATACGATATACCAAAATCATTAAAGTCAGGATATTCATCAAAACTAAAAGCTTCCTCAAAGCAAGTAAATTCAAAGAAGCCAGGTGCATCACTACTAAGGACTTTTGCAAAAAATGAGTCAATCCTGAAACTGATCTAGCCTGTCTCCATCTAACTACCAGTATTTGGGAAATACAGAAGATAAAGGAACGTGATAAAGAACACTATGTGGATACATTCAGCCACATGCATCTCGAGGAAAACAAAAAATTAACTCCTTTTCTTCAACATAAAAGAGGCTCAGGGGAACAAAACAACATTTAGCAGATACAAGAATACATCTAAACAAGGCAAACAGGTTATGGAATGGTATACCACAACAGATTAAAAAAGGGAGGGACTCCAATTGTGTGTGTGTGTATATACACTAGTACTAATAGAATGAAAATTGAAGGTACACAACATAATGTTCTTTGTTGAAGATGATGAATGTAGCAGTATTCTTGATTTGATTATCACACAGTACATGCATGCTTTGAAATGCTATATTGTAACCCATAAAGATGTACAATAATTAAATGTAAATAAGAATTATAAAATACAAAAAAAATTTCAGAACAAAAGCTCTGGGGCTATAAGTCAAGTAGATTTTAGAGCATATCACCTAATTGCTACGTGCAGATGTTACTTTCATTTTGGTTCAAAGAAAGTAAATGTTAAAATTTGATACAGAGGGGCCAGCAGGTAGTGTAGTGGTGAAGGCACAAGACTTCCACATGGCCAATTACAGTTCAAGTCCTGAAACCTGGCAGCTTGTTTTCTCACTTTCTCTCTTTTTTCTCTCTCTGGTGAATACATGTGCCCTATAGCAAATAAAAAAAAATAATAATTCTTTAAAAGTTGTATACAGAAATTGGGAAAATTCAAACTGAATCGACATTTAATTATGCTAAGAAATTAAATTAGGGCTTTTTTCTCTTAAATTTTGAGTGGGATAATGCTATAGAAGTTATAAATTTTTTAATATTTTTTTAGAGACATCAGCTTAGAATGTTAAGATTAAATGAGATAATGTACATTCCCCAGCACATAATCAGTACTCGGTAGGTGATTATTATTATAATTTAAAATTAAAGTTAAAGAAAATATTCACCTTTTTAAGTTCTTTCCATTTGACTAAGATTTCTTAAATCAGACTATTTAAGGAAATGCTAGACTGATATTATGAGCATCACCTTAAAGTCCATATAGCTCACTTAGTCAGATCTAAATTGGTGAGGGCAACAAATTTTTACTTGTTCAACAATTTAACAGATCATTTTTTTCTGTATTTAGAGAGAAAAATTAGGTAGAATCTTAAACTTGCGATGACATTGACATGATATTTTAAAAGTGATAATGATCATTTTGTGTAATTTAAGAAATTCCACTTAATTCGTTTTTATTCAATTTTTCAAGTTGGAAAAATTGTATTTGCCTAAAGCAGAGCATTTAGCATGAGTGGAGTTACTATCACTCTTAGAAAAATCTGTAAAATAAACTCTGCTCTTGTATGAAATTAATTATTTATTGAAATTTATTTATTAACTTACTGAGAGAGACCATAGACAGAGTCTTTACTCTGTGATCCTCCCCCAAGTCCTGCAACCAGTCAGTCATGGGGACATAAACTCAGGTAGACCTGGGACATAAACTCAGAGTTCTCCCATGTGACCCCCAGCATAGCACGGTTGGGCCATGATGAAGGTTAATCACTTTTATATGAGGAGAACACATGTTTTTTCCTTTTCTTTCTTTCTTTCTTTCTTTCTTTCTTTCTTTCTTTCTTTTCTCTCTCTCTCTCTCTCTTTTTTTTTTAGAGAGATCTTTGCTATAGGGCATGTGCACTCACCAGACAGACAGAAAAAGAGAAAGAAGCAAGAAATAACCCCTCCAAGAGGGAAGGTTATGCCACAGTCCATTCTCTTCTATTCTCCTCCTGGGATTTTGGGCATGCACATAGATGCATCCAGAGACAGTTTCAAACTGCTGGGTCTGGGACTAAAACCGTAGTCAACCATATGGGAGTCCAGTGTCTTAACCATTATGCCATCTGCTGGCTCCAAGAAAACATTTCTCATAAAGAAAAAAAAGTATTCACATATCTATTTCATGTGAGGTAACATTACAGACATGTTATTGTGATTTTAGCATAGTGCGTCAATTAGAGGTACAAATGCAGTATAATGAGAAAAATTCAAAACACATTCTAGTGGCCACTAGAAGCTGAGAGTGCCCTCTAGCCTATAGTCGGGAAGAAATAAATTCTACCACTCTGAATATGCTTAGAAGAAAACTCCAAGCTCCAGATGAGAACATATTCATCTGCTTTCATCCTTGTGACACCCTGAGCATAACACCTGTCCACACTGTGCCCAGATTTCTAACAGAACTGTGAGCTAATAAATAGGTGGTGCTTTAAGCTACTAAATTGCTGAAAATTTGTTACAGCAAATTATAAAACTAATACAAGGGGTCTTCCAAGTTTCGCAGAAAGTGTACATTCTAAAAAAGGCATGTATGAATTTCAAAAGTTTTTGCACCAAAGTGTACTCATAACTTAATTTCATTTTTGCATGAGCTTTTTGAAAGTCTCCTTGTGTGCCAGGTAAGACATAAATACAAAGGTTTACTACAATTATTTAAGTAAAAAAGCATTGTCTTCTTAAAAGTTACTTATAATGTGGTATATTCTAAAATACTTGGCTTTCAATTTTATAAACATACTGGGTCGTCAGAAAAATTGTGATGAATTTTTGTTTTACTATGCCAAAATGCATCATGACTTTTCCTATGACTCAATATTTTTCTACAAACAAAACTGCGAGCATGAGTATTTTGTGAAGCAACAAGGACATTAATCACGATTTACTATCTGTGAAGTGCAGCAGTGATTTTCAAGCCTTTTGAGGGTGGTCCGTTAGTTCCTAGTTCATAGGTATGAGTTACCTTATGCAACAATTTTTTTCTGGGTAACTTCCTGGGAATCTCAGTTGGGCCTTTCTTTCTTTAGGTTTAATTTTCCTTTGAGAGACTGGTAGTTCCGAGCTAGGATCAAAGGGTGAACTGATTGGGTGTGCTGTGTGCTGGAGGGGATTTATGGCAGGTTGAATGCTCCTCTCAAGGCTCCAGAGAGATGTCTAGGAGTAAGCTATTATATTACATTGTATTATACACATTTTCCAAATGCCAAGTGGATAGGACAGAACTTTAGTGAGTAAAGTCCCTGGGGTCATATCTCTTAAGAAGTTTCACTGCAAAGGTAAAGTTTTGCCTAAGGAATGTGTCACCAAGAAAACCTTTAAATGGTGAAATACTTTTTAAATAGCTTGAGAATTTTCACACAACTAAGGAATTGTTTCTGAAAGTGTAGAACCTGTACAAGGGTTCTATGAAAACAAGAGTTGATTTTCCTAGTCTTCTCAAGCACAGGCAATCAAAGGCACTAATGATTTATTTTTAAGTACAGTTTATCTCATAATGCAGAGATTATTCCATTTCTGTTTTGGACTATTTCAGTGGTCATACATGGATATGATATGTAGTTTTCTCAAATGATAATAAAATGGACTTCTTTTAGTAAAGCTTTATTTTTGTGAGAGTATAAAGAGATCTTAATTCAGGCTGGCTCTGTGGCCTAATGCAGCTAACTTAATTCCATGAATGAAGAGATTCATTTCAGGCCCAATGGTTAAAGCACCCAGATCCCACATGGTTGGCTGTGTGGTTCCGGTCCTGGACCTTACCTGGCAGCTTGAGAAATACACCAAGTGTGTGTGCATGCCCCAAATCTCAAATGAAGGGAGAGAGAAAGATGAAAAGGGATTATGTCATAAGCTTTCCCCATGAGAGATGCTTTCTCCTCTCCTCCTCTGTCTTCCTGTCTCTCTCCGGCAAGCATGCATGCCCTCTAATTAACTAACTAACTAACTAACTAAATAAATAAATAAATAAGAGAGGAAGATAGATATTAATCCATTAATCTAATTTTACGTGTCCATCTCGTCTTCTCCCACTTCTCCAAGTTGGCTGCACTGTTCTTGTGCTCATAAACTTTTCTGTTCTTTATAACTTAAATTAAAATATATTTAGAATATATTCATAACCCCAAATAAACTTCTCTCTCTCTCTCTCCTCCTGTTTATAATACCATACATAATTTGCATTATATATAACTATAAATATAAATGTATATATATATATATATATATATATATACACTCCAAGTGGGAGCTATTATACTATAAGACGTCAATCAAATCTTTATATTTTCATAATTGTTCTACTGCCAATGAGTGCTGTATCACAAGTCTCATTTTGTTTGGTTTGGGAAATTTGTCTGCATCTACATTTTCTGCCTTAGATTCAAATCCAGGGTGTCTGTTTGCTTTTTTTTCTTTTTATGGAGAGGCTTTTGCTATAGGGCGCGTGGGCTCACCAGACAGACAGAGAGAAACAGAGAGACAGAAAGCGAGAAATCACCCCCCAGGGGGGATGGTCACACTGCAAACCCTTCTCCTCCTTTCTCCTCTCGAGATCTTGGGCACGCACGCACACGCGCCTGATGTAAGTTTAAACCAATGGGTCCAAGACTCGAACCGTGGTTGACTACATGGAAGTCCAGCAACATAGCCATTATGCTAACTGCTGGTCCCTCTGCTCTTTAAACATGTTTGCTTTGGTGCCCATCACTGTACCATAGACCCATGGCTACTTAACAAAACATTTCATAGACACAAAAAAATGCAAAGTTGTATGTTGATGATAATGTATATGGTAATATCTTTGACTTGACTAATATGCACAATATTCATTCTGGGAAAAACCATGTTGTATGCTATAAAGATGCACAGCTATTAAATGTAAATTAAAAAAAATAAAAAGACATGTTTTTATATGCTGATGGTAACTAGTGACCTTAGTAGAAGATAAGGAAAATATCCTTTGGCTTTTAAACCCATTTCTGAAGACTTCCAGCATTACAGCCTTTAGCAAATGAACCAAAAAAATTTCCGTTTTCTAATCTATAACTTTTCTACCTTAGAGGCAATTTTGTGGAATTGATAACATGTGAATCACTTTGAGATCCACAGATGAAAAGCCCTCTCTAAATGTTAAGGATTGGTTTAATTATACCATAGGGGACATCTGGGTTTATATTGTAAAGCATGCATATTTATAGCTCTTTTATTTTAATACTGATTATTTTAGCTGAAGAAGCTATTTTTACTGCTGAGGATGCCTGATATTTTCTTGTTACTAATTTTAAAAGATATCATTTACTATAACAGTTAAACCCAAAGGTCAAACATGCTTCACACATGAAAGGGACATATATACTATTGAACCTTTTTAATGACACAGCATATGTTATTAGCATCATGCAACCAGCTTAATTCCATGAATGAAGAGATTCATTTCAGAAAGAAGCCTAACATGGGACTATTTGTGAATGATATCCTGATAGCCTTACATGATCATTAAAAAGTGGTGTCGGGTAAAGAATGTTTTTCCTATTTTCTTCAACCCCATTTTCTAATTAGTCTTTGTAAAAAAGGTGGTTTTAATCATTTGTTTCTTTGCTAATCCACATGTAATACACACATTACATGCAAGCCAATCATGCACTAGGCACATATAGATAAATGATAATTCTCTTCTTGCAGCATCTCAACTTCCCTGGATAGTGAGAAAATAGATTAATTAAATACAACTAGTTTGGGGCCAGCAGGTGGTATAATAGTTAGGCACTGGATCCCCACGTGGCCAACTGTGGTTCAGTTCCTGGATCTGGCAGCTTGAAATTCATGCCAGGCACATGTGTATTCATGCCCCAAATCCCAACAGAACAATGAAGAAGAAGGGATTATGATGTGGCCACCCCCCCGCCAGGAGGTGATGTCTCACTTTCTCTCTCTCTCTCTCTCTCTCTCTCTCTATATATATATATATATATATATATATATATTTATATATGTTTCTCTGGTGAGCACATGCACCCTATAGCAAGAATCTGTCTTAAAAATAATCAATTAATTAAAAAAATAAAATAAATACAATTAGTTTTGTAAGAGTGCTTTGAACACAATGCTATAAAGATCACAGAAGAGGGAGAAATTCTCTTCCTTCCTTTGTTGTCTAAGAAAATTTCAAAGGAAGTGATGTTTGGCTTGGAGGTTGAAATATTGAGTTGTCAGAAAAGTCATGATGCATTTTTGCATAGAAAATCATAGAAAAAAAATACATCATGACATTTCTGACAACATAATAAAAGAAGTTATTTAGGTGTTGAAGGAAATCTTCAAGTAATAGCAGCAAGTAATAAGTAATAATCTTAAGAAAGAAAAGTCAATACTCTTGACTGTGGAAGAAGATAATATTGGCATACAATGTCTCTCCTTCAAGCCGTGGTGATGTACAATGGTTGAATATATAAAATAAATTAGAAGAATAGAAAAAAGATATAATGTTTGCCAAAACCTGAGTACTTAATGCCATCACTAAATATCTAAACTGATCCCAGAGACCTTTTTCTCTAGACTTTTTGGTAAGATAACTATTTTGTTTTCTTTCAAAACTATGCAAACACAGGGACCAGCAGTTAGCGTAATGGCTATGTCGCCGGACTCCCATGTAGTCAATCACGGTTTGCGTTGATCACGGTTTTAACCCGGTGGCTTAAAACTCACGCCAGGCGCGTGTGCATGTGTGCCCAAGATCCCGAGAGGAGAATGGAGGAGAAAGGATTTCGGCGTGGCCATCCCCCCTGGGGGGTGATTTTTCGCTTTCTATCTCTCTATCTCTCTCTGTCTGTCTGGCAAGCACACGCGCCCTATGGCAAAAATCTCTTCAAAAAAAAAAAACTATGCAAACATTAGCAGGCAGATATATTATTAATATATACCTCTCTATGATGATTTATTAGATGATTTTATGATAGTCACAGCAAATGATATTTTCATATATTTTAGAGTATATTCAATATATAGTATCTAGAAATATTAATAAATACCTTCTATCGAGTTATCTTAAAAGTCATAATATATTTTTCTGTTTTTCTATGCAAAAAAGTCTCATGACTTTTCTGATGACTCAATATATATATATATATTTTGTTTGTTTGTTTGTTTGTTTTTGGTTTTTTTTTTTTTTGGAGAGGTTTTTGCTATAAAGTGCGTGTGCTTGCCAGAAAGACAGAGAGAGACAGAGAGATAGAAAGCAAGAAATCATCCCCCAGGGGGGATGGCCAGGCTGCAATCCCTTCTCCTCCATTCTCCTACTCAGGATCTTGGACATGCATGCCCATGCACCCGGCATGAGTTTAAGCTTCTGGGTCCAGAACTCCAACCGTGGTCAACTACATGGGAGTCCAGCAATGTAGCTATTATGCCATCTGCTGGTCCCGATGAACCACTATTTTAAAATAGCATGTAGTTAGTAAATAAATTTACAGATTCTGAAAAATAACACATTTTTATATTATTTTTGCTACATTTGATTGTTAAAGATGACTCACAGGACCAAAATGGCATAGTTTATGAATGTACACTGTATTACAAGTAAAGTATATGATATAGCAACAGCATTAAAGTCAACCTCAGTACTACAGCCAAAGACTGCTTCACAGTAAGTCTGAAGAGGCCATGCTTTGTTACCAGATCTACTCCCTCTGTAACAGCCATACCAAGATCTGCTTTTTCTCAGGATCTACTGAGGAGTACAAAGAACACCTTGGAACCAGGGAGCCCAAAATGAAGTCTCAGCTGGAGTTTAATTTTCGTGTTTTGTTTTGTTTGTTTTTGCCATAGGGTACATGCTCTCACCAGAGAAAGACAGAGAGATAAAGTTAAAAACCTCCCAGGGGGACACATACCCAGTGTGATTTTCAGGTCTTCTGGTGCCACTCAGCTGGGGATTCTTAAACTCTTCTGTTATCATAGGTTTGTTCTTGCTGTATAACCAGTTCTAATGTCGAACCCTCTGGAGAGGACTAGAGGGGTGGGGTAGGGGAAGTGTTCACCCCAAACCAGGTGTAAACCAGTAGTCTCTATGTAGTCAGTAAATAATTCTGATGGGATTTTACAAACCAACCTAAACTCCCTTTAGAACCCTGGTTACAAATCAGCACTATTAGTCAATATGTTTAGTGCTTCAACCATTGGTCAGTGTTGGGCAGGTTCATTTCTTATTTTAGCAAAATAGCACAGGCCAACTTCAGACTTTCAAGAAGTAACTCTTCCAGCACAGGTGACATGACAAATACCACAATTAATAATTTTACCTAAAACAAATTACTCATGTGCCACAATATACATATCTGTAAGCAATAGGTCGTCTTAAGGAAAATTACCTTAACATTTTCTGAAAACAAAAAGCAATAATTTTTCAAAATAAAAATGTTTCATACATGAAGAGTTCTACAAATGTAAAATGCTATTGCATTGTTAGAAAAGTCATGACACATTTTTGCATAGAAAAACAGAAAAAATAATATGTCATGAATTTTCTGACAACCCAATAAATTTTACTGTTACTGCTTGGTATACTATAGCTGGCCTACACACATTTTAGTCTCAGAATCACTTTACACTTTTATTAAAGATCCCCCCAAAAAACAGTTTTTGTTTCATGATATATTTTTTTCATATTTGTCATATTAGAAATTAAAACAGAAATTTCAAAATACTTTCAAAACCTGTTTTAATAAAATAGCATAAAACATCTAGTGAGAATTGTGGCATTGCTTTATGTTTTTGCCATTTTTTTCTTATTGCCAGAGACTGGGTGTGCTCACCAGAGAGACAGACACACAGACAGAGAGAGGTAGAGGGAGAATGCACATGTACTCTGTTACATTAAAATTCATTATATATACCTGGCGCTTTTTTAAAGATTTTTTTTTTCTTTTTGGAGAGGTTTTTGCTACAGGGTGCGTGTGCTCACCAGAGAGACAGAAAGAGACAGAGAGACAGAAAGTGAGAAATCACCTCCCAGGGGGGATGGCCATGCCACAATCCCTCCTCCTCCATTCTCTTCTCGGGATCTTGGGCACACACACACATGCGCCCGGCATGAGTTTTAAGCCACCAGGCCTGAGACTTGAACCCTGGTCAACTACATGGGAGTTCAGTGACATAGCCATTATGCTAACTGCTCGTTCCACTTTTTAAAAGATTTTTTATGCAATAGGGTTTGTGCACTTGCCAGAGAGACAATGAGAGGTAAAGTGAGAAACCACCCCCTAGGGGCAATTGCCATGCCACAATCCCTTCTCCTCCATTCTCCTCCTAGGATTTTGGGCATGCACACACAAGTGCCTACTGTGATTTTCAGGCTGCCAGGTCCAGGACTCAAACTGTGGCTAGCCATGTGGAAGTTCAATGAGCCCAATGCTGTAACCACTATGCCAGGATATCTGGCATTTAAGTGGATAATATATACATGTGTATATATATATATATATATATAGCATTGGCCATTGGAAAATTTTGGTTCACTGATATTTCATTATGTAACATAAAATATACTCACACCAATTTTTTAAAGAATTATTTTTCTTTATCATCATTATTATTTTATTTGACCAGAGAGGGAGAGACAGAAAGTGAGAAAGCAAGCCGCCAAGTCCAGGACCCAAACCGTGGTTGGCCATGTTGGAGTCCAATGCCTCAACCACCATACCACCTGATGGCCCCTTCACACCAATTTTTTTTAAATCATGGACCACCTGAACAAGTCTCATCAATGCCTAGGATTCTATGGACCATATGGTGAGGACCACAGGGCTTGAGAAAGAAGCCCAAGGACTGACTCTAAACATAGGGATTCAAGTTCTTCATCTACAATTTTCTACTTATGATCCTGTTCAAACAAATGAACTATTTTGGGGCTCTTTTTTTCTCCCCCTAAAGTTAACAGCTTAGAGTTTAAAAACAAAATAATGTAACATAAAGGGACATTTCATGTAACATAAGAAATGCAGTGAGAATATATTTTAGTTATTACCACCACCACTGTCTTTGCAGGAATGCATACAGCAGATAACAGCATCGTCTATAACATTTAGGTATATCAGGGCTGTGTGTTGGCAATACAATGTTACATAATACATTTTTATATAAACCTTTGTTATGCAACTCCCTTTATCTTCTAAACACTGTTGACACTTTAGTAACTGTAACACCTTTGGCATCCCTGTAGCATTTGGAATATCAGGAAAGTACAAACAGGGCCTTAGCAGAAATAAAACATCCCTTTCAGGAGTGATCAGACACACAGAACTAGTAACTCACCAGTCCACAAGAACCTACCTCGAAGAGTCATGGAGTTCTTCCTCTTCAGTTTTTCTTTTCCCTCCTATCTTCTAATGACATGCCAACCTGTTTACCAGTCCACCTTCTACCAGGAACCTTGCCTTTTGTTCAGCTCACTTGATTTATTTATGTTTTCTCGATACATAAGTGTTCATGTCTGTAGGGTCCTTTCTCGAAGGAAAATGTCTGCTAGATTGAGGACTCTTAGTTTCTGAAATTTTAAGTGGATAAGAATCACCTGGAGTTTTTTTTAACAATTATTCCTGGGAGGTCCCACCCTCTGCTCCTCAGGTGGGGCCTATGAATTTGTATTTGTAAAACATCCCAGGTGATATTGAAGTTGCCAATCTCAGGACCACACTATCAGTAGCACTGTATTAAACAAACATTTCTCCTTTTAGTACAGAACACCTTAAAAATATACCTCAGTTGTGTTATCATGCTATAAGAATCATGATCTCTTTTTTTTCTGTCTTACCACAATCACATGGCATATAGAGCAGGAAAGCAGAGAACACCCACATTCTATACATTAAAAACAAAAATAAAAGTTAAGGGCTAACTCCATAGCCTAGTAGTTAAGGGAGCCAGATCCTCCAGGACTGACTATAGTTCGAATTCCAGCCCCAGTACCTTGAAAAACACACCAGGTATATATGTATGTCCAAAATACATATAGGGTGGAGAATGGAAAATAAGGAATTAGGGTATGAAAATGCCCCATTGGGGGTGCTTTCTCTCTCCCTCTCTCTGTTTCTCCATCTATCTCTGGTGATCTTACATGCTCTCTGACAATTAAAAAAATATGTAATATGCCAAGATACTATGGAAGGCCAAAATATGTCACCCTAAAATATACTTCTCTGACTTATAAAAAAAAATAAAAGTAGACTCAAATGGATAGTTTCTTAATGATGAGATTAAATTGACAGTTTAAATTTAATCATTTAGCCATAAATTAATTAAGGAAATAGCTTGCTTGTTAACATAAACAGTTGACCACAATTAATTTTTCCTTTGTTGTCGTCTAAAAGCTCTAATAGGCTCATGGTTTTACTCAATTAATTGACAGATAAAGACAAAGTTTCTATTAACTAATTTTCTTCTGGCATCTTTTGTTTCTATTTGTTTCATAGGTTACATATTTTAGAGTTTGAATTTGCTTCTCGAAATTATCCCTCTGACTTCATGTCAGTGAAGCAATTAGTACTCTTTAGTGATAAACAATTTGCAGACATGTGTTAGTCCAAAGGAAAAATAAAGTTTCTGAATAAATAAAAGGGCGGAAATAAAAAATCTCTAGAATATCTGTTTCAAGAGAGAATGTGAATGGCTCAGTTCTAATAGACATTTAATTTGGAAAAAAGTCTTAGGAGAGTTACTTATGAATATTTATGTGATAGTATGCTAAATTATATTGGAGAATAAAAAGAAATGGTTATTTTATGATTATTTGTAAAGCATAAAGTCCTAACAGGTCATCGAAAGTAATTTTACAGTAGAAAAACATCCCAAAAGATCTAGCTCATCCTGCTGAAAATTTTTGTATGAGGACACAGTATAATTGCCAATGACATCTATGAATGAGATGCAAAAATGCAAGGGGGGGAGGGCAAGAGAAGGGTGGAGGAATAATAGTTATTTACTCTGTAAAACATTTAATGAGGAGGCTTGTACTAAGTGACATTACTTGAAATTGCTTTAAAATCAATATTTTGAACATTAAGATGGAGCACTAGCTATACTTAATATTGTATAAATATCCAAGATAATGCATATAAGCACTCCCTTCTGTTATTGGAGAAAACTATGTCAATGAATTACTTTCTTCAGAGTTTTAGTGACTGAAATTACAATATATCATATAATTTCATCATTATAGCATTTAGAAAGCTTCTAGATCTCATTTTTTTTATACCAAGGTGTTTCATACACACTTCCAGAAACAAGACCTTTAAATGCCTAAATGCCATATCTCTCTATATCTTCTCCATGA